>CM033691.1:12349507-12763137 GCA_019514585.1 Dendrobium officinale | reverse complement strand
ATCACCCCTGATTGATTTTTGAGTAAATAAACTCTGTTTTCAAACAAAAAATTCATCAAGGTTTGTAGCAAATAACAAAATCCTAGGTGAGTCAAGGTGTAGTACTAGGTGCTAAAATTGCTAGAGGTGGGACAAGCTAAAAAGCTAGATTTTGATGGATAATGGATGAGAAGGAAAAGACACGGACAATGTTCCATGCATTAATAGTCAAACTTAAGATAGAGTATGTGAAAGAAATAACATAATATGAAGGACTGCTAGGAGATGGTGTCCAAACGACTATTGTCGTTGGATATGGAAACTTGGTGAAGGAAAGACTGGAAGGCCAAGCAATTTTATGTATGACTTCACCCATTTCAATACCAGCAATCATCTTCCTTGAGCTAATATTCTTTTAAAAATAATGAGGGGTTGAAAGTTGTTGAATAATGATGGTTTTTAAAGACTGTGATAGGAAGTGGGTGCAATTTCATAGAAATCATCGAACGATAATAAGAAATTAGAAAGAAAAACACACCAAAATGATTTTTATTATAAGATATATATGAAAGAAAATAGCAAGATACAGTTGAATCTTCAATTGGAAAGGAAGATCCGTGATGTAGGCAAGGGGGGGTCAAACATTTTGGGTCCTTCTGTTCTTTGGGCTGCTTGCTGCCTCTCGGTTTGGGCCTTGGCTGCTCTCGGGTTGGGCTTTGACTGCATTGGTTTTGAGCTAATAATTTGGGATCTACTTGGTTCTAGCTCATTAATGCTTGAACTAATGTTAGCTCATTAATATGAGGAGTTATTGCACTTGAAAGCTCATTATATGGAGTTTGGAACCTTACCGCTTCCACTTCTTTGTGTCTCCTCGGTTCCTCCCTTGGTGATGTTTCCATGGATGGTTCTTCTCCCTTTGCTGGCTGCTGGTTCCAGTCTCCTTTGTGCCTTTTCGATTTGTTCCCTGGCTGCTTTCCTGTGACTCCTCTACCCGGTTCATGTGCTGCCTTTTGGCTGCTGTTATGGAATTAATTTTAGCTGTTTGGGAGCTATTTTTGGGGCTGTTTCTGGACAGCTGTTAGCCTTCCAAATTCCCCTATTTTAATTAGCTTAATTAATGGTTTTATGGTGGCTGTTTGGCTACTCCTTTTCCCCTATATATATTAGATGTTTTGTAATAGAAAAGAGGGAGATTATGAAGAATTTTTGGAACAAAACCTGAGAGTTTTTTTCTTCCTTCTTTGGAAAAGCTTGCGAGCTTGTTACATCCCTTCCTCTTCTTCTAGGAAAGCTTGCGAGCTTCTCCTCCTTCGTCTTGGACTTCTTACCTCTTTCTTCTCTCCGCAAGTTCGACGTCATTTGTATCCTTCTTCTTCACAAATGAAATGCAAGTTTAGGGTTTTTATTTTAAGCGTGTAAGCGTCGTTTTTATGTTATAAAAGTTGTCTTTTTATGATATATAAGGTGTCTCTTTTGAGTATTTTGTGTCATTTTTATTTCCTAGGAAGTGTTTTCATTTGCAAGCAAAAATTAGGGGTTTTCTTAATTTCTTGCTTGCATCAATCCAGCTCTCCTAAATCCCTAACCATCAACTAGAGCCCAAATAACCTAAGAATAAACTAAATTCAACAAATTCCTAAAACATAATTTGAAATCACCCTATTATTTACCTTAAATAATTCCATCCCAAATCAGTCCCCTTTCCCTAAATAATTCCCTTTCAGATTTGAATTCAAATTAGATTTATTTCCCTAATTAATTCCCTCTCAATTGTAATTAAAACTTTCCTAATCAATCTCCCTTTAATTCCTCCTCCTTTTCCCTAAATAATTCCCTTTTAGATTTTGAATTCAAATTAGATCTTTTGCTTTAATAATTCTCTCCCAATTGTAATTCAAGCATTCCTAAATAATTCCCCTTTGATTAAGAACCTTCTTAAACAGCTCCCTCTTGATTAGGAAACTTTTTTATTCCCTCCCAATCAAATCGTTCAATCCATCACAATGAATGGACAATAAATTGATTAACTTTATGTGATGTACAAAACATCTAAAAGATATAATGATTATGAAAGATACACAATGCTTTTAAAAAAAAAAATGAGAAATGGAGAACCGACAATTACAATGATAGGAAGTAGAGATGACACGTATGAAGATTAAAAAAAATTGGCAAGAACCTATTATTTGAAAATATGCACTGAAATCTAAAGCCCGTGCATATCAACAAAGACAACTGCAATGAATACAAAGGAGATAGCATGACAAGCTAGATAAGATATCTAAGACTGAAACAAAAGGCATAATCTTCTTAGCAACCTAAGATTGCAAATATTCCAAAGTAACATTCAGATAAAACATTGAACTCCCAGTAACATCAAGTAGATCATGATTTTTGCATCTAGCAACAACAATATGATGTTGAGATGCATATGGACAAAAAGTTTGATAAATAATATCACTATGAAAATGTAAATCATGAAATTAATTGTTATGAACCGGTTGGGGGCCGGTTCAACCGAACCGGCCACCCGCCTATTATTAGAATCGCGACCCAGGAAGGGTCGCTATTCGCGAACGGAACGACGAACAGAGAGCGGGCGGACGACCGAACGTGCGGAGGGATTTCGAGTTTTTCTTTCGCCATTTTTAGCAGTCGATCGCGTTGGAGGATAAGAATTGATCATTCCTTTTCATTTCTACCATTAAAGGAGTGTTATTTTGGGAGAATTTGCAACGAACGAGAGGAATGACCGAAGAGAAAAAAGGAAGAAGTTTGTGGTATTTTTCTTCCCAAAATTTTGTATAAACCCCCTTCTTTTAATTCTTCTAAAGCAAACATTATTCCTTGAAGGAAAAGAAGGAATTGAAATCAAGGAGAGAGAGAGTTTTGGAAGAGGAAGAAAGATTTTGGGAAATTTTGGAAATCCCATTGTAAGTAATTTCTATTATAAAACTATTCTTGAGTTTTATTTTGACAAAACAAGTTCATGAAAACTTTATTGATTGATATTAGAGATTTGGAGAGAGGTTCGAGGCTGTATCCTACGCCTAAGGCCTGAAAAGTTCAAAGTGGGTAATTAAGCTTGTGAAAATTTTTTACTAGTTATTTTCATTTCAAAATTCAAATTATATTCATATAATTGATTGTATTTTATACATGCTATTCCATTTGAAGATAGTTATAAATGAGACAATGTAAATTCTAATACATGCATTAATATCGAAATCGAAATTGTATGGATGAAACGAATGAAATATTATAAGCATGTAGAAATTTATCAATATATATGAAAGAAAATATATGCAAAGGAAATAGAAAATAATTGAAATGCATATCTATACATCTAAGAATACTAATACATAAACATTAAAGGAAAATGACATAGTATCAAATGAAACAAAAAAAAGGAAAAGGTTATGCATGTAAAGTATACAGGAGTTCACCCCCGTATGGTACTGGCTGGGGAAGCAACGTACCCGTGCACGTAAAAAAGGGAAAAGGTAATGGAAATGGATAAACGAAATGGAAATGGTTGTACCTTTGAGTACATTTAGACGGTGCTCCTGTATGAATTTAAAAAGGGAAAATGAATATAGATTAAAGAAATGTTATGAATGAATATAATGTTATATGATGATATATATATGATTGAGAAATGTTTAAATGAAATTCATGAAAGGAAATGCATAAAGTGAAGCAAAGGTACACTAATGTAAATGTTGAACTTTATTTTATCTTAGTGATTTTCATGTTTATTAAGTGAAGATGAGAATTATCCACTGAGTTTACTAAGTAAACTCAAACCACGAGTTTAAATGTTTCAGATAAGTTCCTAAAGAAATAATGGCTGAAAGAGAAGAACATGTTTACAGAAGACGAGGTGCAAATGACAACAGGTAAATTATATTTTGTGTTTTTAGTGGCTCTTTATCATGAATGATGTAGTATTATGTTTAATGAATTTTATCGTCCGACTTTTCGTACCCGCCTCGTTAGATCGAGCATCCGGGCCGAGTCGTGATATTAATATTATATAAATTCCAAAATATTATCACCATGTAAGATTTTATCTAATGTGCAAAATTGAAAACATTATTTCTACATAAGGAAATTTGAAATATATGAATAACCCCTGGTTAATATTTGAGTAAATAAACTCAAGTTTCCCAAACAAAAAAGCATTAATTAACGTGGCAAAAATATCAAAATCTTAGGTGAGTGGAAATAGAACTAGGAGCCCAAAATGTTCAAGTGGACTAGCTCAAAAACAAGATTTTGATGGCTAATGGAAGAAGGAAAGGACACACGACAATGTTACATGTAAAATAATCAAACTTTCAAAGAGATGAGGAGGAAAAGATAAACATGAAGTCTGCTGGGAGGTTGTGGCCAATCATATTGCCATGGATATGGATGGTGCAAGAAAGAGCAAAAGGCCAAGCAAAAGTAACGGACTTCATCGATTTCAATACCACCAGTCGTCATGTTTGAGTTAATACTCTTAAGAAAAAAATGACGGGCTGAAATCTAGTGAACAATGATGACTATTTTTAAAACAATTAATAGATAGTAAATTAATAAAAATTATGCAACATACAAAACATTTGAAGAAGATAATGATTAAGAAGGATACATAATGCCTTTTCAAAAAATGAGAGGAAGAATCAAAATTACAATGATAGGCAATAGAGATAGCATGTAAGGATAAGAATAGTTGACAGTCACCTATTATATGAAAAGATCGACCGAAATCTAAAACCCGTGCCATATCAACAAAGACAACTACAGTGAAACAAAGACAACTACAGTGAATACAAGATATGCAACAAGATATGCAAGATTGCAAAAAAAAAAATAGTAATAATCTTCCTGGGAAATAGCAACTAAGCCAGAGAACAAAGCACTATGAGTAGGCATAGATGGGTCGATTATATAAGAATTCTAAGTAATGGTAACCAAATTTCTCCCAACAACATTCCAAAGGATAATTCGTGATTGCAATGAGGATGGAAAGAAAAAGCATCACAGCCACATCCACAGCGAGCACTAGTATGGTGTTCATGTCCACGACTCCCACTATCAACCGTGGAGACAGCAGCCAAAGCTGATTGATTATAAATTGAAGCGCATAAAATGGAGAGCTCGATGACACCAAAAAGTCATAAGAGAGGGGCCAAAATGTTTGGAAATATTTAGTCAACCATTAAATGAGATTACACACCCTACAGTGAAGGATTCAGACCGGAGATAAATTCAGCAATCAAAAATTCTTGTTATTTTTTCCTGCCAATGAATCGTGTTAGTAGTCAAAGGGCGTAACTCAAGTAACTCATCACATTTATCTCATAGTGTGTCATATAATTCTTGGATCTACATATTATATTGTTGGAGAGAAAAAATCTTAAAAAGAGTAAAAAACAAAATAGATATTTCTTTCAAAAAAGCAAGTGGAACGAAGCCCAACATCTTCTTGCTTGAGTTTTGAAACATTACAATGAGGCAATTGAAGATTCATTAAGCAACCATCTAAAAGCATTGTAACCAGATGTTTGCCATTTGGAAAACTTGATAGTGTTAATACTATGCAAAGGAGATACAGCGAGATTGAATTTATCATAAGAGCCGACCAAGACTCAAAAAGCCCTCAACCATAAGAAACAATTAGTTCCATTAAATTTTAGAACAGCACTAATGGTTGATGAGCTATTCAAACAAATAAGAAAAGAGAAGAAATACCGAAACCATTGAAGCATAAGAAAGAGAATCAAAGAATTTCATATTTGATTCAAATAATTGAGAACAAGGACTTAGAAAGCGAACGTGCCCTAAAAGCAAGTGAGTGTTAATAAGCACAATAGATGGCTGCGGTAGAGAGTAGTAGGCACATATGCAAGCACTGAAAAGTGTCATTGTGAACACTAGCTTTAACAAGAGGTGCAATTGCAAGCAAAGGTACGTGTGGGTGAGCTAGGTTGTGGGCAAGCGTGGGTAAGAGTGTGGGGTCAAATGCAAGTACTGCGGGTGGGATTGCATGGAGGCAGCTAGTGTAAATTGCAAGAGAGTATGACTGAGCGGCATTTGTGGAATCGCAAGAATGTGAGAGCATAAATGCAATTGACAAGAGCAATGCGAGCATGAATGAGGGTGCCAAAGGTAAGTGTGATCTGTCAAGTAAACACAAAGGTGGAATTGGGAGGGGTAACAATGCACAGGATCACGAATGAGGAATCGACATACACAAGCATGGAGTAGGCCAGGATTAAGAGCGGCAATAGGAGTAGAAGGGGAATAAGAGGAGGGTGTGGCACATATGGTTTCGGATTTTCGTTCTCTTTGATACCATGTTGACGAAGAAAAGATTTTCATGTGTCATATTGAATAAAGATCCCTTGGATTTATAATTAGGTATCAAGTAAAATGGAAACAACCAAGTAAACATATACAAGTCTCCAAATATAAAATGTTTTCCTATTATAATGTTGATCTATATCTAACAAACTTTACCAAGAAATTCACCGTTGCAAATATGCTTAAAATAAAATCTCCTCCCATCTTACAGCTTTTAACAGATAAAAGCTAATGTAATTTAAATTTTTCTCAGTTCTTGTACACCAAGAACAAACTAAAATAGAGAGGTTTGCAAAATGCAGCATATTAAAGAGGGAAGTACAAGGAAAATATAAATAAATTTCTAACTATGGGTTTGGCGTAAGAATAATAAGAAAGAGGCAACCAAATATCATAACTTGGTTTAGGTCTCTAGACAAGCTAAAATTCCATATTTCAATTTAACGAGAAACAAAGATCAACTCATCCAACTAGATGCAAATTCACATACCGGGATGTATAGCAGCACTTACTGTGTGTATTTAAGTCTTACAAAGAGGATGTAAATAAATCAAAAGTAAAAAACAATTATTTCATATTTCACTCATCAAAATATCAATTTAAAAGAGTTAATCTTGAATAAAGATTTATTTCTTTGATAAATTGATGGAAATAATTATGTAAGGAACATAACATACTAGAATGCCCTAGGTTCCAACTTATCTCCATCACTAGAATTATGAAAAAAAAACAACATGCACAAATAAAAAAGAGAATAAATCAAATAAAGAAAAACAAAGTATGTTGGCTAAATCCTAAAGAAAACAATTATCATTTCTTGTATAAGGATCCAACAGGAAAGGCCAAAACTAATTGTAACACCTACAAGGCGTAACCTTGCACACTTTCTATAGCAAAAATTTTTTACAAATAAGTATAATATCATTGATAATGAATGCTATGAAGCCAATTGTATTCATTTTATTAATAATTTTTTTTTTTAAATATTATCTATTCAGATAACTTTGAAGTGAAAAAAAAATTAAAAAAAAAAATTTGTGAGGTTCCTTTCACTGTCTCATCCAAATCACATTAAGCTTTTGAGAAATCCCATGACAGATGAAATACATCATATCAAACCTTAGTCCTAAATCTATGTTAACAATCAAGAAACAAACGAACAAGCTAACACATTTGCTTTCTGTTATTAGCAGTTCAGACTGTGGAAAACGTAGTTATTGAAGACATTACAAAAAGTAACATCAAATTGAAAAGTTACTGGTATGCCTTTGCTCCATAAATATATGCTATTATTTAAATTTATATTACCATGCCCTTCAAATTCTGTGAAGGGGATACCCAAAGCATTCAATGTCATTATCTGAACCAAGAGACTATTGATTAATCAAAAGAGAAAATAACCAAATTGGTCGCTTGACTCTTTATCAAAGACCAAAATAGCCCCCAACTATATTTAAGGCCCATTTTGATCTCTCAAATTTTTAAAAAGGAATCAAAATAGACCCACCATGAGACTATTTTGATTCTTTTTAAAAGATTTGAGCTATGATGCATGGACACGGACACGGCGACACGGACGGACACGACACGACACGGACACGGTTTTTTTTGAAAATATAGGATACGGGTACGGCGCGGACACGGCAATACATTTTTTTTATATATTGTATATATATTAATGTAATATCATATTAAAAAATGACAAATAATAATAAATGAATGATATGATAACTTGCCTAGCTTATAATATAAAATATCTAGTACAACCACAAAAATATAAGCAAATAATAACTTACTACAACATCAAGCATTCAAGCTTCAACAATTAGGATTAGCTTTAGGCGTTTTTTTTTTTTTTTCCTTCAATATCATCATCATTGAATATCACTACTTTCAACTCTGTTTCAACAAGAGAAAGATTTGTAATTGTGCAAAAAGAGAGGAGATGAAAATACCTTTATTGCCAAAGAGAAATGAAAATGAAAATATTCGATGAATGGGTATTAAATGCATACGTTGATTTGGTGTTGTGGATATGAAATAAGAAATTTAGTTTAAATTCGCAAAATATAAGAAATTATATTTTAAAAAAATTATAAAATATTTAAGATACGCGTGTCGGACACGCGTGTCCAATTTATTTTTAATATTTTTTTAATCGGACACGTTTTCGGCGTGTCCGACACGTGTCGGAGGAGTGTCCGACGAGTGTCGTGTCGGACACGGTGTCGGACACTGCACGCCTCTTTGAGGAGAAGTGTCGGTGCATCATAGGATTTGAGGGATCAAAATGACCCTTCAGTATAGATGAGGATCATTTTGATCCTTCAATAAAGAGTCAGAGAGCTATTTTGTTCTTTTTTCTCATTAATCAAAAAATAACTGCTCCAAACCTAACCGGATAGATTCTCCAACATCTCTATCCTTAGTTTGGACTCTATCACATGCCTCTCCCCTTTCTTTTCCCTCATTATTGCACCTTTCATTTACCATGCATTTATTCTTTGTTGGTATTCTTCTATTAGTCCCATAATTACTTCTACCAAGCTCTCTCAATTTCAGGTTTTAGCCTAATTATATATCATGTCTTCAATCTTTATTGATCGATACCAATTTGCTCCTTAGAGCATGCAGGTTCTCAAGCCATTAACCTCTCCAAGGAATTCTAATATTGTAAATCAAATTCTCATATTGGATTGGAAAAACATACTTGTAACCAGCATAAAGCATAGCGAGCTACTAGTCATATGGATTAAATGCTTGCTAGTTTTGGTTAAATACCAAGAAACAAATGAACTCCCTCCCTAACATATTTGCTTTCCAATTTGTACTACAACATAGCAGCCAAGAAAAAGTAGAACATGGTAACAGAAACCAGACCACAATACCTATCATCAAATTATTTTGAATAGTTACTATTACAACCTTGCCCCACAAATCTATACTACCATTTGGAAGGTGCTTGAACGTATTTCGAGAGGCTATCAAATACATTCAACCTTATTATACTAAGCAAACAATTACTGAGTCATCGAAAAGTAACTGCTCCAAAACTAAACAGTTAGATACTTTCCAATATCCCACTGCTCAGATTCATTGACACATCTCCAAATTCTTGGGCCGCAGCATCCATTTCTTCTCCATTGACTCTTCTAGCGGTCTATGAATATTTCTACCAAATTCACACATTTTAAAGTATTGGAGTAATTCAACATCTTCTTTCTTCGTTCTTCACTGATCCTATCAACTTTCTCCTTAGAGCTTGTAGTTTCTAAAAACAGTGATTCATCCAATAAATCCAAATGTATATACAAATACTCAAATTAGATAGATAAAAAAAAGCATCTCTAAATAGCATAACCATAGCAAAGTAAACTGACTGATCCATGGATCTATCTGCTTGCTTTTATGGGATTTTTATTTTTAACATCTTGGATCTATCATTTAGAAAAGGTTTTTATTCTCTCATTTTTGCAGTTGAAGCATTTTTTACAAGTTGTTAAGGATACCAATTTTGCTCTCCAATACATCTAAAATGATTCTTCTCTCCAATTTATCCAAATCTTCTATATCAGAGTTTCATATTCAAATGCAAAAAAAAAATTCCAACAACATATGGTGTGATAAGCAAACCTTTTTTTTTTTTTTTTCTAAAATACTCTTTTAAATGTATTACTCAAAGTCATTTAGATGTTTTTTGTTGTCGTTTGAAAAAGTGTGATGAAAACATTATCGTTGCTGGGTCCCAAGTTCTAGATAAGAAAATTTGAAGTTGTGTTAGGTAGTCGATAACTAGTATAAAATTTGTCGAACAATTATAACATGAATTCTTAAATTTATTGTGTTGATGCTAGGGTGTTCCCTAGAAATGACGCTTTGTATGGCCTGAATATAGCGAAATGTGTGCAAGGGCCGCTGCACCGACGTTGAATCAGTATTAAATAAAAAAGGGTTTCCCACATCATGGGCGGATTTGGATAAATAAGCTAGTCCAAGAAACTAGAAGTAGGATAAGTTCTCTTACATGCAAATTAGAATTAATAGATATTATAATTTATAGAAAGATAAATATTCTAGGTATTCAGAAAACTAAATGGATTAAAGAAAAGGCTAAGAAAATTAATAGTTTATGATTTAAACTATGGTATTCAAATAGGAGTCGTACTAGAAATGGTGGTGTGATTATAAATAATAGTTTGAAGGAAAATATTGAAAAAATTAATAAAATTATAGATATAATTATAGTTTTAAAGGTCATTATTGATGCTAAGATTATTAATATTATAAGTGCTTATATTTCTCACGTAGGTTTGGATATGTATTTAAAATTAAAATCTTGAAATGACTTGAAGAAATCATACAAATGATACCTCTTAAAGAATGAGTTTTTATTGGAGGAGATTTAAATGCACATGTTAGTTGAGTGATAGAAGATCTTAAAAGCATTCATGGTGTATATAAGTTCGAAGTGACTAATGCAGGTGATATGATCATATTAGATTTTGCTCTAACATATAATTTGTAATTGCTAATATTTTATTTAAGAAAAAAAAGTAGCATCTTACTACTTATAAGAATGGACATAGTAAAACTCAAATTGACTAGTTTTTATAAGGAAAATATATCTTTTAATCTGCAAAGATTGTAAAGTCATTCCAAATGAATATTTATGTACTAAACATCACTTATTAATTTTGAACTTTAAGATGAGAGGTGGAATATAAAAATAAATTAAACTGTTGCATTATAATTAGAATGAGGCATTTAAAGAATACAAAAAAAATATTTTTGAGAGTAAGATTCAAAATCTTAAGATTTGGATTATTCATGAGGAAGCGAAATTTATGTGGAAAAAGTAATCATTTTGATATTAAGAATTTTGGAACGTATATGTTTGGAGAATTAAATGGAAAAGCTTCTAATAGTAAAAATAATTGTGGTGGAATCAAAATATGCAACAAAAGATAAAAAATAAAAAAATTTATTATAAAAATTGGTTTAGAAATAAAAGCACAAAAAAATGTAAAAGATATATAAGGGCTCGTAGGGAGTCTAAGAAAACAATATGCAATGTATTAGATTAGATACTAATGAGGGAAAAAATATATATGTATAATTTAGCCAAGCAAAAACATAGGAGAAATAAGTATCTAGCTCAAGTGAAATATATTAAAGAGCAAGATAAAAAAGTACTTTTCTTAGAAAAGAATATTCAACATTGATGGTTGAGATATTTCAATAAACTTTTCAGTGTAAATTGTGAGAATACAATTGACTTTAGAGACCTTAGCACCATATATTAAAGTAGAGATTTTTATTTTAATCATCTTATTAGTAAATTTTAATTTGAAGAGGCTTTAAAGAAATAAAATGTGAAAAAATAATAGGACATGATGGTATTTCCAATAAAGGTGTAAAAACACTTGGGAGATTAAGAAATTTATTAGCTTATTAAATTTTTTAATATTATTTTGAAGACTAAAAATATGTCAAATGAGTGAAGGAAGGAATGTGTTGGTTCGTATTTTTAAGGATAAAGGTTATACATAAAAGTGTGTGAATTATAGAGAATTAAGTTACTATGCCATACATTAAAATTATGAGAGAGAGTAATTTTGCATAGGTTACGACGTGATACTAATGTTTCTCAAAATCAATTTGGATTCATGTCGGGTAGGGGTAGGTTTATTATAGAAATTATACATTTGTTAAGAGGGAGAGAGTAAGGAGGATAAACATATGATATTTATTAATTTAGAAGAAACATATGATAAAGTTTCAAGAGAAGTGCTCTAGAGACTGGAAAGTTCTAAAAAAAAGTTAATAATGCTTATATTTAAGTCATTAAGGATATGTATAGAGGAGATGCGACATGTGTTCAAACACACGATGATTTGACAAAGTATTTACCTATTTCAGTTGGATTACATCAAAGATCAACTTTGAGCTTATATATTTTTTTGCTTTAGTCATAGATGTTCTTACTAGACATTTGCATGAGGATGTACCATGGTTTATGCTTTTTGCTAATGATATTATTCTTGTTGATAAAACAATAGAGAGTTTAAGGAAACTTTGAATTATGGAGGTCAATTTTAGAGTTTAAAAGTTTTCGTTTGAGTAGATCTTAAAATCGAATACATTGAGTGCAATTTTAGTAGTAATAGATCTAGTGGGAGGAATGTGACCTTGAGTGATCAAGTCATTAAAAAGAGTACATGATTTAGATAATCGGGTCAATTGCTCAAAGTGATGGTGAACGGAGTGGGGATATTATTAGTAGAGAATTCAAGTTGGATGGTTAAAGTGGAGGAATGCATCGGACATATTTTGTGATAGAAAAGTACCCATCAAACTTAAGGAAAAATCTTATAAGAATGTGGTGAGACTTGCAATGCTTTATGGCTCAAAATGTTGTGCATTAGAAAAGAAGCATAAAATTAAATGTTCTGGAGATGATGATGCATAGGTGAATGAGTTGCGTTACACTTAGAAATAAAATACAAAACGAGTGTATACATGAAAAGGTTGGAGTAGTTCTAGTGGTAGATATGATTACAAAGAGTCGCCTTGAATGGTTTGGTCACATAAAGCATCAGCTTTCCAATGACCTGATTGGGAAAGTAGATGCATTAGATCCAACCTATGATAAAAAAGATAGAAGTAAACCTAAAAAGACTTAGTTAGAAAGTATTATAAATGATATTTTATTAGATTTAAATGAGAATTTGACTGTTGATAGAACACAATAGAAAAAAAAAGATTTATGTAACCGACCCCACTTAGTGGGACAAAAACATAATATTGTTGTTGGCAATCAGATAAGGGTTGAGAGTTTCTAATGCAACTTAGTATGAAATACAAAAAAAATTCACAATCGACAAGTTAAACGTTCATAATTTTAGCAAAAACTTGTCACAGTTAATGTAAGAACGATAAACATACTTTCTTATCAACAAAGGATTCTAATCAGCATTTAATGTTCAATAATTTTCTACATGTCATAGGGTACTATCAAGTCCTCAAATGACCCAATATAGCAAACACAATCTATGGCAATGAAATTAAAAATAGCATGTTTACATACATCCAAAAAGAATTCCAATATTATAAACAATTTTTCCTTCAAAATTTGCATTAAGAAATCACCGAAATAGAAAAATTCCTATAAAACAGGACAATGGTGATGTGGGGCTATATCAAGGAGATCACGAGACATACAGTAGCATAATGGTGTACTGAGCAAGGCACAATGGTGTAACGGGCAAGGCTGGACAATAACCCAATGGGTAAACAACCATAAGGCGACAACTACCACAAAAGTGAAAACAATTGGGGCAGTAAGAGAAACCAGTGGGCAAAATATAAACCGAGAATGGCAGGAGAGCATAGTGATGGGCAACAACAACAATAACAAGGACAGTAGTTGGAATACATCAACAGAAGCACATTAAAATTATTTCCAAACTTGAAACTTCTAAACTCCTTGTTTGTAGATTGAAATTCCATGGATTTAGAGGTGAAATCATGTAGTGATAAGTCAGACTTAATAGACTTTCAAACTACTTAAAGAAAATTTCTTGTTCATATAGGAACTATCATATTGCCATGTTTTAGATAGAATAACTAAAATAAAAATAAGATTTAATGATAAAACTCATCTAAATAATCACTTTTTACATTTTTGACGCAAGTATACCTTCAGATTTTTGTCAGTTGGTGCTATAAATGAAATTTAAACATCTTAACTCTAATAGTCCTAAGAAAATTGCACTTAAAATCATATTTCTCGTATCAATCTTTTATTCATTGAATTAAAATCACATAAATGTGTTTCTCATATTAATTTTAAAAAAACATTTCAATTTGTAGAAAGCCTGATAATCCCACATATATATATATATATATATATATATATATATATATATATATATATATATATATATATATGGGGTATGCTTGCTTAAGCATATTGAAGCATCTGTGTTTGTGCGAACCATAATAAATATGGTCTATTAAGTGCCAATTGTTTTTCTTTGGGACATTCTTTTAAAAAATTTGAGAAGTTTGATATGCATTACTTCAAGCAGTGTGGAATAAAAGAGAATAAGATGCTTTATTCTTAAATGCAAAATAAGTTGAAAAGTCTGACATATACAACTAGGAACAAAAATCCATAAAAGAAAGAAATAAATACTGCAAGAATAAGTATTTATAGAAGAACATTGATTAGCCATGTTGAAAAAAGGAACAAAAATGAATTAGACAAATATGCAATGCACAAGATGAGAAACTAAACTCGTCCATTTGTGGAAGGACGGCATAACTTCAAATGCTGACTTTTTGAAAAGGATTAGAAAGCATTTGCAATGAAAGAAGCTCATGATAGAATGCAGATAAAAGAGATTGGGTGTTCTTGTAGAAAAGAGCTAGGAAAGTTTTAAAAGAATAATTGCCGCTTTGTTTGAATAGTGAATGAAATCACCCGGACAATTGAAAAAAAGATAAGAAAATAATATCATTATTATTTTATTGAGATGAAACTATCAACTAAGTCATGCACGCATCGACGAATGCAACAAACATGATAAAAATTATGTTAATATTTTTGCACAGCTTGAATGCATAAATCCATTGCACAAATAACAAGTGCATGTTTCCTATAACCAAAGAGTCTTATGAAAACACCTCAAAATTGGTTTCCATTCTAAACAACTCTCCATGGTATGCAAGATTGAAGCCCAAAACAATAAAAGTTCATGATGCACGTGCAGCACTAAGGAATATAAATTTAACAATTGAAAAGCCTCCATCAACAAGAATAATAATTCCATGCAGAGAACAAAAGGATTGCATACCGAATCATTAGCTCATAATAAATGCGTTTCAACTCTTGGAGCGAGGGTATATCACCAGGAGCCTCTTGAACCATATTATCTCCTTCCTTGGGTTTTTTCTTTTCTTTGGAAGGATCTACATCAAAAACTCGAGGACTAATTTTCCTTGATAAAATCTTGTGCGCGCACATAATCCTCACGATCTAGGCATAATCGCACCTGCATTTTTTTTACAACAGTTATTTTAGAAAGAAAAAAAAAGAAAGATATCAATGAAGTACTCTGTTCGAAGATGAAGTCTGTCATACTTGCTCAAGTATGAATGCTATTTTTTCAGTTTTCGCCATTGCTCCAAAAGTTTCCACCTGAAGAATCATATATTCAACAAATAAAAAAACTAGAAAAGAAGATTAAGTAATTGGAATAAACTCTTCAAAGTACAACGATATTAAAAAAAAACAATCATATCTTACTGCTATTTCTTGCATCAACTCTGCAGCTTCAGCAATGAGGCCTTGTTCCTCTTTTATCTTTGCAAGTTTCTTTATCAAACGTGCCCTCTCTATCTCAACATATATCTGCAAAGAAACATTAACATAAATGATCAAACAATGTCATGCATAACTAAGTTAAATGGGGCATAATTAAGCTACATAAATATGATCAATAGACGCATCATATTAGGTGAACCTTTCCAGCTGAGACATTATTCAATGCCTTGATCAACTCCACGCGCGTATCAATATCAGGTGTATCATCAATATATTGCATTGCTTGTTGTACCATAGCAGTTACAGCCTGTAAGCCAAGTGCAAAAATAACATGAGCATAATAAACAAGCAATAAGCATCCTAAAAGATCATATCACATTAAGAAACACCACTATATTTGCCTGGTAATTTCATATTAATCATTGATCAAGAGAAATCGTCGATTTATGATGCATTTACTCTAACATCAAAGAACTTTTATCAATGAAGTCTTGCTCTTTATTTCATAATGTTGTGTTTTTGTTCTATGGAAGAATTTTGTCTCTACTCTCCGAAAGACACATGAGTTAATCAACAAGTTTGTTCATTATGGTTGTGAAGCCGTGGAGGCGGTGTGTGGAATGTCGTAGGGGACTGTGTGCTTACAATATAAATCAAATTCGTAATGCTTCAGTTTTCTTTGAAAAACAATGCATTATCAAACAAATTATTATTCTTATTGCACAAGTACAAATATAATTCGTGAGAAGCAGCGGCTACTACTAAGAGGAAACAACAAGAGGATGTGCCAGTTTGATTCCTCGTGTGCAAATAAAATAACAAAAAGCACAAGGAAAAATCTAGCAGAGCGCTAAGACATTTTTATCAATCACAAACAACATAAAAATTGTTACAAAAGCACATCAAAAGAAAGTTTCTGGTAAATTCTAAGAATGGGATTGTTGCAATGCATCCTAAGAAGAGAATAAAACTTACATTCACCCTAAGAAGCTTATAATATCAACTTCCTAAAAAGTAACAGAAAAAACTTGAATGCAAAAAACCTTCAATATCAACTTTTTTCCAGACTAAATAACTATTATGTTGGTGGTGACAATATGCCTAATTAACAAATTTCAAAAAACCCCTGGTGGTTTGCTCAACAAAAGACATAAAATCTTGTCAATGCCTCAAAAAGTGTAGGTCCCATAAAATAGCAACTCTTAAATATTGCAACCATTTCTTCAAGCATCACACAACACCTGTACTCTTAGTACTATTGGAGACTCACTTTACTAATAAGCAAGAGCTGATTGTAGCCACACTTGAAAGGGCATTGAGTAATTTGTAGTGCTTCATTTTTTTATTATGATGAAACCAGACATAAAACTTTTACTTAATCATAAAAAAGTGTTGTATGCCCTGCAATAAAACCAAATGGCACTTATGGGCATCAGAATTACTGGAATTAGCAAATAACAACATCAAAAATTTTGCATAAATTACCAATACATTTCTACAAAGAAATATTGCAATTTATACTTTTAGGAAGAAACTTCAAAAAGAACAAATTTGATGCTTCCAATCTCAGAGAAGCTACTATCCTAAATTTACACCTCAAAAATATTTCTACTGACCATCTATTTTATTAGTTTTCTCAAGATAAAAGTCCAGCAATTTAGCATGAAAAACTAATCAAGAACAACTGATTCAGAGCAATTCAAACCCAGAGGCAAAACAAATTAAACAACAAGATATTTCAAAAGTTGCTACCTGCTTAAGCTGTCCCCTCCTCTTTGCGATGAGTACAATTTGATCATTGAGAGTCTTCCATGCTCGAGCCTTGTAGCACAGCTCTACGATCTCGATAACTGCCTTCTTTGTCCCGGCAACATCACCGGCCAGCCTCATCTGCTTCTCCACATTCAATAGAGCATCTACCTTGGCCTCCAAATTCTCTTCCTGCAAATTAACAAACAATTAGCACCCATTCCAAAAGAGACAAAAATCGCCAAACACAAACTCTCATCAGGAATCTTCAAGAATAATCACATCCTTGCTCCTCAAAAGGGCAGATCAACCCTAGCCCTAAATCCAACATGACTGAGCATGACGCGAATGACTGGCTATAAAAATCGACCATACTTTAAAGAAGACCCCAATTGACGGGAATTATCAGTTGATAGAACAACACCCAGAAATTGGAAATCGAAGAAGGCGAATGGAGCTTACCATCTTCTCGTGTGATATTGTCGCGGAGAAGGAGAAAACCTAGGTCACCGAGGATGCGATCTGGGAAGAGAAGGGACGCGGGTTACCACTTGAAGAACCGAAGCTTAGCCTACAAGAACGAGCACCTGCAGGCGACGGCGTCACTCTAATGCGACTCCGTGACGGGCACAATGTGCTCTTACATAAGAGGGCCTCGTTTTGGACGGCTTTTTTTTTATTGCTTTGGGAGTTTTAATTTATTGCTTTCAAAAATAGAGTTTTAATTATTAAAAATTTATTTTTGAAATCAATAAAAAAATCGTCCCAAAAGAATTATAAGTTTAGCTAATTCCAATCTTAAGCTTCTTTTGAGCAACTTTCTTATAATTGTTGAAGCAATTTTTTAATCTCAAAAAATTTTAAGCTTTACATATTAATGCTAAAAAATTACTTAAAAATAATAAAATAATCTCAAACAAAATTTTAATCAAGATTATATAATTTTATTCACTTTGCCTAAAAACATATCCATTTAGATCAAATAAAATTTTAATCTTATGCTAACTTAGGCTTCATTTAGGACGACTTTCTTTCTTCAGTACAAAAGCTGTCCTAAATGAAGCCTAAAATTTTGTAACTACAAAACTACATTAAGAAGCAGTAAGAAAGCAGTCCCAAATGAAGCCTTAATAAAAAAAAAGGAGATTTGAATTTTTATCCTTGAAATGCTAATGAATGAGGTTGTTTAAACAAATATATACCTTCAATTTTATTTTATTCAATATCTCTCAAATTACATTTTGAATCAAAATATCTTCAATGATAAAAAATTTCTTATATTTATGAATTGTTCAATAAAGTAATAAGTTCTTCAAAATTTATTCAAATTAAGTTGAATCCAAATTTTATATATCATCCAAAAATCTACTAATGAGGCAGGTTCAGTTTAGCATCATTTGAACTCCAAATATAACAAATTTAGACTTCATTTGGAGCATTCAATATTTTCTATTTATATTTTTAAAGTTTATTTTTCAACCACAATTTTAAATATTTTTTTTAATTAAAAGAATAATGTAAAAGCTGTCATCTAAACATATATTTTTTGTTCACTACTTTTCGAAACATAAAAACAGTCAAATAGCTCCCCCAAATAAAGCTTATAGTTAAACCGAACATCATAAAGAGACAACCCCAATGACCTCAACAAGTTCTAATTGTAGTTTGAATGAGCTCAAATCAAGCATTAATTAAAATTTTTGTAACATTAATAGAAGAAACAAATTATCTCCAATTTCAAGAGCTTACATTCAAAATGAGTGTCAAGAAGCAAGAAATCCTACAAGCCTAAGATCATCAAACTGTAAGCTAAGGCTCTTAACAGTTGAGAGAACGATTTATTCAGAAACGGATGAATATAGGTCATTATTTTCTTTTTTTTATTATTGATTGTTTTCCAAAACAAAATTGCCATCAGAAAGCTCCTCCAAATAAAGCCTTGCAGTTTAACTGAAAATCCCAACGAGACAACCCCAATGACATCAGCAATGATCAAATGAGAGTTTGAATGAGCTCAAATCAAACACTTAAAACACAGTTTTTTTTTTTAACATTAATTGAAGAAACAAGTGATCTCCAATTGTCGCGAGCTTACATTCAAAATGATTGTCAAGATGAGAGAAATCTAACAAGCCTAAGATCATCAAACTTTGAGGTTATTGTGGCTCTTAACAGTTGGAATAAGCAAATGAATCGACATGGATCATTCTATTATGTTTCGAGACTTTGGCCAAAATAACAAAAATGTCACTCTCAAATAAATTAATCCTCATTCTCCATAAGAAACAGATCTTTAATGGAAACAGAAGAGAATATGGACACTTGAAGAATAACAGTTCATTTGAACAACTGTTAAAAAAAAGGTCACTTGAAGAACTATAGAGCATTGTTTGATATTTGACATCAAATATCAACTGTTATCACACATATGTTATCGATCAACTATCATCGCCTAACCATCAGTATCCATTCATTGTCATCTAACCACCATCACTCGATCATTATTATCTAACCATCATTATTTGATTATAATTGCCTAATTAATATTATATGTCACTATCGCCAAACTAATATTGTTTGATCAATGTCATCATCCTTCAACTATGTTTCTAGTATTCTCCACCACATTCTCAAGATGGCAAGCTTATATTATAGATTTCGTAATCCCATCTTCTCCAATTAAGAGGAAAAGCATATTTTTGTAACATTGGTGGTATAGACGTTCATATCAATTGGGTCAAACCTGATGATTTTTTCCTTTTTAGATTTTCCGCATAAAAAATTTGGGGACTCGTATATTTTTTTATAATTGTGTGTGTAAGAAATTTTGTGTAAAGCTAGAAAGTAAAACTCCAACTCTACTACAATAATTTTTTTTAATAGAATAATTTGGCTTCATCTATGAAAAATATTCTCATTATTCTACAAATACTTCTTTAATGACGGACAACCAATCTCTCAATATAGGATAATATAATCTAGATTGTGGAGGTTACAATTTATCTTCATAAGATAGAAGAACAACAAGCTCAAAAATTTCAAGTCTTATAAGAAATATATTCGACAATTAATTCCATCACAATATGATGAAATTTGTCACACTTGTGATTAGCACCACATCAGTGTTGTAAAGCCACCTAACCATCATGTTAAATTTCCTCTTAATGTTTCTCCTCTTACATAGCCAATTTCAGATCTTCATGATACAAGTAGTTCAAATCATTATTTTTATGATGGCCAATCAGCTCATAATTCCCAAGCATTCATAATAGACTTGGTCCAACCTTTGCTCAACTACACCTATTGTGAAGTCTTGCAAGATGAGATATTATGCTTTCTTCTAAAATAATTCCCTTGAGGTATATAAACAAATTACTCCTCACCAAACTTTTTAAAGTGTTTTCACATTTTATCGAGGTAAGTCTCCATCATTCCATCCTAGTGGAGTTCAAATTATATGTTATTGATCCCTATGATGGGACTTATGATTCATACGAGCATGTCGATCACAATAAGATTATCATGCACATTTAATAAGCTTGTGATGTACTTCCCTATTGAATCTTCTATGTTACTCCTAAGGGTCAAGCTTATATGTAATTTTATTAAATATTTGATAATAATATCCATAACTTTTTCCATCCTACTAGACTTTTCATTAAACAATTTATTGTCAATTGTCAACTAAACAAAGATTCCTCCCATCTTTTGTAGATTTTCTAAAATAAAAAAAGAATCCTTAAAAGAGTAATTGAAAAGATTTTGCTCCAAAACCCAATATATTCTAGGAGTGTATCTTGAGCTATTGTGAGGTGTTTTTCCTTAGAGGTCTTCACCCTAAACCTTTTCACTCCTCATTAACGTGGGAGACTGTTTACTCTTATGATGATCTTATATGTATGGTGAAAACATGACTTACTACTAATGACATTATAAACACATATTGGAAATAGTTTGAGTGAACATCCAAGAAGTAAATGAATAGTCAAGAAGGTACTACCTAAAAATTATAACAATGAAAACATGAATAACAAAGAAAGAGTTTTATCTTGCTCGGCCTTCTTAGTAACAACATCAATAGAGATAATGAAAAGAGTATACCCCACTAAACACTTCTAATGCCAAAATAGTCATCCAAGATTAGGAGAATGTTAACCGACTTAATTTGTTGAGGCCAAAAATTAAAAATCAAGAGGAGTATATTCATTCCCATTAAAGTAATGGACATGCCTTAAATCATGCTGATAATTGAAAGAAGAAATTATGATATTAATTCAATAAGATTATCTTTATTGTTTCATTTAGAATCATCATGTTCCAATAAGTATTAATCCTATTGGAGTCGACAACAATAAATATAATAGCAAGGAAATCATCAAATGGTTGGATACTGAGACCCGTAAGAAAAATATTTAAAAATTCTATTTTTATGATCAAATATGATATATAGAATAGTATATCATCTCAAAAGATAGAAACGATACTCAATAATTAATTCAAAGAAAAAAAATCAGAGAAATGATTATGTTCCCATAAACTTTTTCTTATATATTGTAGATAAGATAGTTTATTTTATTCAGGGGTATAGATTCCCCATAAAGAAAGTCTTTATGATTAATTACATTCCAATAGATGTGACATTATTAGCCTACCCTTAGTTAAAATAATGATAAATATTTTTTATAATTTCAGAGTATAAAGAAGGATGTTCTTTTTAGAATTATATGTTAATGATTCAAATTTAAAATAGTCTTATTTAAGAGTCAATTGATGAAAAGTATGAAGCTTTATATCTTGAGAAGCTCAAAAGCAAATATCTAATTGGGCTTTAAATTTTTTTAATTTAAATTTTGCTATTTGAGTTAATATTTTTATTAAAATTAGGAGCTTACATTTAATCAACACAAGATTGAGAAAATGTTTAAGAGTTGAGAACTTATGAAGTAGCAAACGAGGAAGTAACAGCCTCATATAATAATATGAAGGTGAGAAATACTATACAAGTAGTACCTCGAACCTATGTCTAAAGAAATTCAAAGGACTTACAAATTACAAACCCACTAAGGGTTAAAGTAGAAATAGCTATAATAGACATACAACTCTGCCTAAAAAGGTTACTACCAAAACCTATCTAATCAATTTAAAATCATAATATCAAAGTCTCTATGCAATGTAAGATAGGCTGTGCATTTTTTTTAAGAATTAGGATTTATAACTTAGCCACTGAAGTTAAGTTGTGTGAGAATACTCATTATGATATGAATAATTTTGCAACTCGATGAAATTTGTTCAATCACTAGTGATGCTAGCTGTCGAAGCCATTAGGTATTGTCCATGTAAGTTTCATAGCCATTCTCAAAGCTTAGAGGAATCTAAGCAAATGGTTAAGGAGAGAATGACCACATGGTGTTGTTAGTCACCAAGATATGAGCTTCCTAAGATGGTGCTAATTGGCATACTAACTAGGCAATGCACATGGGGTGAAAGAGAGTCTAAGGAAGGTAATGGGATAGCTTGGGTTGGGTTTAGTTAGCTTGAACTCAGTTTGGAAAGCCCATACGGCTCAATTTTCAAGGTTTGGTTCACTTGGGCTAACCCAAATGGGTTTGGTAACCTAAAGGAGCTAGTTTTTAGTCATACGAAGGTTTGTGCCATGTTTCAAGTATTTTAATTTTGATTTGTTAGGTTTGTTTCAAGTGAACATAAGGTAGGGTAGGTCCTAAGAAAGATGTGAAAGGTTTGGTAAATATGTGAAAGGACTTAGTATAAGTTGGTTTTGCTTAGGATTTTAAAGCTTTGGAATTAACTAAAATTCATCTTATGGGGCCAACTGTGATGCCCCAAGATCTAACTTGGAAAGAATGTCAATCAATTACTCCCAAACAATTTATCAGAGTTATCTAAAAAAAAAACCTTCAATTAACCAGTCTATCAAACATCTATAAAATTTTAAACATCAATATATAAGTCGATTCATATCTCAAAAAAAGTCATGTACAAATACTCAGGAATTATACTACAATCACCAGTACTGAAATCTATCCTGAGTACAAAAGAATCACTATCAATCAAAAGACAAAAACCTGAAGATTTGGATCAATTCCTATCTTCTGCTCCCTTGCCCTGACCTGAAAATATCAACCACATATAATGAGCTTTACAAAGCCCAGCAGGTCACCTAATACCTATAACTGAAATCAAAGCACGGCTATGCTATCAATATGCATGTCAGTCAATCACAGTCAATCAAATCTATATCAGTCAATGGTCAATGAATCTATGCAATACGAAAATCCAATAGTCAATAAAACCAGTCAATGCAGCGGTAGACGAATCAATAAATCAACTCAATAAATCCATGTCAATCTCGAAGAAATTCGTACACAATAGGAAATCAATCAATCCGTCAAAATCAATCGCTATCAAATTAAAGCAATGCGGTCAAATCAATAATATCTATTCAATGAAATCAAACGAGGAAAGCAGTACGATAAATCTCAATCTATTCTAACAGTGAATCCATGCAGCAATCAATACGGTGCAGAAACAGTAAATCTAAATGCGAGATCAATAAATCCATAGGCAGTAGTAACAATGAATCTATAAGCAGAAATCAATGAATCTATAGGCGACAGTATCAATGATTCTATACTATTCATGTCCATGCTATCAATGCAATATCTATATCCATCCATTTCTATATCAATGCTCAATGTCGATGCACAGCAATCAATCAGTGAAGTCAATGAAATCGTACGATCTAGTAAATCCAATCAAAGTCGATAAAGCAGGAATCTATAAAACAATGAATCCATAAATCAATACAGTAAACATGCAATTCCATACAATGGTCTTACTCGACAAGCACAAACACTAGTCATAATCAATAGTGCTGTTGTAGAATCCATATTGCTGTTGTAGATATCAATACGTTGGTTTCAATCAATAAGAGTCGTCACTCTTTTGCCCGTCGGCATATAAAACTCCTTATGACTCCCAATCGTTATATCAATGATCAATGGTTTAAAGGAAAGCCCGTCGGCCCACCATCCTATACAGGTCAATATCAATCTCCAACCAACGTTCAACCAGGTTCCCACTTGTCTTTCAGTAACAATCAATTCAATCAATAGTCAATACAATAATCGATGCAATAAGCAATATTAAAAAAATCTAGAACAATCATATCAATAGTCATACGCATATCAATTCAATCTATCAATTCCAAGCAAATCCGAAAATCGGGCAGCGTAACGGCAGTCGGTCAAATTTACACAAAATCCTGCAAAAAGGCACAATTTCCAAATCTCACCAAATTACAGTATAATATCTATAACATCAATACAAGACTATTATCCTATAGAAACCAAATCAAATCAAGTCCTGATATTTTTCTATTCGATTAAAATCGCGTAGAATCAATTCCGACCGGTAAAATCTTCGTAGAAAATAGTCAAATCGTGTACAATAGTCATATCTATAACATACTAAAAGTTGTGCGGTGAAAGTTGTGTCAAATCAAAATAATGTCGAAAAGTCGACTACGAAAACACAAAATAGATCACAACTCGGTCAAAACTCAATATCTTTGAAAACAGAAATAGGGTTCGGAGTCCTTACCACGAGATCTACACTCTTCCCAACAGCAGCGTCGGACGAAAAGCGCTCCACGGCCTCCAAAACCAGGTTTCTCCTCTTTTCCCTTCTCTTTCTCTCTCCTGAAATCAGATATTTTTATTTTAAAATGATTTTCTCTCTCATCAAAACGACTTGATTTCTTTAAATCATTTGTCTGATCGGCCCGGCCGATCGCCAAATCGTCCCGGGACGATCAGACCAAAAATATCGTCCTGGACGGTTCCCAGAACTATATTCAGGCCGATATTTTCTACAGTGCCGATCGGCCTGGACGATCTAAAATCGTCCTGGACGATCCTGAGAGAAAAATCCAAATCAGAGAGGAACAGTAAGGGAACGAGGTCTCACAATCTCCCCACCTTAGAAAAATGTCGTCCCGACATTTCCCTACAGGTGCGAGACAAAAACAACGCAAAAACAAATCGATCTAAATCCAAATCCAAATCAAAATTCGTCGAAATCCAAACACACAATGCAATCAATCACATATCAATATGCATGATCAAATATTAATCAATCAATCGGTTAGTCAAATCAATCTTACTAGTAGAACTTTCTGGTCGCTGTTGATCTGCATGATGCTGTAGACTGTAAACACGTGGCACCACTGGAGGAAGTGCAGGAGGTCGTGGCGCAACTGTCTCTCTCTGATCTCTGACAGTTCTATCATCCCTATCATCCATCTGGTTCCCTGATCTCCCACTATAAGCTCTCCCAACAGTCCTCTGCTGTTCGGTACCCGTGCCAGAATCAGTCTGTCCACCCAGTCTTTTCTGAGGACAATCTGCTGCTCTGTGCCCTTGCTGTCCACAGTGTGAAAGCACTGCCCCGTCAACAGGTAGCACCGACTTGCGTGTCGTTTACCACAGTGAATGCACGCTCCAGAACTACCAGACGATACTACCGATGCAGATCGCGATACAGATCCCGATGCAGATCCTCTCGAACTATCATATCTGCTTTTCTTCTCTCTATCTCTGTCTCTACCAGAATCATCTCGTCGTACCTCATCTCTCCTCCTCCTGGTATCCTCGTACCTCGATACCGGTGTTGCCAAATCAATCTCTATCAATCGGGCCCGCTCCACCAGCTCAGAAAACTCCTGTATCCGGAAGGGTACTAGTGGATGCCTCAGCTCTTTGTTCAATCCTTGCAGGAATCTATAACACTTTTTCTCGGCAGTAGGAATCAAATGAGCAGCGTACCTCGCAAGTGCAGTAAACTCAGCCTCGTACTGCATCACTGACTTGCGGCCTTGCTCCAATCTCATGAAAGCTTCTTGCATCTGTCGCTGAGCAGACGGTGGTACAAACCACATCCTGAACACTGCAGTGAACTCATCCCAGGTGATCTCAGCATTAATCTTCCCCTGGAATTTCTCTCTCTGCTGTCCAATCCACCATCTCTCCGCTTCACCCTCAAACAGGAATACAGCCAATGGTACTTTTCGATTCCCCGGACACTGCATGCTGTCAAAAATCTTTTTTATCCTCAGGATCCAATCCTCAGCAGCCTGGGGTCCCACACCTCCTTTAAAAAAAACAGAGGCCTCAGCTTATGAAACATCTGCATGTGTCTATCCACTTCTTCCTCTTTGCTACCACTCATTTTGCTCTGAGCATCCCCCATTACATGTGCAATCGCAGTAGCCAACTGCATCATACTCTCTGAAGGTACTGGGGCTGCGCTGTGTTGCTCATTTGGTACACTGGATTCTGCTGGATGATCCATAGCTTTTCACCTGCACAATTCAGAACAAATGATACACACATGCAACGATGTATGCCAATGATGCTCTTAAAGCTACCCAATCTACCCAATGTCAATCAATTACTCCCAAACAATTTACCAGAGTTATCTAAAAAAAAACCTTCAATTAACCAGTCTATCAAACATCTATAAAATTTAAAACATCAATATATAAGTCGATTCATATCTCAAAAGTCATGTACAAATACTCAGGAATTATACTACAATCACCAGTACTGAAATCTATCCTGAGTACAAAAGAATCACTATCAATCAAAAGACAAAAACCTGAAGATTTGGATCAATTCCTATCTTCTGCTCCCTTGCCCTGACCTGAAAATATCAACCACATATAATGAGCTTTACAAAGCCCAGCAGGTCACCTAATACCTATAACTGAAATCAAAGCACGGCTATGCTATCAATATGCATGTCAGTCAATCACAGTCAATCAAATCTATATCAGTCAATGGTCAATGAATCTATGCAATACGAAAATCCAATAGTCAATAAAACCAGTCAATGCAGCGGTAGACGAATCAATAAATCAACTCAATAAATCCATGTCAATCTCGAAGAAATTCGTACACAATAGGAAATCAATCAATCCGTCAAAATCAATCGCTATCAAATTAAAGCAATGCGGTCAAATCAATAATATCTATTCAATGAAATCAAACGAGGAAAGCAGTACGATAAATCTCAATCTATTCTAACAGTGAATCCATGCAGCAATCAATACGGTGCAGAAACAGTAAATCTAAATGCGAGATCAATAAATCCATAGGCAGTAGTAACAATGAATCTATAAGCAGAAATCAATGAATCTATAGGCGACAGTATCAATGATTCTATACTATTCATGTCCATGCTATCAATGCAATATCTATATCCATCCATTTCTATATCAATGCTCAATGTCGATGCACAGCAATCAATCAGTGAAGTCAATGAAATCGTACGATCTAGTAAATCCAATCAAAGTCGATAAAGCAGGAATCTATAAAACAATGAATCCATAAATCAATACAGTAAACATGCAATTCCATACAATGGTCTTACTCGACAAGCACAAACACTAGTCATAATCAATAGTGCTGTTGTAGAATCCATATTGCTGTTGTAGATATCAATACGTTGGTTTCAATCAATAAGAGTCGTCACTCTTTTGCCCGTCGGCATATAAAACTCCTTATGACTCCCAATCGTTATATCAATGATCAATGGTTTAAAGGAAAGCCCGTCGGCCCACCATCCTATACAGGTCAATATCAATCTCCAACCAACGTTCAACCAGGTTCCCACTTGTCTTTCAGTAACAATCAATTCAATCAATAGTCAATACAATAATCGATGCAATAAGCAATATTAAAAAAATCTAGAACAATCATATCAATAGTCATACGCATATCAATTCAATCTATCAATTCCAAGCAAATCCGAAAATCTACAAAAATCGGGCAACGTAACGGCAGTCGGTCAAATTTACACAAAAATCCTGCAAAAAGGCACAATTTCTAAATCTCACCAAATTACAGTATAATATCTATAACATCAATACAAGACTATTATCCTATAGAAACCAAATCAAATCAAGTCCTGATATTTTTCTATTCGATTAAAATCGCGTAGAATCAATTCCGACCGGTAAAATCTTCGTAGAAAATAGTCAAATCGTGTACAATAGTCATATCTATAACATACTAAAAGTTGTGCGGTGAAAGTTGTGTCAAATCAAAATAATGTCGAAAAGTCGACTACGAAAACACAAAATAGATCACAACTCGGTCAAAACTCAATATCTTTGAAAACAGAAATAGGGTTCGGAGTCCTTACCACGAGATCTACACTTTTCCCAACAGCAGCGTCGGACGAAAAGCGCTCCTCGGCCTCCAAAACCAGGTTTCTCCTCTTTTCCCTTCTCTTTCTCTCTCCTCAAATCAGATATTTTTATTTTAAAATGATTTTCTCTCTCATCAAAACGACTTGATTTCTTTAAATCATTTGTCTGATCGGCCCGGCCGATCGCCAAATCGTCCCGGGACGATCAGACCAAAAATATCGTCCTGGACGGTTCCCAGAACTATATTCAGGCCGATATTTTCTACAGTGCCGATCGGCCTGGACGATCTAAAATCGTCCTGGACGATCCTGAGAGGAAAATCCAAATCAGAGAGGAACAGTAAGGGAACGAGGTCTCACACCAACTACCTACCTACGGAAATTAGAGACTCTACTAGGGTCCTTAGGTAGCTACTTTACAAGTTTAAGTGAACCATGGATAGTTTAATTAAATAGTTAAACTCACCTAGGACTAATTTTGATTTTATGCTTTGGATTTTGCTTCAAACTATTACAAGTGAATTTACAAAAGGTTGAGAAGGTTATTAGATTACCTTAAGAGGGTCTAGTATAGACTCCTAAGGGTTTTGTACACACCTAAGGAAAACTAGGTTAACGTAACATAAGGTCAACTCAAGGGTTTAATATTGGATATAGGGTACCATAGAATTTTATATTTTGTATAGTTAACCAATGCAAGGTCATTAGAAATCCACCTATATGATTCTATAGAGAAGGCCTTATAATAAGGAAGAAAACTGTGAGCTAAGGCTAAACACATGAAGATTTTTTTCAACCTCATTCAAAAATGAGGTAAATAAGACAATCATGGGAAGACCATTATCTTTTCCTTAAGTTCAATTCACAACCCTAAAGAGCCTGCATCAAAGAAACGTCATATTGATAATTCTCTCCCATTTGATGATTCTAATTTAGAAGGAATCCAAATTTTTATCATGATATGCTTGTCATCAATGTTGGGAAAAGCAATCATTATTATTTTATTAAGGAAATCAAATTTATTAATTCAAATTATTAACAAAAGTTCTAATGATATTCTTTTTATACTCCACATTCCTTATCCTTCGCTTATTCAGAGAGAAAGTTTGGCCTATTTCATGAACATGATATGAATTTCATAATTAACTAGTAAGGTTGGAAGGGCCAATCACTCTCCCCATCACACTTAGAGAAATTTTCCAACAAGTGACTCATTTGATTGAATTGTAGTTGTTAAAATATAGATAGATTATAATATTATCTATTGGAATCCTCTCTTGTAAATATTTTGTGTCATATTTGAAGATAAAGTTCTTAACTCTCATTGGGGTTGGCAAAGTATTATGAATTAACAAGTGCAATGATCTTATCATCTTTGATAAGCTTAGTCATAGCCATCAATATTCTTAAGCTTCAAAAACTTTGAGCTTTATTATATGTTTTTATATTTAAATTTTGAAGATAACAAGCACACACACATAAAAAGTTTAAGCTAAAATTAAAAAATTATTTAAAATATTAATATAAATTGATTATAACTAATATTGTTGTTTGATATAGATCATATCATATGATTTCCTTTAATCACCAATTTGGAGATCAAATTAATTTGCATTAGTTATCAATTTTTAAAATAACTATAGTCAAACAAATTTGGGATTAAAAGAGAGTTTAATAAAAGAACTTTGGTTGTATAAGAGTCTATAAATATTATTATTGATGAATTAAATAACTCTAGTCAAACAAAAGGAATGGATACATATGATGAGGTCATACTTATTATTGAAAAATTGGGATTGAATGAAAAGGAGAAATAGACAACAATCAGAGAGCAGAGGTGTGAATCTTGTCATCCTTATATCAGAGCATTGGAGAACTATCTACATAAGTTAGGATTATACCTATACTTAGGTACGAGATAAACCATTTATGATTCATCTCCTTAATAGAGCAAATTAATATAGATCATGCACTATCATATAAGATTTGGATAGTAATTATACATTAAAAGTTAAATCAATTTGCAAGAAATGATGCATAAGATTTTGTGGCAAGACCTTGTGATCAAAGTATGATAGGAACCAAAAGGATCTTTAAGAATAAGCTACATGATCCTAATATTATTATAAGAAATAAGGTAAGGTTAGTTGTAAAAGATTTTAATCAATATAAAGGAATAGAATATTAAAAAAAAATTTAGCACTAACAGTAATACTTGAAGCTATTCATTTAATGATAGCATTTACATTCTTCAAGGACTTCAGTCTATTTTAGATGTAAAATGGTTTTTTTTTTTAATGTTATGATAAAACAAGATGTTATGTTCAACAACCTATCCAATATCATGTTTATAAGTTAAAAAAAAAAAACTTATATGGTTTAAATCAAGCATATAGAACATGGTATGATAGACTTAACACAATTCGATTACAAATGAATTCATTAAGAAAACCAAAAATATGATATTATTTATTTAAATATTTGGATACGATATTTAAATTATTCAAATATATCAAAATGACATGCTATTTCAAGCTACATATATTTATATATAAAGGATTATGTTAAATAATGAGCTATCGATTTAAGATGAGTATGATGGGGAAGTTGACATATTTTCATAGTTTCTAAGTTAAACAACAAGAGAATGATATATTTGTTTGGCCAACCAACTATATAAAGAAACTGTTAAAATTTTGATAAAAAAAAGGTTATAAAAGAAAGATTACTCTCATGAGCCAGAAAACACGGTTAGATAGAGAACCCAATAGCAAGTTTATATATTAGAAGCATTTAATAAGTATAGCTACATTAGGCATTTAATATCCTAAGAACAATACTTCTTTTGATTTAATAATATATTTTGACTCAAACTTGATAAGGTATATGGTGGATATGAAGAGAACATTAGGTATTACTGACCCATTTTTTGAAGAGGTTGATAAAATCATCATATGATTAAACTTAAATTATAGTGTTCTCTTTATAAGTATAGTGATTTTTCAAAGGATCCACATAGGTTGATTTCTACTAAGTAAGTATTGGCTAGCCATAATAAATCCAAAACCACAGGGTACTGTGTAATATCCACTGCAATAGTATTTTGAACTAATATAGATATGATCTAATAAGTCTTGTGTGTTTGTATATCTATATTTATCTTCTCTTTGAAAGTCTTTATATGATTTTGTACGAAACATCTCTATTTTGGAGCGTGTCTTGAGGGTATTGTGTGTTAATATCTACATGTATAAAATTTCTCTTGGGAGGGCAATAGTGCTATGTTGGGGAGCATTTTGATGCTTAGCTTTCTGTATTTTCTATTCTAAAATGATAAAAAGGAGTTTTTGGCCAATGTAGTGGTGCTGGTTGGCCGCATTGTGGCACCGTGTATTGTCTTTCTAGAATTTTAAGAGAGCGTTGCAGTCCTAGGTGTCTGAGTGCCATGACATTGTGAGATAGATTTTTATATAAATATCCAAATCCACTAAATCAATTAAAACCAAAATCATTTCTTACACAAATCGTTTATTTAGAGAGAGGAGAATTCTTAGAGAGAGACAATCCATTCTGATTATTTAATTAGGGTGTGTCCTAAGGTTCAATGTGTATGAAGTCTGAATTTTAAAATTTTTCTTTAGGATCATTGTGACATTGGGGGTGGTATTGTGGTGTCAAGCTCTCTATCAGTTTGGTCATTTAATTAGGGCGATATAGCAATAGTTTTGGGCACTAAGGCATCATGCTCTCTATTTGGCTAAAAATTTAAAGGGAGCACTATGGCACTGGCATCATATATTTTATAAATTTTAAAATCAACTCAACTTTTTTAATTGTCAAGCCAATTCCTCCCTTTTGTAATTGGCTAGAGAGAGAGAGAGAGAGAGAGCGAGAGACAAGGTTATCCATAAAGAGAAAATCTTTTTTTTGGGAAGGTTTAGATCAATTTATTTATTGGGGTAGTTCGCAAAATTATATGAATCGAGATAGGTAACATTTTGCCTATATATGTTTTTAATAATTCAAAGTTTTTGAATTTTCTTGATGTTTTAACTTAAATCTTCACATAAAGATGGGTATATATATTCATTGGAAAAACTTTCATTATGTAACTTTTATTATGTTGTAATTGATAATATTCTATACATTATAATATTTTAATTATAAATTTTCACTTGTTAGTTTTGAAAATACACCATTTAATGATATAAAGAAATATTCTGACACTTATAAATAGCGTTATACAAGAAAAGCTTAAAAATGTTGGTATGAATAATGTATCGTAATTTGGTATATTTTTTAAAATGTTAAATTTTATATATGAGTTTTCCCCAAATTTCTATTTGTTTAACTATTAGTAAGACACCTTGTGAAATCCTACAATGACTTTGACATTATGTTTTATATTAAAAAATACAATTATTTTTATGTTTATATTATTGAAATTTGTGAATTTGGATGAATTTTGATAGTTAGAGTAAATCCAAATGAGCAATCTATTGGGAGTCATAAGAGCCAAAAATCATTGAATATTTGTGGTGCTATATATTTGGGAGTTATAAAAGTTTGCTATCTAATATGATAGCGTGTGGAGTCATAAGGACTTGAATTATGAATTTTGATATATGCTGGAAGGTATATGGGTTTGAGGGAAGTTCTATATATTCCAAGATATGCATATGAAGTGCTTACTATTATATTTCTTTACTGTTCGGTATCTCTATTATTCTTCAATTTAATTTATGTATTAAATATATATATATATTTACCACTATATCAATATTTATGTATTCTAAACAATCTTATTCTGCCTCTATATGGATGAATTTTCTTTACCTTAATATTTTTTTTACTTTATTAATGGTGGCAACCATTTTTGGAAACTCAGGTAGGTTGATTATAGCGTGCTGAGTTGTGGTTGTTCATACATGCTTTCTATATCTATTTCAATTCAGGATAAGGGAGAGGGCAAGCTAATTAGGGAAGGTTATAGGATATGAGATATGAGTCTGGTAGGTATGTGTGGTTAGATTTGTGAAGTCATGACTTTTTTTGTTTTGTCCTATATTATCAGTGCCATGCACTGTTTGTATAAAAAGTATTTTGATTAAAAACATTTCTGAGATGAATGAAAAATATTTTGATGAAGAGTAATTGTATGTTTTAAATGATGTGTTAGTGGCTCTACATTATGTCAAAATATTTAATATTTCTATAATTCCCTTCAATTTGATCCTGTAGAATCTGTTCTGCCATGATCCAACATGGTATGACCCATTCTGTATGTGGGTTATATTAGGTTGGCTATTTTTGGTATCAAAATAATGGTTTCATGGAAATGATTATAACATAACCATAGACTTGATCTATAGTTAAAGTGTGAGAGTTTTTGGTAGTATCATGTGTTCATTTTGTTTTGTTTTTATGTAAATATATCATTTAGTTATGTGCATTATGTGTTTGTATTTGATGATTCCTCAAGAACCATATATGATTGATAGGTAGAATTCCAGTAAAACTTTGCTAGCGGCGAGTGCAATGGGAGCTGTCAGTTTTGGTATAATTTCTCAATTTGCTAGGTTAGTAACACAATTGATTGGTGAGGCCTAGAGCGGGATGTCTATTACTAGATCTAATGATACTGATAGGCATTTATATATATTTTTGAGGTTGAAACCTCTGAGGTTTAACTATGTAGTGGAACCCAAGGCAACAGAGGATTGACTTCTGATGTAGAGAATACATTTGAGAGTATGCAATGCTCGACATGTAAGAAAGTTCCTTGGCATCTAAAGTAATAATTAGTCCGATCTTTGATCTTTCTTTTTCCTTTGTAAATCATTTTCTTAAGTGTGAGCGTCATTTGGTTCATGGAGCAACTCTAACCACCTCAAGCAAATTAGAAGGATGGCACTTCTCCAAATCACCTTACGAAGCTGAGGGATCAATCTTACAAGCTAAAATTGGCCACGAAGGTGAGAAAATCAAATCTTATCCCCATATCATGTTATGTTTTCGGATAGATTAAGAGTCCATAGCTCTTTAATTTCTTTATACTATATTATAAAACTTGAAAATTCAAAATTTTCTTTTTGAATCATCTAAGTTTGAGCTCTAGATAATAATTTATAAGCTTTGGAAGTTCACAAGCTATATATAAGCCATAGTTCTAGGCTTCTAGCTCAGCTTAAGGTTAAGTATGAAATAAGAACCCTCCATCTTTCTTAAGGTAGATCTAATAGTCCAAATCTACCCAGCTTGTTAAAATAAGTTATTTTCTTTGAATTTTTGCTTAAATCAAACTAGAAATCCAAATTAAATGAAATTTTCATCAAAATATTTGTTAAAATGAGCTTTTCGTGAAAAATATTCTCTTATCTAAAAATATTTAATATTAAATACTCTCAAAATTAACTATTTTAAATACTTAAAGTATTCAAAAAAATGAAATTTCTTGAGTAAGTTCAAAGCAGTAAATCAAGCTTATAAAAATTTTTGTTTGGCATGACGGTGATTGGTTTGCAAGTTCAAGGTTTTTAGCCTAAATGTTATTCTTTAAAAATCATTTTTATGCTTAATTATTGCATGTTGCCATGGGAAAATTTTGGAAAGCCACTTTCATGTTATTTAACATAGCCAATTTTGTTAAAAAATTTGGAGGTAATTAAATATACTTTGTAAATAAAATTTAAATATTTTAATTAATAAATTGGAAAAAATACCTCGAGTAATTATATAAAAAATTGGGATTATTCAAAAACATTATTTTGAATCAATTAATACATTGGCAAATTTTTCCTATCATTAAAAAGCACTTTTTTCCATATTTTCAACTCTAAAATCTTACTGTTAATGTTTCTATAAAATTTGGATTAATTTTTAAAAAATCTATTTCATTGCATGATTTTACATTTTATGTAAGATTTTCAATTTTAAAAATCATCTAAATTTATTCAAAATATTCTAAGTTTTTTTTTTAAAAAAAAAAAAATTTGAAAAATTTTCATAATTGAAGTGATATCTATATTAATTATAAACACTACAGGAAAAATAGCCGGAAACGACGATATCGGATGGTTTAAATGACCGCCGGTATGGCACCGGCGGTGAACCGACGCGTGCCGGCAGTTTATCTAACGCTCGCCGGCCGCCGTAACCGCCGGCAAGCCGTCGGTGAACGCACCGCCAGTGAGCCGTCGGTACAATGACCGGTGGCGTAAGCGCTGGCAAACCGCCGGTACAAAGAGGGCTATTAACCGGCGGGGTACGCCGCCGGAAACCCGCCGGAAAATTAGACCGCCGGTGAATTTTTTCCTACTCCAATTTTTCCGACAGTGCACGAACCACCGGCAGGCCGCCGGTATTACTGAAAACCGCCGGTGTAACCTTATAAACTGCCTGAAAACACCGCTGGTATTGGCTATTTTTCCTGTAGTGAAAATATGCTGAGTATATAATTTTATTAAAAAAATCTAAAATTAGCATTTGCATGAGTGCATATTTTAAATTTCATAAGCATTTTATATGTCTCTTAAAGTTATGTTATATATATATATATATATATATATATATATATATATATATATATATATATATATATATATATATATATATATATATATATATTAATTTAATTAATCATGACTTGATTAGAGCATTTTAAAGTAAGGGGTTAAACATCACACATCCCTTAATATTTTAAGAATTTTTTAACTCTTAACTAATAACTACAAAAAATATTAAATTGTTCTAAAAAATAACTTTAAGATTTTTGAAATGCATTTGGAACTGATTAAATATATTTGGTATATTAAATAAAGTTTTTTTTTTTTTTTTTTTTTTTTTTTTTTAGTTAAAACCCACCAACGGGCTTACGCGTTAATATAATATATTAAATAAAGTTAATTTAATATTGAATATATTAATTATCTAAAGTATTTTAATTAAATCCTAATTTAATTTATAATTCACTTAATTAAGAAAATTAAAATATAGCCTTTGACTTCAAATTTAGCATACTCTTAAGCTTAACATATAAGAATAAAAATATTTAATTTTAATTTTAAAATATGAACTTTTAAGTTTAATGAACTTCATTGTATTTGTAATATGTTGGATTTTTTAAAATTTCCAAATTTTGAAAATTCTCATAAAATTTTAAAATTACTTTTAAAATATTAAAATATTAAAAATTAATTTTATATAATTTGCTTAAAATTACTTTGAGTAAAAATTTAGTCTAGAACATTGCACACATGTGTATGTTGTTAACCCATTACTTGACTTGTTTGATATGGATAAAGCCTTACACTTTACCTCTAAGCACGCTAGTTAGCTTGCCACTTTTAGTTGGTTGACTAATAAGTGACTACACCTCTATCTCGCCCTGGGATATAATAAAAGAATTGAATTTTTAAACATAGATTTCTCAACCATCATATAACACTCACTAGAGCTTGAGCTAAATCATTTCATCTCTCCTTCCACCGGCGAGTCGTCTGCTAGGGTTTTTTTTCGCTTTGCTAGGGCTTTTGCCCCAGCCGCCTTCGTCTCCACCTCTGGCTCTCTCGTTCTCATGGCGTTTAAAAGGTCATATCCTGGCTTTCTTGAGGGTAAGCATTCTAAATCCTTCAAAGAGGTGTTTTCTGGTTCTGATGTTTTGAAAAGTTTTCCGGATTTTCGTGTGTCTATGATTCGGGGTATGCCGGCTTTGTGGTTTTTGGAGGATGAATTTTTGCATCTTGCAAAACCTTTTGAGTTTGCTTTGGTGGGAAAATTTCCGCTTAAGCGGCCGGCTTTGGATTCGATACGTAGGTTCTTTTTCAACCTAAAATTATCCGGTGATTTCTCTGTAACTTTGTTGGACCAGTCTAATGTCTTGATTAAGCTTTCGAATGACCTAGACAATGGGAGGGTTTTTGCGCATCGTTCCTATTTCATTTTTGGTTGTTTCATGAAAGTGATTAAGTGGTCGCCTCTCCTTGACCTTTCGGAGGAGTCGTCGATTGTCCCTGTCTAGATTTCATTTCCGGGGCTTCGTCCGCACCTGTTTTCTCCTCGAATTCTTTTTGGGTTGGGGTCTATTTTTGGCAGTCCGATTCACACCGATAATGCCACAACTGTTGGTTCGCATCCTTCAGTCGCTCGTTTTCTTGTAGAATGACATTTCCAAAACTTACCCTTAATCTGTTTGGCTAGGTCCGAAAAAACTTGGGTACGTTCAGAGAGTCGTTTTTGAAGGAATGCCTAATTTCTGTCAGCATTGTAAAGCTGTGGGTCATAAGAAGTCAGAATGTAGTAAGTTATTCCCTCATTTGCGGCCGGCTGTGGATTCGGCTCCCCCATCGGTGGCCTCTGTCTCTGACCCCTTAGTTTTTTATGTTAATCCTAATGTTTCTTCTACCCCGATTGCTAATTCAATTCCCGTCTGTGTTGATCATGTGGTTAATGTTGATGTTCCTTCGGTGCTGAAGGTTTTGGGTAGTGATATTGCTAATACTGGTGTTGTGGTTGCTGCTTTGCCCTCTATTTTTTCACCGATTTGTTCTCCTAGTGTTATGGGGTCTCCTAACCCGTTGGCTGGTGGGTCTTTATGGTGTTTTGGGGGATGCCGTTGTATCTGGTAATGAGGTTGGGGTTTTTCTGGCCCCTTTAATTACTCGAGATGTTGTTAATAATAGCGATGTTGTGAAGTGTTTTCCTGTTTTGGTTGAGATCGATCCTTCGACTGCTCCGTCGCCTACTTTGGGTATTGAGGCTTCGCGGCTAAGTCTTAATGAGGATTCTGGAGGTGCTTCTCCTATTTTGGGTGTCGAGGCTTCGAGTAAATCTGTTGCATCTGTGGACCTTAATGAGGAGTGTGTGCGGGTGGATAAGATTACTGAGAATGGAAATGTGGTTTGCTCTAATACTTTTGTTGATGTGCTTGTTAATTTGATCGACATGCAAACTATGGTCTATCGTGTGGGTGATAATTCTGGATTAAATGTTAGGACCCATGTGGATTGGCTGCATGGTTTGTCTGAATTTGAATCCGAATCTGATTCTTCTTCGGATTATTGCGGTGGCTCTGACCCTGGACACGAATTTAATCTGGTTCGTGATATACTTGTCATCTCTGTTGGCTCTCGTGGGAGATTTCGTGGGAGGGCAGAAGAAGAAGAAAATTTATTTATCTATTGTGCTTTTTCCCTATTATTTTATATGGATTGCTTATCTGGTTATTTGGTCGTTTTGGAGGATCGCTGGATTAAGGGGCATTGATGTGGCTGGGGCTCGTGTCCTCGTCGTCATGCTGGTGGCAACCTTTGGTGATGTTCTCAAACTTGGTTGGATTAATTTGTGCGCTTTCATCACCTTACTTGACGTTCCGTGCGAGGCTTCAGGGATGCTGGGAGCCTCGGCCGATTACTGAGCCTTCCTTTGGTTTCATTTAGCATTTTTTCAATTATTTTGCTCTTTATCTAGTGTAACCCCTTTTTTGATTTTAATATATTAGTTTTCTTATATATATATATACAAGGTTGTGAAAACCGGACCAGACAACGAACCGGGAGAAGGAGAGGTTGACGGTTCGACCGGTTCAACCGGTCGAATCGGGGTTGAACCGGATGACGTAATAAATAATAATATTATTATAAAAAATTAATGAATTTAACATAATAATGAAATATAATAACCATATACTCTAATATAAATTATTTTTAATTTATATTACATACTTAGATATAAACTATAAATATAAAATATATAAAAAACTCACAATGAAAATTAATTGTTTATAATATATAATTAAATATAAAATTTTAAATAGAAAAAATAAAATATTATTAACTAAAAAAGTAAAATTTCCAAAAAAATAAATAAATATTATTCATATTATAAAAATAAATATATAAATATATAATCAAATAAAAAATATATAAAAAATAAACGGATAAAAAATAAATATTATCAACTAAATAAATAAATATTATTCATATTAAAAATTAATTAAAAAAACCATAAACAAAAAAGATGTTTTGCTTTGTATAGTGTATACATAAAACCAAAAATAGCTTTTTGCTTTGTATTGTTTAGTTTATATACCTTTTTACTTTTGCACATGATAGGAGCTCATGTGGTGCCTTGTGAAGGCATGAAAGAATGATGCAAATAATTATATAATCAAATTCTTTAATATATTTATTTAAGAGGTTTAATATATAATATTTATATTAATGATTAAGTTTATCATTTATTTAATTATTTAAAAAAAAATGGATTTGCTGGTTTTAGAAAATCGGGATCGGTTCGTCGGTTTCCGGTTGAACTGGCGGTTCAAGCCGGTTCTGGCCGGTTTGTGAACACCCGATTTTAAGGCTGAACTGAACTGGTCTGAAGGCCGGTTCACGGTTGAACCGGTCGGACCGGTCGGTCCGGTCCTGTTTTCAAAACCTGTATATATATAAAACCAACAGTAATCTAGTAGCATCGTTATTGAGGCTTTTAGAAGGCTTTTTTTTTCTTAATTAGTGACCAACATCGCTAAAATTGTATATATTAGCAACCATTTTTTAGACGCTAATGAGTATTTATTTAGATGTTCTTTGATCTTTAATTATATCATATCCATTTCATTCATTTATATATTTCAAAAATCATTTAACAATAATATAAAATCTATATCATATAAAAAGGTGGATCACATAATGGAAAAATCTCAAGTAACTGTAATATTATAAAATAACCAATGATTATAAATCTTATAATATCGTATGCTCCAAATGGCACAACAAATTTAAAACAGTTATAAGAAGAAGAACATAAAAATAGCCAAAATAATTATACTACAAGAAAAACCTTCATTATCTTAATAACTTTGAAAAATATGCCATAATTCTATTACAGAACATCTAAAGTCTAGACCATGATCTACCATTAAAACATTTAATAAGTTGAGCAAAAAAGACATAGTAAAATTTATAATCAAAGGTTTAGTTGATTACAATCATGCATAGCTAACCACCTCATCACCAAACTTTTTAGAAACATATTAAACATAAAAAAATCGACCATAGCAAAATAAATCCTACTACTAATCCATACATAAACTTTCCAACATGATAAAATAACCTTTTGCTCCATCTAAAAAACAAGAACCATAAACTTATTAAAATATAAAGGCAAATTCTGATAAAAATTCATCATATAGATAAAACACAACTTAGTAGACACCGATAAAATGTTTCATTTCAATATAATAAAAGTCACCATCCTCAATGACTGTTCAAAATTATGAAAGAAATATTGGATAGTTTATGAAAATTGGGTGTCTAACGCTCTGACGTCCCAAACAAAGCCTTAGATGTACGAATATGAAGAGTTAAAAAGAATGCGATGAGAAATAGCTCCTCATCAGATCAGAGGAGAAGCTCATAGGCTAAATTAAAATTGTAACGTTTAATTGTGTGGAAGTGTGAATAGAGGCTTTAATAGTGGCGTAAATAGGGCGTGATTAATCAAAATTAATAAAAAATAGTATGTTATGGAAATTCATTCATTACTCATAATTTAAATTTACATTAAAAGACTAAATTTAATTTTTAAAGGTTAGAATTTCATTTGAAAAATTAAAATGAATGGTCAGAAGTTTATTTGGAAGAAAACTCTAGCAGCTTTTATAATAATAGTATAATATAAATATCTGAGACCATTTTTTATGTTTTAGACGTCGCAATTCCAACTTTTTTAGTGCTTCTGAAGCATCACTAAGCCTTAACAACTAATTTCAAGTTATTTAAAAATGTTTTAGTGAATTTCTTGATAAATTTTTTATCCAATTGACATGTTAGATTCAAAAAAGATTGAAATAATGATCGAGGAAATTATACTTGATTCATGAGATGGATGAGAGTTCTACAATGACATATAAAGTGTGGTCATACATTGCATTTTTTTGAATTATTAAGTCATGTTGTGACTTTTTTTAAAGATCTAACGCACTTTCTAATGAACAAATTTCAATGTCAAAAAATAAAGAGCAAGTGATACATCATCCAAAAATCTATTTAATTAATATAAATCTAGACACAATTTTTTAATTGGAAACTTTTGAAACCATGCTCAAGACCATCCAAACTCTGCTTTCAATAGACTTATCGTCAAATTGAAATATAAAATTAACAGTGATCAAACATCCGAATTTGAAACTGAACGTCTCACTTAAAGTCAAGTTAATTTTTTAATATTAATTAGTCGACCAAATTATCTCTAATTCTTATATACTTGCAACCAAAATGAGCATCTAAAAAAGGAAAATCTAATAAGCTTAAGATCACTCAAATTCAAAGTCATTAAGTTATTTAAATGCTTAGTGAACAATATATGATCAAAGGAATCACAAGGACCATCTGCTAAAGCATTCTGATATATTTATCAAAATAAATATCAAAATGTCAATCTTAATAGCCGTAAGTAGACATCATTCTTCACAAGAAAGAGAACATGAATTAAAGTTGGAGAGATCTTAAGGATATAAAGAACTCTAGAGCTTTACTTGACATGCCACATTAATGAACACCGCCAACAACTTCCATCATCTGACAGTTGTCATTCTTTCATCGTTGTCCAACTGTCATTACCATCCATCTTCATTTGACGTCCTCATTTGACAATCGAAATCATTATTCTTTTGCTATGTCTCCAATATTTTCCACCACATTAAAATATTTAATGAATTAAAATATAATTAATTAACATTTTAATTAGTCATAATAATTGATAATTCCTATATAATTATTTTAAACAGGATTAATTAGTCCAAGTAGAAGTAATTGTGCTTAATATAGCAAATAATTTATTGTCTAATTAATGCGTAGATACATTAAATTAACAATTGATTACCTATGATTAGGCTATATTACATAACTATATTTAATTATTTTACTCTGCATTTAATTAGACTGATATGATAAGCTTAACTTATTTTTATTAAGATTTCACTGAAAATTTTAACAGTGAAAGTAATTTTAAGCACAAAATGATTTGCTAAAAATTATTATAATCATAATTTTAAATTTACATTAAACTTAGGACACAAAATTCTGAAGTCTATAATCCAAAATTTAAATGTTAATATAATTTTCTATATTTATGGCAATAATATTGGTTCTAATAATATCTACTATAAAAATATATTTTCTATAAAAGAAATGCTGCCAGAAGTCAATAAATATTCAAAATTAGTGCCAAATTTTGATAATAATAATTTTTTTTTCTCATTCAACTAATGCTCTTCACATGAATTCTATCTTCTCTTTTGGTTGCTTTTGTTAATGTGTTTAATAGTGTTTTATTTTATTTTTAAAATAATTATATATTTGAATATTTATTTATATTTTATTGATTTTGCAAAAGAGAATTTTATTAATATTATACTAAAATCTCCCACACATGCAAATATGTTGGGAGTAGCAAAAATAATAAATACGATTTCTTACGTGAAAATTTTGAGGGTAAAAATCATGAGGCCTACTCAAATTGAAAGGTAAAATCAGAAGATATAGTCCAACTAAAATGATTAACCGTATTTTATCATAACAAAATAAGATATTATAATAGTTTATTATACATGAATCATATAAAACATCTTTTTTAGCAGTAATCTGGTGAGGTTTGAGGTGTGATTTTGTTGAAAATAAGGTGATTATAAAGACAATTGTTCGACATTAGCGGTTGATATGGATATTAGTTGTCGATAATGAGTGGAATATATATAGATGACAATTAGAAAAGAACATTGAAATCAAATGATGGTGGGCAATCAACTTGATTGTTCTTTTAATAGGATAAAGATTAAGTAACTAAGAAAACATGTGTTAGACATAAGTGGCTAATAGATGTCAAGATGTGTGTTAGACATCAATGGCAAATGGGCATCAAACAACATCCATTGGTAGGAGCTATGTTGTAGTAAGCAATGAGTGTTGAAAGACGGGCGATGATAGATAATTAGCTTGGTTATTCCCTTGGTAATAGGGGAGATTATATGATTGAGAAGTCAGGTATCTAACTTCAATGATTCTTGAACAATAATATTAGGAAAGTTGCTATTTGCATGTTTTACATTCTTGCAACTTGTATAGTTTTGATGATTTCAAATATTATTGTTTTATATGTTGTTATCTCCTAACATTTTTTGGAAGATTTGTTTTTGCTCTAGTGTGTACTAACATTTCAGGAAAATCAACTCCAAGATATGAAGACTTGTAATCAAATTCAACAAATATTCATAAGTTTTGAAATGAGAGGGAGTTATTGTAATTTAGTGAAAAATCACATAATACACACTTGGGGAACAATTTTTATAAACTGATCGTACAGGACGAACATAGTTCGTACGGGACGATCATGTCAATTACCCTAAGAAGAGCAATGGATCGAACAGGCGAGGAGAAATTTTTTCTAAGTACTAATCGTCCAGGACGAATTTAATATTCGTCCCGGGACAAACTTCTCGGGATTCTTACTTGCACTGTTCTTCCAGACGAAAAATAAGGTTTGTACCTAGACGAAACTCTCTGTATGAGATCGTACATGACGAAATAAATTTTCGTCCCAGGACAAAATTCTCTGTATGAGATCGTACAGGACGAAATAAATTTTCGTCCTTGCACGAAACTCTATGTTTAAAATCGTCCCAGGATGAAACCCATTCGTCCCAGGACGAACTGAACCGACTTACGTCAGTTGGTTACGTCATGAAGAATTTTGGGAAACCAACCTATGAAATAACCGTTTCGTACCGGACGAACTTCGTTCGTACGGGACGATTAGGGTGTACGAACATAATTCGTACCAATATACATAAGGTTCGTTTTCCGATAGTTTAAGTAAAATCGTCCAGGACGATCCACTGCGTACAGAATTGAAAACTTGCAGTTTTTGGGCAGTTTTTCTTGTCTTTTGTATAAATAGTTCAAATTTGACTGCCACCCAATCTTTTTGCTCATTGAACTTTGTGCCTATTGGAAGAAGAGTAAAGGAGAGAGTGAGAGAGAGCATTTAAAGAATGATTTCTACCACTGGAGCGTAAAGGCTTCGCTTGGTGATTCAAATGTAAGATTTCCAACTTATGATTTGAGATTACACTACTCTTTTTCTTTCTTCCTTCTATATTTCTAGTGAAGATATGTCAAGGAGATCCGGTTCTCTGCCGACACTAGGAGAGTGTGAACAGCCGAAGGGTTCTCTGCCCACACTAGGAGAGTGTGAAAGGACGAAGGGTTCTCTGCCCACACTAGGAGAGTGTGAAAGGACGAACGATTCTCTGCCAATACTAGGGATTGTGTAAAAAGGACGACGGTTCTCTGCCGCACCGGGTAGTGGTGAAAAGAGTATTTGTAAAGGCTTCTTCGTCTTGCTGTGGGTGCAAAAGTAGAGACACTATTGGTATTAGTGCAATACTCAGAGGGTGCCTATGGGGAGTGGATGTAGGTCTGGTTTAGACTGAACCACTATAAATATTATGTTGTTTACTTTACTGTTTTTTATTTTCCGCATTTTTCTTTTGTTTTAAAAATTTGTGGTTGAAAAACTTTTCTAAAAAAAATTTCATTAAAAGTTTAATTTCAGTTTAGCTAAAATTCAAAAAGAGGGTTAAGTTTTAAAAATACCAATTCACCCCCCCCCCTTTTGGTAGCCTTGGGACATTAAATTAGGTCTAACAACCTATTCACTAGACTCAACAAGTGGTATCAGAGCGAGGTTTCAAAATCATAAGTTTAAACTACTTTTTGATTAACGTAGATGACTATATTTGGAAAACGAAATACACCTGAGGGTTACTCTATTACTAGACCTCCACTGTTTGACAATATACCTTTTGATTTTTTGAAAATTTGCATGTCTACTTTCTTACAGTCACTTGATTATCGTATGTGGATCCTAGTCCAGGAAGGTTATACAAAACCAACTAGATTAATTGATGGAGTTAGGGTAGAAACACCTTTTGCAGATTGGATTATAGAAGAACGTGACTTAGCTCAACTAAATGCTAAATATTTAAATAGCTTCTTTTGTGCTTTAAAATCTGAAAACTACATGCGGGTTTTCACTTGCAAAAGTGGAAAGGACATATGTGATAGACTTTGTATAACTTATGAAGGGACTAATGAGGTTAAGCAATCAAGACTTAATATCTTGTTACATGATTATGAATTGTTTCGCATGAAACCAAATGAATCTATTTCTAACATGTACACAAGATTCATACAAATTGTCACTTCTTTGCATGCACTTGGTAGGGAATTAACTAATGCTGAAATAGTTAATAAGATTCTTCGTTGTTTACCCACTACTTATGATGCTAAAATTACTACAATTATAGAGTCTAAATATCTAAACATTTATTTTATAGATAATCTTCTTGGTTCACTCATTGCTTACGAGCAAGGGGTTAGTTAAAGAAAGATTAATGCAGGTGAACTACGAAAGGAGAAGAATATAGCACTAAAAGTGAAAGAGTCTGAGAGTGAACACTCAGAACTTGAGGATGAAGATGATATTGCTTTGATGACTAGACAATTCAGAAGCTTTCTAAAAAGGAAGCATAAGAGACGTCAGCAATGGAATAGAGGTAAATTCAACAGAAATGACAAGGTTTCTAATGAAGTGATTTGTTATGAATGCAGGAAACCAGGTCATATCAAGACTGATTGCCTAAAACTCAAAGCCACTCCTAGCAAGGAGAAGGTAGAGGAGAAACCAATTGTAAAGAAGGGCAAGAAGAAGTTTCAAAAAGCTTTTTGGGCGGACTCAGCTTCAGATTCATCAGAGACTAAAAAGGAAGAAGAAGTCACCAATCTTTGCTTGATGGCAGATAACATAGATCAAACAGATCAAGAAGAGGCATGTGACTTAAGTTACGATGAATTATTTGAAGTTTCTGAACACATGCATGATGCATATAGGAAAATGAAAAAGATGCATGCTAGTGTAAGTCTAGAATTGGAAGAACTTAAGAAAGAACATGAAATCTTTAGGAAAGATCATGCTTTAATAGATGACAACCACAAGAAATTACTTGATGAATATGATGATCTGAATAAAAATCATGAGATTTTAAAATCATCCTATGTTGATCTTGAAAAAGAATTTAAAATATTTAAGGATGAATCTGAGAGCAAAATATATCGAATCAATTATACAAATCAAATCTTGGAAGATATGAATTCATTTTATAAGTTGAAAATAAAAGCTCTTGAGGATAATAGGATACCCCACAAACTTGAAGATTTTACAAATCCTAAATTTTATCCTAAATATATGGAATCCCTTAGAAGACAAACAAATAGTAGAAGACTTAGGAATACATTTTCTAATGTCAAATGTAATAATTATGAATTATTTGGATATATAGCTCACACCTGTACTTTGAAAATGAAATCTGATTTGGTGTGGAGACCTAAGATGCATAAACCTAGACATATCATACATGAATCTAATTATAAATTGCTAAAAGATGAACCCAAACTTGTTTGGGTTCCCAGGTCTAACATTTGATATTTTTGCAGGGTTGCTCTCACATAAGACCTCGTGGGAGCATATGGTAACTGGACAGCGGATGTTCAAAGCATATGACTGGAGATACTGCTCAATTCATAACACTGGAAGTCAGGAGTGGAGGCAAATTTACACTTGGAGATAATACCACAAAAAAGTGGTTGGATCAGGTATGATTGAAAATTTGAAAAACTTTTTTATAGACAATATGTTATTGGTTGAAGGCTTAAAGCATAATTTATTAAGTATAAATCAGCTATGTGATAAGTGTAAAATTTTTACCTAGTAGCAGCATATTAAGCCTAAATGAGAAAGATGTTTTAAATGGAAAAAGGGTAAATAATATTTATATGCTAGATTTAAATTGTATTCAATCTCTTACTGTTTTTTGTTTGAAAACTGTTTCTGATGAATCATGGCTTTGGCATAGGAGACTTTGTAATTCTAGTATGAAAAACCTTAGGAGAATTACCCAAAAGAACTTAATGAGAGGTATACCAAAACTAGACTTTACTAAGGATCACCTTTGTGATGCATGTCAATTAGGAAAATAAGTGAAGTCCTCTTTTTAGTCCAATAAGAATCTTAGGACTAGTAAACCATTGGAAATTTTACACATGAATCTTTTTGGACCAGTAGGAACTGTGAGTCTAGGAGGGAAGGTATACGGATTTGTTATAGTGGATGATTATTCAAGATTCACTTGGGTTAGATTTCTATTTCATAAGAGTGAATCATTTGAAGAATTTAGAAATTTTTTGACTTGGATTCAAAGGAAATTAGGGTGTGAAATAATTTCTATGCAAAGTGATCATGGAGGAGAATTTAAAAATAAAAGATTTGAAAATAAAAGATTTGAAAATTTTTGTAAAGATAAAGGAATTAATCACAATTTTTTTGCACCTAGAACCCCTCAACAAAATGGGATAGTCGAAAGGAAAAATAGAATATTAATAGAAGCCGCCCAAGCAATGTTGGCAGAATGCTCACTTCATAGATATTTTTGGTCTGAGGCGGTTAGCACTGCATGTTATGTTCTGAATAGGGTGAATGTGAGATCGAATTTAAATAAAACACCCTATGAGTTGCTAAAAGTTAGAACACCTAATTTGTCTTATTTGCATGTTTTTGGTTGTAAGGTGTTCATTCATAATAATGGAAAATCTGCCTTAGGAAAATTCGATCCGAAATCAGTTGAAGGAATTTTTATTGGATATTCAAGTGTTGGAAATCTTATAGGGTATTCAACAAAAGAACTTTGGTCATTGAAGAAACCACACATGTTGTATTTGATGAATTTGGAAATTTAGAAGAGCCAAATGTTGTTGAAGATGAGATTGAGGATAACTCCCAAAAAATTGATAGAAAAATTTTGAAAGAAAATGTGAAAGAGAATTTGGAAATAGAAAACCCTTTGCCTAGAGATTTGAGATTTTCTAAAAACCACCCAAGAGAATTGATTATAGGTGAACCTATTGAGGGTGTTAGAACTAGACGTGGATTAAACAAGGAAGTCAATCATTCAGCCTTTATTTCAACTATAGAACCCACTAATGTTGATCAAGCACTTTCTGATGAATTTTGGATATTGGCCATGCAAGAAGAGTTGAATCAATTTATAAGAAATAAAGTTTGGGAATTAACTTCAAGGCCAAAAGATCAAAGTGTTATTGGAACTAAGTGGGTGTTCAAAAATAAAATGAATGACTCAGGAGTAGTCATTAGAAATAAGGCTAGATTAGTTGCTAAGGGGTATAATCAAATTGAAGGAATTGATTTTGAGGAGACTTTTGCCCCTGTAGCTAGACTTGAAGCAATTAGAGTTTTACTAGCATTTGTCTGTTTTAAATGATTTAAATTATTTCAAATGGATGTGAAAAGTGTCTTTTTAAATGAGATAATTAAAGAAGATGTTTTTGTAGAACAACCTCCAGGTTTTGAAAATTCTAAATACCCCAATTATGTTTTCAAGTTAAAAAAGGCATTATATGGATTTAAACAAGCACCTAGGGCTTGATATGAGAGATTGAGCATCTTCCTATTTGAAAGATCTTTTAAAAAAGGAAGTGTGGATACAACTCTCTTTTTAAAGAAATTTGGAAATAATATACTCATTGTTCAAATTTATGTGGATGATATCATTTTTGGATCTTCAAATAAAAATCTTTGTGATGATTTTTCTAAAACAATGAGTAGTGAATTTGAGATGAGTCTAATGGGAGATTTAAATTACTTTCTAGATTTTAGTATTAAGCAACTTGAGGAAGGTACATTTCTTAGTCAAACTAAATATGTTAAGGACATCCTCAAAAAATTTGAAATGGACAATGCTAAAACTGTTAGTACACCAATGAGTTCCTCAGCTCAATTGGATAAGGACCTTAAGGGAAAATCTGCTGATCAAAAGAAATTTAGAGGGATTATTGGATATTTACTTTACTTGACTTCTAGCCGACCAGATATTATGTTCAGTGTTTGCTTATGTGCTAAATTTCAATCAGATCCAAAATAATCACATTTGACAGCAGTGAAAAGGATTTTAAGATATTTACTAGGAATTCAGAACTTAGCAATTTGGTATCATAAGTTTAGCTCTTCATTTGAAATTATTGGTTATTCAGATTCTGACTTTGTAGGCTGTAGGGTGGATAGGAAAAGCACTTCTGGAATATGTCAATTCATTGAAAATTCATTAGTCTCATGGTCTAGTAGAAAACAAAATTCAGTGGCCCTATCTACTGTAGAAGCAGAATACATTGCATTAGAAAGTTGTGTGGCACAAGTACTTTGGTTAAAATAACAGTTGATTGATTTAGGATTAACTATAGGCACTATTCCAATTTATTGTAATAATACTAGTGCTCTTTACATTTCCAAAAATCCTATTCAACATTCAAGAACCAAACATATTGATATAAGGCATCATTTCATAAGGGATCATATATCCAAGGGAGAAATTGAACTTACCCATGTTTCAACTAAAAATCAACTTGCAGACATTTTTACAAAACCTTTAGCCTTTGATAGTTTCAGTGCATTAAGAACAAGGCTTGGTGTAATTGATTTAAATGCTTAAATAAAAATATTTTTGCAACATTGATGTTTTGTTTTCGTAGTTTATGTGTTTATGATTTTGTTTTTGTGATTTTTGTTTGTTTTTGAGTGATTTTTATTTAGAGTCTGTACATTTGTCGTTGTTTATTGTGTTTTGTGTGTTTATTTTGATTTTCTTTGATAAAAATACAAAAATTCAAAAATTTTGTGTTAATCGTCTAGGACGAAATTTTTTCGTACGGGACGATGTGTGTAAAATGTCAATCCGCGTGATTTCAAACCGTCTTTAGAGCAGTTTTAAAGTAGTTCGTCTGTAGGATCCTCACGATCGTCCGGGATGAAATATTTTTTCTCAAACGTCGAGACGATTGAATGCAGCAGTTGAACGGATAAGACAATTTTTATTATAAATTTTGTCCGTACGAACCTTTGGTTCGTCTAGACGAATAGATGGCAGTTCATAGTTGGGGACGGTTTTCAATTGCCATTAAAACGAGTTAAATTTCGGATCGTCTGTACAAACACGTGTTCGTCTGTACGATCGTCTTGGTCAAAAGTCTGTACGAAAGGACGCTTCAGAAATTGTGTGTTTACTAAAAGCCATTATTTTTTAAACTCATTAATTCGTACACACGAACTATTTTCATACGGGACGAATTTAATTCGTACGGGACGAACTAAAATTTTGTCTGGTACGAACAGTCGTTCTTCTTTAAAATTAACGGCAATTTTTACTGAACAGTCATTTTCACACATCTTTTTCAAAGCTTTCATCTTTTTAATTCATTCAATGGCAAGTTCTAGCAAGCGCCAAAAGACTTTGGCTAAGGGTCCTTCTAGGAATACATCCGAAAACTTTCTGTCTAGAGCCAATGAAGAATCTTTTCCTAGGTTTGCCTCTACAAAAATCACCACATATAGAGTTCTCCTACAGGATCAACTAACATTTAAGGTAATGCACTTGTTTGCCTCTACCCAATTTAGTTTAATCCTCACTCTAGTCCATTTCTACAATAAAGAAACCTTTCACTACTTCTTGGCAAACATGTCATTCAACTCTGACCATTCTGTCATCAGTTTATTTGTTTTCAAAAAGAAAGTTGAAATCATCAAGGATGACTTTGGTATTTTTCTAAACTTAAGTACTGAAGACTTAAGAACACACACTTTAACCAACTCAAGTTTTGATTGAACAGAAGTTAATCATGTGATTAGAGATAGGAGAATTAAGGATCATTTGCCTAAAATTTCAACCTTAGTGCGTGATGCCCGTATCATCCAGCATGTGTTAAGAACTTCCATTATACCTAAAGCTGATGATATAATCAACATCACTCCTCTTCTTTCTACTGTTACCTACTTGATTATGATTAGACAACCTATAGATGAGGCCCAACTCCTAATTGACTACATTTATGGTCTCTCTGAAATTGGTCATGTTGATCATAAAAGGAAGAAGAACATAGCTTTAGGACATCTGATTGCTTATATGTTGGAGAAGAAGTATGATTTAATTCTTCATGAACTAGACTTTGAAGAACCACTCTACTACAACGATGCATCCTTTAGAGCTATCTTCAATAAGGACGAGCCCAGCAGAACTCATGTAGTTCTAAGTGAAACAGAAGAAGAAGCAGGACCTTCACATGCTGCTGGACCAAATTATGAGGATTTGGTTCAAAGATTTGAAAATTTAGAGGCTCATTTTGATCAAAGATTTGATCAAATTGAAGCTCATCTGCAACATCAAGATTCTCAACACAATCAGGATATGAGATATATGCGTGAACAAATAAATGCCATTAATACCAACATGTTCACGATAAGTAGTTACTTCAGCTTTTTTGGTGCAGCACCACCTCCTCTTCCAGATCAGGGTCCATCTGAGTGATTTGTTCAGTGTTTGTTCAGTGTTTACTCTATGTTTGTTCTGTACTTCAGTATTGTTCTTGTGTTAGTGATTTCCTTCTGTGTGTTATTTTTCCATGTTTTAGTTGTGATAATATTGATATCAAAGAGTTTAAATTGTAATAGTTTTATCCGATATCAATATAAGTTTCAATATTTTGTTGTTAAATGTTTTAGAAATGTGTGTTTTAGACTTTATAACATTCATTTTATTTTATTCTTAATAGTGCTTTATTTAACTTGTAAATTTAAATTAATTTCATTAGAAAATATGATTTTTCTAAATTTAAGACATGCTTACAACTTGATATACTTAGAATTTTGAATTCAATGTCTCTTATTTAGACTACATTATCTTGGTATTATTATTACAATTTAGATGTTTTCTTATTTTGTATTTCTCTTTTCAATTAGTATTTATGCACTTAGAAAAATTTAAAATTTTAGATTATTAATTTTGGAAAGAATTCAAATACTCTTGCAAATAGTACAAATGTACAAAAATAAAAAAGAAATGTGCAAAAAAAATTTGCAATGACAAAAAGAGGCACAAAATAAGCCCAAAACAAAAAGATGCACAAAAATGTGCTGGTATAAAAAATTGAAAAAGATGCGCAAAGCACCACATGTGATAATTACTTCTTTCTAAACTCTTTTAATCTCTTAATTCAAATTGATCTAACGTTCATTTTTAATTTAAATTGAAATTTGAAATATAAAATTTTTTATTCATCCTTAGTGCAATAATTTTCTTTATCTTTATGTCTAAATTAGCACATGCCTTTGACAAATTCTTATTATTCTCTAAGTTATATCACTTCTTAAATTATATGAAATTTTATGATATTTTTAATGTTTTTGATTTTATTTACATATCTTATCTCAATCACTTTCAAGCTTAAAATATAAAATGAATTTCATAATTCTGCTTACATTTCTAACATTCTTTTCTTCTTTACTTTTTGATGTTGTCATAAAGGGGGAGAAATTGTTTGTTGTGTCTTATGTATTTTTTTTTTATTTTTTTATTATTTGTTTTATCATATGTTTTTGTATGTGTGTTTGATTGTTTTTTGTATGTTTTGTATGTGTGTTTGATTGTTTTTGTTTTTGTTTTGTGTTGTATAAAAATTTTTGAAAAATAATTTTTTTTTTCAAATGCCTTCTTATTTTTATGAGTTCATCATTTCAGGGGGAGTTTAGGAGATTCTTAGAATTTCAAGTAATACAAACAATAATTATTTTGCCATCATCAAAAAGGGAGAGATTGTTAGGAAAGTTGCTATTTGCATGTTTTACATTCTTGCATGTTTTACATTCTTGTAAAGTTTTGATGATTCCAAATATTATTGTTTTATATGTTGTTATCTCCTAACATTTTTTGAAAGATTTGTTTTTGCTCTAGTGTGTACTAACATTTCAGAAAAATCAACTCCAAGATATGAAGACTTGTAATCAAATTCAACAAATATTTATAAGTTTTGAAATGAGAGGGAGTGATTGTAATTTAGTGAAAAATCACATAATACACACTTGGGGAATAATTTTTGTAAACTGATCGTACAGGACGAACATAGTTCGTACGGGACGATCATGTCAATTACCCTAAGAAGAGCAATGGATCGAACAGGCGGGGAGAAAATTTTTCTAAGTACTAATCGTCTAGGACGAATTTAATATTCATCCCGGGACAAACTTCTCGAGATTCTCACTTGCACTGTTCGCCCAGACGAAAAATAAGGTTCGTACCTGGACAAAACTCTCTGTATGATATAGTACATGACGAAATAAATTTTTGTCCCTGGACGAAACTCTCTGTATGAAATCGTATAAGACGAAATAAATTTTCGTCCCTGGACGAAACTCTCTGTATGAGATCGTCCAGGACGAAATAAATTTTCGTCCATGCACGAAACTCTCTGTTTAAATCGTCCCAGGACGAAACCCGTTCGTTCCAAGACGAACTGAACCGACTTACGTCAGTTGGTTACGTCCTAAAGAATTTTGGGAAACCGACCTATGAAATAACCGTTTCGTACCGGACGAACTTCGTTCGTACGGGACGATTAGGGTGTACGAACATAATTCGTACCAATATACATAAGGTTCGTTTTCCGACAATTTAAGTAAAATCGTCCAGGACGATTTATGATCGTACGGGACGATCCACTGCGTACAGAATTGAAAACTTGCAGTTTTTGGACAGTTTTTCTTGTCTTTTGTATAAATAGTTCAAATTTGATTGTCACCCAATCTTTTGGTCATTGAACTTAGTGCCTATTGGAAGAAGAGTAAAGGAGAGAGTGAGAGAGAGCATTCAAAGAAGGATTTCTACCACTGGAGAGTAAAGGCTTCGCTTGGTGATTCAAAGGTAAGATTTCCAACTTGTGATTTGAGATTACATCACTCTTTTTCTTTTTTCCTTCTAGATTTATAGTGAGAAGATCTGTCAAAGAGATCCGGTTCTCTGCCGACACTAGGAGAGTGTGAACAACCAAAGGGTTCTTTACCGACACTAGGAGAGTGTGAAAGGACGAAGGGTTCTCTGCCCACACTAGGAGAGTGTGAAAGGATGAAGGGTTCTCTGCCCACACTAGGAGAGTGTGAAAGGACGACGGGCCGCACCGGATAGTGGTGAAAAGAGTGTTTGTAAAGGCTTCTTCGCCTTGTTGTGGGTGCAAAAGGAGAGACACTATTGATATTAGTGCAATACTCAGAGGGTGCCTCTGGGGAGTGGATGTAGGTCAGGTTTAGACCGAACCACTATAAATCTTGTGTCGTTTACTTTACTGCTTTTTATTTTCCACATTTTTCTTTTGTTTTAAAAATTTATGGTTAAAAAACTTTTCTATAAAAAATTTCATTAAAAGTTTAATTTCAGTTCAACTAAAATTCAAAAAGAGGGTTAAGTTTTAAAAATACCAATTCACCCCCCCTCTTGGTAGCCTTGGGACATTAACTTAGGTCTAACAACCTATTCACTAGACTCAACAATTAAAACTTAATCATTGAAAGACATAAAACAATAATGAAACCCAGTTAAAGGCTAATTTAGTTGTTCATATGAAATAGGGGAGACTTCATGACTAAAAAGAAGAGCATCTTGATGGCTGATAGAAGTCAGATCCTACTCATTTTTAAGTGTTGAATGTTGATCAATAAAGGACATTATAAGTTAGGTGATGGTGGATGATTGTCTTGATCATTCCCGTGATAGAGGGAAGATCAGATGATTGAAAAGATATTCATTGAATGTTATTGGATAATAAAGATTAAATATTGATCATTGTTAGACATTTTGTGAAAGTTGATGGGGGTGTTGGAGGTCGTGCATCGACGTTGGTTAATAATCTTAGTTAGGCGGTGATGATGACATGCGTTGATGTTATACATTTAGAAAGAGATCTAAATTTTTTTAAGAATCCTAAATATATTTATATTGAAACTATTATCTGAAATGTGTATCATATTTATTTTTATATGTTTTGGAGGATTTTTTTGGTCGTTTCTTCCAAAAGTTCATGAATTTCGTTAGACATTGTGAATAATTTCTCTTCAATCATATCGTATTTTTTTAATCATTTTAGTGACATAGTAAATTTTGAATTGAAGATATTGGACATATCATATTCGTGTCATCAAGACTTTTACTTATAAAAAATTTAGATGATGTTCGATCTCCTAAATGACTTCAAAAATTTTCAATTATGTTTATATACATAGATAGGCTTATTTGTATTAAATTTTTATGCTCCTGATATTGTTGAGTTAGTCTTATCAAATTATATTGTTTAGTTTATACATTTGGTAGAAATATAGTTAAGATTATCATAGAATTAATTATTCAAATTTATTATCAAAATAATTGAGTGGTATGAGACTTAAAAATTATGACAAAACTTGTGTTTACTCATAAAAATTTTCTAATGATAAATATTTTATTTTTAAAAAAATATATTAAAAAATAACTATTTATTTATTTTTGAAACTCATTAATTCATATATAAAAATAATTAATTACATTTATTTTTAATATAATAGCTATTATTTAAAAAAAAGGATTTTTACATACATAACACCTGAAACTACTCAAAATACCTATTCAACACCTAAAGTTTCATATTTACTAATGTACCACTTATTTCTCATTCTAAACATTAGATATAGCACTCCGTTCCGTTCCGTCAAAACCCCTCTCCCGAACCCACTCAATTTTCCCGCGTGAAAGCTTCGGCGAAACTTCGTCGCCTCTTCTTCACTCGAGCAGGTACGAATCCCGTCTCTCCTTCGTCGCCTCTTCTTCGATCACAGTTCACATCGCGTGCCCTAGATAAATCTCGTCTCTCCTTCGTCGCCTCTTCTTCGACGAAGCTTTGGCGCTGTTAAAAAAAGCTGGTCTTTCATCTCCTCCAATACCAAGTGCAACGCTTAGAAAATAATGGAAATGTTTTTTCACGCGAAGCTTTGGCGCTGTTAAAAAATGCTGGTCGCATGCTGTTCATCTCCTCCAATACCAAGTGCAACGCTTAGGAAATAATGGAAATGTTTTTTCACCGAGGCTTAATTTGGCATTTTTATGAAAAGCTGTTCTTTTTTTTTTTTCTAACTCATTTATTATTTCCATGGACAGAAATGAGTTCCATTAATTTTTGCTACATCGTCCTGAAATTTGGTGGATATTGGAGTGAGGTGCAAGGTCAAACTCGAATGAAGTATGTAGGCGGAAATCAGAAAACCTTGAAGCTTCAAAGAGATGAAATCAGTTTGTTGTTGCTAAAAGAACGAGTTGAAGCACTTTGTCATTGGCTACGGGGACAACCGTTCGACTTACACTATCATGTCATTGGAACATCACCTAAGAATTACAAATTGGTTTCAAGAGACTCAGATTTAGTTGACATGTTGAGCAGTTCCTATGAAAGAAATAGATTTGAGATGGCGGTTGCAATGAGACAATACGAAGTAGATATGTCCCAATCACAGAACATTCAAACTGAATTAGATAACCAATCAAATGAAATGTATCAGTATAGCTCGAATATTGGATACTATAATGATATTATAGTAGACGATGTGTGTGATGATTTTTTTGTACCCCAAATTGATGTGGCAAATAGTATATTTGTTGGTTCTTGGTTTGAGGATTCCCAAAGTTTCAAGCAAGCTGTTAGGTCAGATGCAATTTTAAAGAATTATGCTATTAAGATAAAGGCTAGTGACAAATCCAGAGTTATTGTTACTTGCGCGTATAGAGGTTGTCCTTGGAGAATACGTGCTTCATTGTGTCATGATGGCAACTCATTCGAAGTCAGAAAAGTTGAATCAACTCATTTATGCCCTGGGGTTAATAGAGCAGGAAACAAGCAAGCAACTACTACTTGGGTTGCTCATGAAATCAAAGACATTGTAAAGAGAAATCCTAATATCACACCCAAAGACATTGGCAATAATTTGGAGGCTACTTATGGATTATCTTTACCATATATGAAAATTTGGCGATCTAGAGAGTTAGCAAGAGATGTCATGTTTGGATCTGTCGATGATAACTATATGTGGGTTCCTACGCTGCGATCTGAATTACTCAACAGGAATCTTGGCTCTCACATTACATACATGTGTGACAACAAAAGCAATGCATTCAAGCGATTCTTTGTTGCTTTCAAAGTTTGTATTGAAGGATTCATTAAAGGATGTAGATATTTAATTGGCGTGGACGCATGTCACCTCAAATCAAAGTATCTTGGTGTATTGCTTTCTGCAAATTGTTTAGATGGAAATAATGGACTCTACACAATAGCATACGCCGTTGCAGAATCAGAATCTAAGAATTCTTGGGAATGGTTTATGAGGAACTTGTTGGATAGCTTGGGTTGTGATATAGAACACTTAGCCTTTATTTCCGACATGGAAAAGGGTCTTAGTGAAGCTATAAGACTTGTTTTTCCAAATGCCGAGCACAGAGTGCGCATGAGACACCTTTGGAAAAATATAAAAAAATACTTTCATTGTGAGGATGGCAACAAGCTCCAAAATTTGGTTTGGACAGCTGCAAATAGTTACAAGCTACATGACTTGCATAAGAAAATGGAGGAGATCTTAAAAATTATTCCGCAAGTGTACTCTTACTTGAATGTATTGTCATGCAAGTGGTCTAAGGCGACATTCTCTTTGCACATTAAAAACCACTACAATACGAATAATATGTCGGAGTCCTTTAATGCATGGGTCGAAGATGCGAGAAGTAAACCTGTTGTTGATTTGATTGATATGATAAGAGTGAAGCTTATGGAACAACGCTCGCAAAGAAAGATAATTTCTGCATCTTGGAGAAGTCAACTTGTTCCTCATGTGGAAGAGTACATTAGAGATATCACAACAAGGAAAGTTCATTTTATCATTCGCCAATCGACATCAAGCAGAGCTGAAGTTGAGGGTATTCATGAAAGGCACGAGGTGGACATAGAAATGAAGATTTGTAGTTGTGGTTTCTGGCAATTAAGTCGTCTACCATGCATACATAGTGCTGCATTTATTGGAACAACACAACACATTTTGTGGCATACATATGTTGATGATCACTACTATATGAATAGGTATTCCAAGAATGGCTTAATTAATTTCCTTCTACATGTTATGCTACTTAGTAACATCTTTCCTTGTTTTTATGAATAGATATAAAATGGCGTATGATGGTGCGATTTCAACTTTACCAGGCAAGGAGATGTGGGCTGCAGTTAGTGATGATGTGGTAGTTACCCCCCCTAATACACTTCGACCACGTGGCAGACCCAAAAAAAGGCGAATAAAAAATTTCTTAGAAGCAGGAAAGAAAACAAAAACTGGACACAGGTGCAGTCGTTGCAATTTATTGGGCCATCATAGAAGTACCTGCAAGAATCCATTAAATGCGGCAGGGGACGACAATGGTAATGAGAGCATACAACAAGATGTTGCCTAGTACATAGGACGTCCTGCTGCTGTTTAGATTGAATTTTGCTGTAACAAATTGTCTTGTTACAGATTTTGCTATATGTGTTTCTTACACTATACTTTTGCTGCTATAACTATTTTCCTGTAAACATTTTGTTGGAAACTGCAATGGAAACACATTTTGTTGGCTGAAGAAGATACCCTTAGACTTCGGGTATTGCAATGGAAATACATGTAAACGAACTGCTATTACTAACAGGTATTGCAATGTAAATAGATTTGGTTTTACCGAAAACAATATGACTGCCATTGCACAGATTTACCAAGAGCAATATATTCTCATTGGAGAGATTTACAGAGAGATTTACCAACAGCAATATATTCTCATTGAATAATTAATCAACAAAGTCAAACACTGATGAAGAAGCTAATTAAAATTACATTTCAAAGTCAAAGTTACATCCAACTGATTCAATCCAAATCAACAATTACAGGTGGTAAGCAAATTTTTTATAGCGATTGCTACAATTTTCTTCCATAACTACGTGCTTTGTTGGACGTATATATTGTACACCGCAAATTACAATGACAATATATTCGATTACTTGCATTTGTAATTGGTGTCGTTGACGAACTCGAAGTCATTCCTGATTGGCTTAATGGCTTCAGAAGCAATTAAAAAACACCTTCATAATGAAAAATTGGCAAACTTCAGTAATGCATAGCAGTAATGATAAATAAAAGGGAAACTAGTAATTTAGAACTTTTTACAACTACTCTGTTCCTGATAGGATGCGAAAAATCTGAAGGTGTAAAGCAGCTTAATTTGGCATCTGCATATGTTTAGTACCGTTTGCAACCACTTCAAACTTCTATACATATATAAAGATGAGATGTAAAGCAGACTAATTTAACAACAACTTACAGTTTCCTGTAGCTCCCCGACTGATTGGGGAAGAAGACTACAAAACAAAAACTTATGTGAGGCGAAGTCCAACAGATCGGAGAAGAAGACAATAAAACAACAACAAATTCATTCATATGGTGAAAAAAATTAGAATCATCCTTCGATCTTCGAACAACAAACACATTCACGAAATATAAAAAACGATCTTCAAACCTTGACGATCTTCTCTTCGAACGCGACCGAGAAGAAACGAGGCCAAGGGAAGATGCGCCTCGTGTGAAACCTTCAAACGCGACAGCAAATGCAAGGGGTTGGATTCGAGAACGACGGGAAGACGAAGGGTATACGCGTCGAAGGGAAGGGTTTCACGACTGAATAGAAGAGAAGCGAGGTCGGGCTTTTTACACGGAACCCAAACGGCGTGATTTCACGTATTTTTAGTGGTACATTAGTAAATATGAAACTTTAGGTGCTGAATAGGTATTTTGAGTAGTTTCAGGTGTTATGTATGTAAAAATACCTTTAAAAAAATGATTAAAATGCTGAACAGTGGAGGCGTGAAGAGCCATCTCCCTCCGGGATTCTTTTGCTGACCCAATACGTCATCCGCCAGTTCATCGCCGTCGATGGCGGCGCTTCTTCGGTTTGCTGCGTCAGAGTATAGACTTACGGCCGGCCGCCGTCTCCGCCGTGACCATGTCATCTCCGGATGGAGGCGGAAGATCCTCGTAATCTCCCTTCTCACCGTCGCCATTGCAGCCCTGCTAACCATCATTCTCACTCTTTATGTCTCATCTGCCTCTGCCCGGCTTTCATCGGTCGGCGCCTTCTCCAATTCATCCTTCGACCCCTCCCCTCTTCCATTTTCGGTGGATTCAAGGTCTTCCTTGCTTCCCTACTCCTCCAATTCCTCGGCAGAAGGCTTTGTTTCCCCGCGCTTTGCTCTCCCAATCACGAAATTTGATGTCTCTGAGGGGAAGATCCATAATCTTAGCACGACTTTTATATATCATTCAAATTTGGAGGTTTGTATTATTAATTTTAGCTTCTAATTCCTCCGATCTTCTGTTTTTGATAATTACTTGTTTTTTCGTTCAACCAGAATCACTCTACGGTGATTAACTCTAATGATGGTAATATGGATGCCTCAGCTTCTTCTGAGACCCAGGTTGGTGTTGTGATTAATTTCTGTTCGGGATTTACGATTAGTTTTGGTATGTTCTTATTATTATTTTTTTGCAGACAAATGTAGAGATAAAACCCGATGTTAGCGGCTCGAGTGTTCCGGCCTCTAAAAGTTCTGAGGTTAGTGCCTTCCATTCGTTCCCTCTTTCGTTGACATTGATTATGAGATTTTCAGATGATTGATATATTATTGCTTGAATAGAGCTTGATGTATCATAGTCGGTGTAGGTGCAGCCTGATGAGGTTAGATTTGGGAATCAAGGAATGTACATGAATACCTCTCCTAAGTCAGAGGTTGGTTGGTTTTCTTTGTGCTAAACTTGCTGCGGGAACTTTCAAAAAGATATAATTTTCATGCAGATGTACTGGACTCTTTATTTTAGCAGATTCACTCAAAGGTGGTGAAAAATAGTGTTGGTGAAAGGGAGGTTCCAGGTTCCAAAAATTCTGAGGTTGGTGGCTTGCAATAGGTTTCTCATTTTGTAGTTGTTATTACTTATAAAATGTGATAATGGTCGCTTGAGGCAACAATATGATGGACTTCAGATATCTGAATTTTTATTCTGCTCTCTGGTGAGGTTATTTTATTTTATTGGCCCATTTTTGGGGTTCATCTTTGTTAAATAAAAATGCATGCTGATTTATTCTGAGAATAATTTTGAAACAAATACTCTGGAGACATGGATTTTACTAATAGCGCACATGTGCTTTGGTCCCTGGCTCCCTACTAGTTGTTATTTACATCAATATCTTGATCAGGAATGCATGTTTGTGACAGATTATCTTAGGTGGAATCCGTTATTTTCTTGGTATCTATGCAGATGCCCTTAAGATATCTACCTCCTGATGAAGCACTTATTTATGCAAAGAGAGAGATCGAAGAACCTCCTCTTGTCACTGATGATCCAGATCTCTATGCTCCATTGTTTCTAAATATTTCAGTTTTTAAGAGGTAATGCTTAAAAAAAATTATATGTTTGTGTCATTTATCTGACGTAAATACAAGAAAAATGCATTCAGAGCCTCAATGGATGCTTTTCTTACTTTGGCTTGGTGAGTAATAGCTATTGTTTATTTCTTAATAGTTAGATATGTTAATATGTTACCTTATGTGCTGTTCCTTGCAAGGTTTGCCTACTTTTATCATCATCCTCATTATTAGATTAATCCCAATTATTTTCGTGATGATAATGTTTAATGCATTTTGTTGGGCTTTCTGTTGGAATTAAAGTTTTGTTAATAATTATCTTTTAGAACTCTGATAAGTATATAGGCTTTGTTCTTCAAAAAATGTTCAATGCTTTTTTCCTAATGTGCTTGCATGTTAGGTAATGTTTTTAGAGACTATATAACCTTTTTTTCATTTTTAATATCAATATAAATGAAGTTTACGTAATATGCTTCCAGGAGCTATGAATTGATGGAAAGAATACTGAAAGTTTACATTTACCGAGATGGTGAAAGGCCAATTTTTCATACACCAGAACTCAAAGGAATTTATGCTTCTGAAGGATGGTTTATGAAGTTGATTGAACAGAATAGACATTTCGTTGTTAAGGATCCAGGTCGGGCACATCTATTTTATCTTCCATATAGTGCACGCAGAATGGAGCTTGCCCTTTATGTTCCTGGTTCTCATAATATGAAGCCATTGTCAAGATTTTTGAGGGATTATGTGAATCAAATATCTTCTAAATATCCCTTCTGGAATCGAACAAAAGGATCAGATCATTTCTTAGTTGCTTGCCATGATTGGGTATGTCCTTAAAGAGCCTAAAAAGGCTTTCCTTATATACTTTCTAGATTTGCTCCTTTGTTACTGTGATCAATGGTCCTTAATAGAACTTTTCAATTTTTGTTGCTCTCATTCTTTTACCATGAAAATGTCATTATTGTATTTTTCAACTTATTTTGTATCGTTGAGGAAGATGACTTTTTTTAGTTTGTATTTCTCTAGCTAATGAGCAAACATTATTAATTAAATAGCATATTTGATTAATATGCCCTTCTATATGTTAGCATGATCTTTGGTCATTTGATGCCTTATTTTGCGCACCCCCTGCACAAACCAAAAAGAAAAAAAGTTTATTGGCTTATATGCTTGCTGATGGACTGAATTAGATAAATCTAAATTTAAAATTAGTTTATGTAAAATCTTGTTTATATACTCAAGTAAAGATTGAAGTACAGGAGTGAATGTAAGAGAGAGTGGAGCATTTATGGTTTAGTTTCTCAACCAACCTATATCCACTTCTCAATAATTCATCCATCCTAAGTTTCTTCATAAGTGAAGCATAAAATGCCTTGCATGCCTTTTTGCTCTGGGAGAACCACGATCATTTTCTTGCACTAGAATTAACGTAGCAAATTTAGGACTTCAGTATTGTGGAGGCAAGAGTAATTGGAAAATCTTTGTCAAATTCTTGAAGAGGGCAAATTCATATATAACTTTACATTTGCATATATTAGATAGGAAAATATAAAAGACAAGTTAAAATTCCTCTAAGATCTGCCTGTGGATCAAGCCTCCCCTTTTTAAAGCGTTAGGAAGAAAAACCTGTCATGCATTACACATAAAATAGTGCTAATAGTACTAGAGAAAGTGGCAAGTGTTGAATCACATGGCAAGGAGGGGGCTCATGGCTTTGACAGGTCAGCAATCCGTGGGCTACAGTTAGACCGGTCTAACCGGTTGACGGGACCAGCTTATGCAAATAGAGGCGGACATTTCCGCCTCCTGTACGTACCGAAGGCACGCTTGGGCTTGCGTGAGCTGTCTGGAGGGAAATTTGAATGTAGGGACTGTTTAGGGATTTCATTTTGATTTGTATGCTTTAAATAGTTTGTTTTCCTAGGGTTAGAGCATTTTGAATTTGGCTGAAATTTGAGATCTCATAGGTTTTCTTTGGGCTTTAGCGGCGTCTAGAGATTTGGGAGAGATCGATCATTCTCTTGAATAGAGGATCAATTGTATATTGTTATTTTCTACCATAGTTGATTTTCTTGCAATAAAATTACTATTTTTCACTAGTTTTCCATTGTAATCGTGGAGATTTCTTGTTGTTTTTGTGCTTTTGATAGGATTTACTTGAAATCTTCAAGTGTTTCCTATCAAATTGGTATCAAAGCAATTTCCTGGCTAGAAATCAAAGTCTCCTCGCTAATTTCTGCTGCTGTTTCTTCTGTTTGAAGGCTAGAAATGGTTGTTTTTGGCTGTTTTTTGCTGTTTGGATCCTAGATCCGAGTACTAATGGAAGGAAAAAAGGTAGAATTGTTGAAAGGGGAGATCATACAATTGAAAACTAAAATTTCAGATCTCCACATTTAACTTTCAGATGTCAAAAGTTAAATTTCGGCCATCCATGAGAAGATGGATGGGAATTTTTTCAGCCTTGGGGAGATGACGAAGAAGTTTCTTGAGGGATAATCCAAAATGGCTTCTTCAGAGGCGAGGAAAGCCTCCGGCAACCCAAGAAATGGAGAAAACTCTAATCCAATAAGGCAAAGGGAAGATCAAGAGGTGGAGACTCTAAAGGAAAAAGAGAGAATGCCTCCCCTGGAGCATGTTCCTATGGGGGAGTCGGGTAGGGGGTATGGGAAGAAGCGTGAGGAGGTGGAGCAAGAATGAAGATGTGATGATTTTGAGAGGAGGGGGGAAGGGGTAATATTGACCAAAGCGGGACTGCATCTGAAATGGGAGGGGTTTGTTATGATACAAGGGGTGCTTAATTTTAATGAAGAAGGTGAGAATTTGATGAAGTGCTTGGGTATGAACGTAGAAGGATGAATGGGACACTTGGGGGGAACCACCCCCTTGGCGAAGAAGAAATTATGAAGGGAACAGAGGGAACGTAGGCGATCTGAGGGAAAGGAAGGTGAAGATGTCTAATTTTGAGGGAGATGATTCTCATGGGTGGATCTACAAGGTGGAAAGGTACTTTACCGTCAATAGGTTGACGAAGGACGAAGGGGGAGAGAATGATGGCAGTAGCGATGTGCTGGGAAGAGAAAGCTTTAGTATGGTATCAGTGGAGGGATATAGGGCAACCAATAAGGACTTGGAGGGAGTTTAAGGACTGCCTGTTGGAACGTTTTCAAACCAGCAGACAGCAGGGGAGGGGACTTCTATGAGCAATTCTTCGCTTTGATGCAGGAGGGGATAGTGATACCGTGAGAAATTTGAGTACCTTGCTAGTTGATTGGATCAACCTCAATAAACTGTATTGGAGGGGAACTTTATGAAGGGACTGAAATCAAAGATCTGCACAATAGTTAGAGTGATGAGACATTGGGATTTGGGAGAGTCTATAGAGCTAGCTCAGTTGGTGGAGGATCAGAGGCACATGGAAAAAAGGAGCAGGAGGCAGTAGTTTAGGAGGCTCGTACAGGATGACCACCACCTTTTTGGCAAGCAAGGAGCCAACATTGGGTACTCTTAGGGAGACTTCGAAGGAAGATCTTGTGACAACTTTAAGTAGCTCACAGAAACAGAATTATAGGAGAAGAGGGTGAAGGGGGTCTGTTTTAGATGTAATGAGAGGTATATGCCGGGGCACAGGTATAAGGACCGAAATCTTTAGGTTCTTACAGTTTGTGATGAATAAAGAATGGAGCAGGTTGTCATCTTTCTACCTTGCAGACAAGGTGAATTTTTGGGAGGGGAGTATTATTAGACCGGTCCATTAGATCGGTTTAGCCGCTCCCAAACAGAGGCGGACATTTCTGCCTCCTTAGGCATGCGTGAGCTGTCTAGGAAGGAATTTTGAGGGAGTTGGGAGGAAAATTTGAATGTAGGGACTGTTTAGGGATTTTCATTTGATTTTTATGCATTAAATAGTTTGTTTTCCTAGGGTTATGTCATCTTGAATTTGATTTAAATTTTAGATCTCATAGGTTTTCTTTGGGCTTTAGCGGTATCTAGAGATTTGGGAGTCTATCCTCCTCTTGAATAAAAGATCAATTATATCTTGTTAATTTCTTTCGGAGTTGGTTTTCTTACAATAAAATTATTGTTTTTCACTGGTTTTCCATTGGAATCATGGAGATTTCTCGCTGTTTTTGCTCTCTTGATAGGATTTATTTGAAATCTTTAAGTATTTCCTATCAACTACAACTGAACTATAATTGAAGATTTCATCTTCTAACACCAAAATCCATGGGATATAATTATTAGAATTAAGCAGATTAAATATCTTCTATCTTCTGTTTATTATAATTAATTAGATTAAACTTCTTTTTTTTTTCTATTTATTCTCCTAGAATGTATATATATGTAATGATTCCAATGAATAAAATTAGAATTCAATTTCTCTTAAATAGTTATTACATGGTATCAGAGCTTAGGCAAATCCTAAGCCTTCTCTGAGAGCCGCAACAACTCTCCATCAGCCAGGCCGAAGCCCTCTCGTCTCCCTTTGGTTGGCATGCACCAGCTCTCTTAGACGCGAGCTCTTCCTCACGCGAATTAATTCCTCTCTTTGGTTGACTTATCCTTCCACACGCAAGGGAAGCTGGAGCCTCCTCTCTGTTATGTTCACACACCCCAGGCCGAGATTCTGAGCTTGACCTCTCAGCCGGCCGCACACGAGCCCATCATCTACTAACAGCCTCTCTTCCAGCACCAGTAGCCCATGAATAACGAGATCTCATTCTCCTACCCAAATATTATCGGTTTAAATACCGAAAACTTTGGATCCGCAGACAACTCTTCTCCTCTTCCTCTCATCACAAATCATAGATTTAATGGGCATAAATTTTTGCAATGGTCTTAATTAGACCTGTCAATTTCGGGTCACGGGTCGGGTTCGGGTCAACCCGGAACTGACCCGGCATTAATCGGGTCAACCCTAACCCGACCCGTTTGCAAAAACGGGTCGATTTTCCGGACCCGAACCCGACCCGGTTCGGGTTCGGGTCGGGTTCGGGTCAACCCGAAACCACTTGTTTCCGCCAAATCCCGCGCCTAAATTCAAAAATTTCTCGGGCGGCAGAGCGTCGCGGGCGTCGCGGCGGAGCGTCGATTCGCGGGCGGAGTTGGCGGAGCGTCACATCGCGGGCGGAGCGTCGCGTCGCACGGTCGCGCGCCTCGAGTGCGCTGTGACAGCGGGCAGCGCGGGCCGCAGGGCTAGCGCCTGGCGGGCAGCTGGCAGCACGCGGCTGGCGGGCAGCGCGGGGGCAGCGAGCGGGCAGCGCGGGGGCAGGCGGGCAGCGAGCTGGGCTGGCGGCGCGGCGGGCGGCGGGGCGGGGCGGGCGGCGGGCGGCGCGGGGTCAACGAAATTTGAATTTTTTTTAAAATAAACGGGTTTTCGGGTTGACCCGGCAACCCGTCGGGTCAATCCGAACCCGACCCGTTTTTGCAAACGGGTCGATTTTCCGGACCCGAACCCGACCCGCTTCGGGTTCGGGTCAACCCAAACCCGAAAATTTCGGGTCGGGTTTTCGGGTCGGGTCCAATATTGACAGGTCTAGTCTTAATCGGTGAGAATGTTTATTTGCGGGAGAGGAAAAGAGGACTTTCTGATTGGTGAAGCCCCTATATCACCACAAACCGATCCTATCTACAAAAAATGAGAAGCAAAGAATCATCAGATCATGTCTTGGCTCACAACTCCATGAATGTTGAAATCGGTGAGAACTTTCTTCTTTACGAGATGGCCCAAGATATATGGGAGGCCTTTAAAGAGACCTACTCCAATTTCAAAAACATTTCTGAGCTATTCGCAATTGAGACCATTCTTCACGACTACCGATAAGAGGACATGACAGTAACTCAATATTTTAATACTCTAACCCGTTATTGACAACAATTGTATATGTTTGAACAATATCAATGGAAATGCTTGGAAGATCAAGCACGTCACGAGAAGATTATTGAGACAAAAATAATATTCAAATTCTTGATGGGTTTGAACAAGAACTTGGATGGTGTTAGAGGATGGATCATGTGAACCAAGCCTCTTCCAAATCTCTGGGAGGCCTTTTCTGTAGTTCGAAGGGAAAAGAGAAGAAAGGTTATGTTGGGAGGCCTTCAAGGATCTCCAAAGGTTCAAGAAGGAAATGCTCTTACCATCTGCAGTAATCGAAACCTTTCACATGTTGAAAATTGACATCAAAAGAAGGGAGGAAGACCATGATGTGATCATTATGCCAAACCAGAACACACAAAGGAGGCTTGTTGGAAGATTCATGAAAAACCAGTTGATTAGAAGACAAACAAATCAGGATAAGAAAGCAATGCAAACTTTGCCAACACAACACAAGATCAATCCATAAAAGCTGAAGCCATTCCTTTAACCAAGGAGCATTTAGAGATGTTGAAGTTGTCGCGTAACAACACTACAAACCAATAGTCTCCAAAACCTGCTACCGGCCTACACTCTTTACTCAGATATAAAACAGTCAAAACTTTGGGTTATTGATTCAGGAGCATCGGATTACATGATAGGAGACATTACACTCCTTCATGACTATTAACCTTATCATTTAAATCGAGTAGTTAAGGTTGATGATGGATCAACATCCAAGGTTTTGGGAACTGGTTCCGCTTTTGTCACATAAGCTATCACCCTTAATTCGGTGCTTTATGTGCCCAATCAAGAGTGAAATCTGATTTTCATTAATAAATTGACTCGTGATAGTAATTGCTTAATAATTTTCTCCAACAATGATGTATTTTTTCAGGAACTGGATTCAGAGAAGAAGATTGACAGTACTAATATATGTTCTAGTTTATATTACATGAAGACACCCAAATCTTTAATTTTTGCTAATAATCCTCCTATTGTGAGTCAGTTTGTTGAAAGTTATTCTAGAGTCAGTCAAAATAGAGAGATTATTTTGTGGCATTATAAGTTAGGTCATCTAAATTTCATGTATCTTGAAAAGTTTTTTCCCCATTTTTTTATTAATAAAAATTCAAATTTGTTAAAATGTGAAACTTGCCAATTGGTTAAACATACCAGATCATAGGGCTGTCAATTCGGGTCAACCCGTCGGGTTCGGGTCGAACCCGACCCGACCCAAATTTAAACGGGTCAACCCGAACCCGACCCGGGTCAGACCTTCCAACCCTGACCCGACCCGAGCGGGTTACGGGTTGACCCGACACGACCCGCTGATCCGAACAATTACTAGTTTTTCTGTCTTTCGCGGGTTGCCGGGTCAACCCGACCCGAGTAAACCAGACCCGGCAACCCGATAATTATTTTTTATATATTTTTTTTGCTGTTAAGAAGGAAAAATAAAAAATGCAATAATGCATACATAATTTTACTAAAAGTCTTAAATACTTACAATAAAAATATAAAATACAAGATTACAAGTTACAGATTGAGTGATTTACAAATTTAACTAAAAGTCTTAAATACATAAAGACAGCAACCCGACAACTCCAAGAGGCCCAAGCGACAAACTACCAAGCCGTAATCTCAACAGCGAAGCAAGCCGTAATCTCAACAGAAAGAAAATTGGAAAACTGTAATAGTAATTAGTAAATCACTAAACGACACTCTAACTAACAATATAACAGATGGAAGAGGAAATTTTTAGCAAGAAAATGTGCAGCACAGCAGCACTCATAGGAACTAAAGGCCATCACAGATTCACAGGAACTAAAGGAAGAAGAACTTAAACAAAAACATAAAACCCATCAAGGCCATCACAGATTCACAGTTTCTCTTTCGCACAACTAAGGATTCACGCCGACCATCAAATTAGGTCAAATAGAAATCGAAACAACCGACCACCATCAAAGTATCAAACCAACACTTCAAATATTAAAGATTTATGAGTTATTCAAGATATTACCAACCGTTGCAAGTCGCAACTGAGAAATGGAGAAAGGAAGAGGATTCAAGGAAGAATTCCGAAGGACCGAAGCCAGATGTTTCAGAACTCAGAAGATCAGAAGAAGATATCAAGAAACCTCTATTAGCTCCTCCACGATTCGTCGATTCCACGGCTCCACCCCAAAGCCAGAGCGTGAGAGCGAGGAGAACCGAGAAATGAAACCCTAGAACCCTCTCGACTCTCGTCTCTCGAAGTCTCGCGCGGAATGACGGAATGAGGAATTGCGGCTTTTTAGGTTTTATTAAAACGAGAGTCGCATTTAGCGGGTTAATTGTGTCAACCCGTGGGTTGACGGGTTGACCCGAACCCGACACGAATATATAAACGGGTCAAATCCTTCAACCCGGACCCGACCCGTTTCTTTCACGGGTTGACCCGAACCCGGATTTTTCGGGTCGGGTTAGCGGGTCGTGTCAGGAATTGACAGCCCTACCAGATCATCATACCCAGTTGCTCCTTACCAATCTTCTAAATCTTTTGCCTTTTGTATTTATTCTAGTTAAAAATAACTAGCAATTGAGCCAAGAATCACATTATTTCTGATTGAAACATGGAAGAGCATTCAAGATCATATCAGAATTACCTTCCTGCAACAAACCAGAAAAGAACAACAGGACCTGACCAAGAATTCAGAAAGTTCCGATGGAAGAGTGGAAATGTACTGATGTATAGCTTAACTCCTAGAAGGTGTCCAACCAGCATCAATGACGTTAAAGAAGATCTGAAACCATTTGGGAATTCAAACCCTCAGCTATGGAAGATGAGATAGTTTCATTGTTCCACTAGCCTTCACCCCCCCCCCCCCCCCCCCCCCCCCCCCCCCCCCCCCCTCCTATGAGTACTTAGAGAAAGAGTTTGGTTGTAATTTCTTACGTGGTGTTCTAAATCCACAAACCCTTACTACTATTGATGAATCAAACAAAAGCATCAACAATGAAGGAAAAGCTATTCGACGTTTAAATCTTCCTTACAATCAGAACAGATCATCTCCTCCTAAATTATATGTTCATGACTCTACACAACAATATGTTTGCCCTGAGAATAGTAACATTGTTTTTTTCTCATTTGTCAAAGCCATGAAAGATTGGATTGACAAAGAAATTGCAGAAGAAAATTCATTCGGGAGGAGGAGGATCTTCTTCAATGATGACAACAGAATCAAGCATTTGTGGAAGCAACCAAGTTCAGAATTGTGTTGATCTAACTAATAGCTTGAATAACAAAACAACAGCTGGTATGTCTGGATTTAGCACTAGAGCAACTCCACCAGAGATAAACAACCACAACAACAATATCAAGCCTTTATCCCACTATGTAGGGTCGGCTACATGAATCCTTTTTCTCCATTGTGTCCTATTAAAAGTCAAATTCTTGTTTAAATCTAATAAAGAAAGACCATTTCTAATATTTTCTAACCAAGTCTTTGTAGGTCTGCATCTACCTTTCTTAACATAAGTCAAATCTAATACCACTACTTTCCTAACCGGGTCATCAGAAGGCCGCCGTTATATGTGACCAAACCATATAAGGCGACTCTCTCTAATCTTATCTTCTATTAGAGCCGCTCCAATCTTTTCATGTATATACTCATTTCGTATCCTATCTCTAAGGGTAAAGCCACTCATCCACCTAAGCATCCTCATCTCTGTCACACTTAACTTAGTATTATGCTTCTCTTTTAATGGCCAACATTCGACACCATAAAACATTGCAGGCCTCACCTCCATCTTATAGAATTTTCCCTTAAGTTTGAGGGATACTTTTTTTTATCATAAAACAAGCCCGATGCATTCCTCCACTTCAACCATCCAACTTAAATTCTGCTGATAATATCCCCATCTATTTCACCATCACTCTGAACTATAGATCCAAGATATCTAAAACATATACTCTTATTAATGACTTGATAGCCCAAAGTCACAGTCCCCTCACTATGTCTATTACTACTAAAATTACACTCAATATATTTTATTTTAGATCTACTCAAGCGAAAACCTTTAGACTCTAAGGTTGACCTCCATAATTCAAGTTTACCTTCAACTCCCTCTCTAGTCTTATTAACAAGAAGAATATCATCAGCAAAAATAATACACCAAGGTACATCCTCTTGCAAATGTCAAGTGAAAACATCCATAACTAAAGCAAAAAGATATGGGCTTAAGGCTGATCCTTGATGTAACCCAACTGAATAGGGAAATACGTGGTCAAACTACCTTGCATTTGAACACAAGTAATAGCCCATGCATACATATCTTTAATGATTTGAATATAAGCGTTATTAACTCATTTCTTTTCAAGAACTCTCCATAGCACTTCTCTTGGAACTTTATCATATGCCTTTTCTAAATCAATAAATATCATATATAGTTCCTCCTTATTTTCTCTATATTTCTCCATCAAACTTCTTAATAAATATTTGGCTTCCATAGTCGACATCTCCGGCATGAATCCAAATTGATTTTGAGAAACATTAGTATCACGCAGCAGCCTATGCTACATAACTCTCTCCAAAAGTTTTAAAGTATAACACATTAACTTAATTCCTCTATAATTCGCACAATCTTGTGCATCACCTTAATTCTTAAAAATAGGAATTAACACACTCATTCTCCACTCATATGACATTTTTTTAGTTTTCAAAACAGTATTAAAAAGTTTAGTAAGCCAAGAAATTCCTTTATCTCCTAAGCATTTCAACACCTCTATTGGAATATCATTTGATTCAATAGCTTTTCAACCCTTCCTTTTTTTTAAACCATCTCTAACTTCGGTTTTACTAATACACCGATAAAAATAGAATTTTTTTTTTCATTTAGGTTGCTAAGGTCACTACAGTTAATTGTATTTTCACATTCTTCATTAAATTTTTTTGCAAAATATCTCATCCACCTTTATTGAATATCATCTTCTAAGAAAAGTACTTTTTTATCTTCATTCTTAATGCACTTCACTTGAACTAAATTCTTACTACTCCTATCTTTATGTTTGGCTAAGTTATACATATATCTTTCTCCATCCTTAGTATCTAATTTATTATATAAATCACTAAAAGCTAAGGTTTTTGTATCGCAAATTGTTTTCTTAGATTCCTTACGTGCCTCTTTATATCTTTCCCAATTATCATAGTTTTTACAATTAAACTAATTTTTATAACAAATTTTCTTATTTTTAATCTTATCTTGTGCATTTGGATTCCACCACAAACTATTTTTATTATTAAGAGCTTTTCCTTTTGAAACTCCAAGCACATTTTTTGCAATATTCTTAATATCGCTAGTAACTTTTTCCCACATAACATTAGCATCATCATGTACAGACAATAAGAGATAAACAAACAAAGCTATAAAAAAAGGAGTAGAAATGGAAGAATCATGCAGCTTGAGTGAGGAAGGAGACTACGAATCTGCAGATGAAAAGAAGCCAGTTCAAAGGTCCCATAGAACCTGAGCTGCTGAGGTTCGTAATCTTTCAGAAAGGAAAAGAAGATACAAAATCAATGACAAGATGAAAGCATTACAGGACCTCATACCACATTGCACCAAGGTAAATGACTCGTTGCATGCATTGAACACATGTATTGTTCGCGCAAACATAATGCTTGCACAAACATGAAAACTCATTCATGGGGGCAAAATGAATGCAATGTATGTCATTCATAAATGAAATGCAGAAGATGGATGGCAAGAAGATAGATAAAAAAATGCAGCATCTTGTGGACAATATTAATATACAATCAATCATATGAAATATTATTGTCAATGCCAGTTAACTCGCAAGCAAGAACATAAACCTACTGCTTACATGACGGTTCACTTTCAAGCAACTACTAGAAGACTTGTGAATGATTGTAGATGACAGGGAAGATTAATTAACCTGTAGCATTCAAGCAATTGTGGGCAAAGTCTTAAACAACAGGAGAGTTGCCATGTATACAACATCTAGCCTACAAGTAGAAGAGATGTTTGCAATGACTACAAGGGATATGCAACATATATTAAAATGTCCCTTTAAATGGTGGTGATTAATTAGTAAGTGAAGATCACAGTTCCTTACAAACATTAAGAGTCAATGTATAAAAGACATAATAGCCCACTGACCAGTTTGCATGAGAAGGTTAATGATGAATGCAAGCACTTACAAGCTATGTAGCAAGAGCTGATGAATATTGAAATGCTCTTATAGTCAACCATCATTCAACATCAAGTAAATGCATTGATCCTTCTATGGGTAAAAGTATATTATTTGTGGCAAATAAAAATGCCTACTGGCCCTTGCATAAGACCCGTTTTACTTGTCACCCCATGATAAAGTGTCAAAGAATCATATCAAATGTAAATGCCTACGAGCTACTGCAAATGTATGCAGAAATACAACAGATGTAAACTCCTATGGGTTGACAAAGAAGATTCGTCAAATATCCAAAAATGCCTGCGCATATGCACTGTAATGTGTATGCACATAGGTACACAGAAAGGGATGTATAATACACCTGCATGGGCCTCGACGAGCGTGTTATGAGTACACACGTTACCTTCAGGGATGCTGCGCGAGTCAATAAATGAACCACACTTCGAGCCCGATCCTTCTATATGGATAGATAGGAGTCAACACGGCTCGAATTATCAAATAGATATATGATCAATGTGTCGACCAGAATATCTATTTTATACATTCATATAAGACCTTCAAGGTCTATGACAAAAGAAATTTATCAACAAAAACATGAAGCTTATGGTCCCGATCCTCTATTGACTTATAGATAGAGTCGACAAGGTTCGATCAATGAAATTCTCAAATGCCCATAAATACTCCCATGATGGTCGTGTTGAATATATATCTCAATCGGAGGGGTTAACTCCAAATATTTCAAATACCTCTAAGTTCCCAAATACCCATTCAAAATAAAAAAAAAATCATCAAAATCCAAATATTTAAAAATTGAAATTAAATCATTAAACACTTAAAGTAAAAATCATCTACCCTCTGTAATAGTTTGCCGAAGTGAACAAATTGAAAACTACTTCAGCTCACAAAGAGCTAATGTCTAGTCGAGAATAAACTAGGATTCATTATCAAATTATCTCCTGCTAGTAAGGATGTGACACATGTCCTCTAACCGACGGTTTTGCCAAACCTATTCCAGCTGCTTGATTCTCCCTACCTCATACGAAGACTCCTGCTTCTTTGGTTCATTCCGCTTCGGAGAAGCCAAATCCTCCACCTCGCCTCAATCTCCAACCAAAGCCTAGACCCAATGCTTCCTCCTTTGCTCCATGTCTATTGAAAAGTCGCCCCTGACCTCCTCATACAACCTCCGACTGACTCTATTTCCTCCAGCTCCTCTTTGCAGCCGAACCCGAAGCCCAACCTTATCTCAGTCGAACCTCCACTGCCGCTCCTCTAGCCCTAACCGACCATTTGCTTGTATACATCCGACCCGAGCTCTCTCCTCTCTGCCGCAAGCAAGATCCAAACGACCTCCTTTCCTCCCTCTCTACCTAGGCCGACCGACACCCATAGTCGAACCAGAGCCGAAGCCAACCTCCTCCTGCCTGATACTCTGCCTCTACCTGATCCCTTTAGTTAGGTATACATTTTACCTTTTTGTTTTATTATTACTAATTATTATTTAGTTATTATTATTGTTATAAGATTATATACATGGATATTTTGGTTTTTTTATTTTTAAATTTTTTTATATTGGATATTTGGGTTTTTATTTTTATTTTTTTTAGTCCTAGTCCTTGAGCATGATATATTGGATATTTTGCTTGGTGAAGTACATGGTTAAAACTAGGCTTTTAAAATAGCTTCTATATGTCATTTGATTATCTTTGTATTTCTCATATACTTAAGGAATTGATGAAATTTTAGCTCCATTCAATTCTTCTATTGTACATTACAATCAACAACCTAATCTTTAATTTAAAGATTATAAAAAAATGATAGATTCAAATTAAAGGAAAATACTTATTCTCTTTCTATGATGATAATATGTAGAGAAAGAGGTCAAAATGATCACTGGACTATTTGTCCCAAACATCTAAAATTTAATCCTTTGCCCCGTTGATTATAGTCCAAGATAGTCATTTTGATTATTGTGAAACAGATTTGAGGAGTTAAAGAATCAAATTATGCAAATTTAAATAATTTGAAACTAAGAGGACCTCTCGTAAATAGCTTAGGGATCATTTTGACTTTTTCTATAACTATTATTTGTGTTCAAACATTAAGGTGGTTTGACCAGGTATTTTTCTATTTCGGTTGGTTTACATCAAGGATTAGCCTTAAGTCCATATCTTTTTTGCTTTAGTTATGGATGTTCTCACTAGATATTTGCAAGAGGATGTACCTTGGTATATGCTTTTTGCTGATGATATTCTTCTTGTTGATAAGACTAGAGAGGGAGTTGAAGGTAAACTCGAATTATGGTGGTCAACTTTATAGTCTAAAGGTTTTCGCTTGAGTAGATCTAAAACTGAATATATTGAGTGTAATTTTAGTAGCAATAGACCTAGTGATGGGATTGTGACTTTCGGCGATCAAGTCATTAATAAGAGTACACATTTTAGATATCTTGGATCTATTATTCAGAGTGACGGTGAAATTGATGGGGATATTATTAGCATAATTCAAGTTGGATGGTTGAAGTGGAGGAATGCATCGGGCTTATTGTGCGATAGAAAAGTCCCCCTCAAACTTAAGGGAAAATTTTATAAGATGGTGGTGAGACCTACAATGCTTTATGGTGCCGAATGTTGGCCATTAAAAGAGAAGCATAATACTAAGTTAAGTGTTGCAGAGATGAGGATGCTTAGGTGGATGAGTGGCTTGACCCTTTGAGATAGGATACAAAATGAGCATATACGTGAAAAGTTTGGAGTAGCTCCAGTGGAAGATAAGATTAGAGAGAGTCGCCTTATATGGTTTGGTCACATTAAACGGAGGCCTTCGATGACCTGGTTAGTAAAGTTGAGGTATTAGATTTGAATTATGTTAAGAAAGGTAGAGGTAGAAAATATTAGATTTGAATTATGTTAACCTAAAAAGACTTGGTTAGAAAATATTAGAAATGATCTTTTTTTTATTAGATTTAAATGAGAATTTGACTTTAAATCGAACACAATGACGAAAAAGGATTCATGTAGCCGACCCCACGTAGTGGGACAAAGGCTTGATGTTGTTGTTGTCTATATATATATATATTGTTCTTAGGATTTAACAAGCATTTTCACATTATTAGATTTTTTTCAAAGAAATTCTAAAATGAAAATTAAGATTATTGACATGATATGCACTACTGAAAGTTAGAAAAAATTATGATTATATTCTTATCCTTACAACATAAAAAAAAAAAAAAAACGTAAAATGTATGATGTTAACAACTCTTATTTATGGAATGCATTTTCAAAATAAAAAATCAATCTTCTGCATTCAAACTTGATTATTCATCAAAATTATTTTATCTAGAGTAAATATGATGTATAAAAATAAGTAATGTTTTAGCATGACATCTAAATCATTCGTTTATACAAAACATTGAAAGCACTAAATTATCCAAAGATTGTAGAATCTTATAAAATTTGATCCCTTACTAATTGGAAAGGTACAATTGGAATTAAATGTTCAATATTTTTTTTAATACAATATGTTGGGAATGAAAATTGATAGGAACAAAAATTTTCATTCATTTGATCATAGGCACAGCCTAATTCTATCTTTTTGTGTGAGAATAAATTAAGTTATTATAAGCTTTGAATCAAGCAATCCTTCTGTGCTACAAGGACAAGGATGCATACCTCAAGACCTTTCCAGAGTCTTGGTTGTATTATCTTAGCGATCTTCTCATCATGCTTGATTCACCTCTAGGCATGGATTGTTGCTTTAATTTTACAACTTTTAAATTTTTAATCTTCATGGTTCTGGCTCAATTTTAATTGCTCCTTGATATTTGTTCAATTCACTTCAGGGGCCTTACACAACAACTTTGCATGCTGAGTTATGCAAGAACACCATCAAAGCCTTATGCAATGCAGATGTTTCTGAGGGAATTTTTGTTAGGGGGAAAGATATATCCCTTCCTGAAACAACCATCAGACTACCAAGACGGCCTCTGAGACAAGTGGGCGGGCGACCGGTTTCCCAGCGGCCTATCCTCGCCTTTTTTGCCGGCAACATGCATGGCCGGGTCCGACCGATCCTACTTGAACACTGGGGAAATGGCAAGGATGAAGATATGAAAATTTTTGGTCCTCTTCCAAACCAAATCTCTAAAAAAATTTCTTACATTGAGCACATGAAATCAAGCAAGTTCTGTATTTGTCCCATGGGATTTGAGGTGAACAGTCCAAGGATAGTGGAAGCCTTTTATTATGAGTGCGTCCCTGTAATCATCGCTGACAATTTTGTGCTTCCTTTTGAAGAAGTTTTAGATTGGAGTGCGTTTTCTGTTGTGGTTGCGGAGAAAGATATTCCGAGTCTGAAGGATATATTGTTGGGGATTCCTCTCAGGAAGTACATCAGAATGCAACAGTGCGTCAAGAGGCTGCAGAGGCACTTTCTTTGGCATCCAAGACCAGAAAAATATGATCTGTTTCACATGATCTTGCATTCAATTTGGTTCAGTAGGCTAAATCATATGAACCCCTCATAATGACCATTAGTCAGGTATAGTCAGGGATATGGATGTGAGATGCATCTGGGATTAATAGTTAAGCAGGTTCAAGTTGATCCCATATTTTTTGGATACTGAGATTTCGTTTGGGATGACTTTCTTATTACTTCTTAAAGCTATTTTTTGATAAAAAAATAAAAATTTTGTACTAGAAAGCTGTTTTAAGAAGCAGTAAAAAATTATTCCAAACGAAGCCTGGATGTACCATCACAAAAGAACTCTAACCTTACTTGCCATTTTGCTCTTTGTTTTCTTCTTTCAGGTGGCTAATGTGTCTTTCATATTTCATCATTGCTCAAATTCATTAACATGTGGCACCCGCACAAGAAGAAAGAGATGCGAGGTCTGGAAATGCATAATTATATTCCAAGTCTTTGTTTCTTTATTTCTTTCAGGTTTTTGTTGCTGGCCTAGCTATATATTAAATAAATTAAACTGTTTGTTGTTGCTTTCCTGCATAGTAGAAACAGTTTTAGGATTTTTGGATAAATGTTACGGCTCAGCCCAAACCAGCCCAGGTGGGGCCGCTTTAGACTTATAAGAGGCGGGCTAAACCACCTCCTTTAATGCCCACATCCTAAGCAAGTGGGCCCCTCGGGCGGCAATTAGAGAGAGAGAGAGGGCGGTTTAAGCATGAGGAGGTCAATTTGAATTTAGTTTATACTAGAAAGCTTTTATTAGGAGGGAGGGTTTTTTTTTTTTTTTATAAGGAGGGAGGGTATTTAAAAGCATGAGAAGCTAGGGTTAGGATTATGCTTTGATTTGTTTTTCTTGAAGTTTCTTGGCATCTTATGCTCTAGACTTCTTGTCTAGTGGTTGGGAGAGAATAATCCTCCTCTCGAATTGAGGATCACTTACATCTTGTTTTGTGTTTATTTGGTTTTGATTCTCTTATTGCAATACATCTTTTTGGTGCTGATTTCACCAATTAGTGATAAGTTTTCTTGCGAACTCAAGTATTTTCCTTAGAGTTACTTAACTCAAGTATTTCCTATCAATAAACCACAAGAAAAAATCATGAAAGTTGAAAAATAGCTTCTTCTTTTTTTATGAATGATAGTTTAGTTACCTTATTATCTAATTAATTTTATTTATATATAATTAAGATTATAATATTATAATATAATTATATAAAATTGATACTAATATTTATTTTAGTCATCCAATTAACCAATCTAAGTCTCACAACTATTTCTCTGCTAAATTGTTAAAACTCTTATTTGAACTTTAGATGACAACATTATGATTGGAGCTTAAGGTTTTGTTTGTGATAGCTTTTTTATTGCCTTTTAAAATAACTTTTTAGTACAACTTTTTTTTTTTTTCAAAAAGATATTTTATAAAGTAATATTAAAGCTGTCCCAAATGAATTTTATCTCTCTCTCTCTCTCTCTCTCTCTCTCTCTCTCTCTCTCTCTCTCGAATTTTCTTATATGCATCATAGTTTTGTTTAAGTTTCTTTTCAATATTAATCCTATATTTTTGCTCTGCAGGTTTGCTGATACTTAAAGGGAAACACAGATGGGAAGAATGAGATAAAGTAATACTAAAGCATACAAAGAGTTTTTTTTTTTTTTAAGTTCCAGCTGATTGAGTTCTTTTATACAGTTTTTGGCATTTGCATACGGAAAATAGAATATAAATCTGACTGTTGTGTTCTTGAATGCCCGTGGAAATCATAATTTTATTTTATTTGCATTTTTTTCCAAATGGATTCTGTATTCTTTGACTGCGTTCAAACTAAAATTGTATGGATTTGTAGCTAAAATAAGCCAAAAGATTTGCCAATTTTTTAAGTAAACTAAACTTAATCATCAATATACTTCACTATGGTTTTTAGGGTCTATTTTTTAGTTGACTATTATTTTATAAAATTAATTGTGAAGTTATAAAAATAATGATTTATCTAGTATTGTTGTAAAGAATAATTTTTTATATAAAAATCTTTAAAAAACAGAAAAAATAAGAAGAAAAATTTCAGAAAATTATCCAACGCAGACTCCTAGGATTTATTTGAAATACTTTTCTTACTATTTTTTAAATTAATCGCCGATTCTAACATCTTGTCGAAGGAAGATCCTAAAATAGTTTGGTTATACATATCAACTCTCTGTCTCTTCATGCTTCAAAATTTAAACTAAGAATACATAATATTACAGTGTTAGAATATATACATTCCATTTTCTCAATGAAAGCTTTTAATAACAGAAAGATCTGAGAGAAAGCAAAATTACATTCATGGAATTGGGTATATAACAACTTTTCCAGAAGCTCTCCCAATTTCAAGATATGAAAACGCATCAATCACCTTTGAGAATGGAAATGGACCTTTTGGATCATTAAGTGGCTTAATCTTCCCACTCTCCAGATATGGATTCAGCTTTGTTAAAGCAGCTCCATCAGAAGTGACCACAAATCTGAAACCTGGAGGTGAAACAGGACCGGTGAGTTCGACCACCGTTCCACCTTCTTTCACTGCTTTGACCGCCCTTTCGCCTTGCCCTGCATATCAAGTTGCATATAATATGTCGAAGATTACACATATGGACTAATGTGCTGTAATTTGCACCTAATAATTTCTCCAAATGAATGGAGAGATTATTAGGTGTGGGAGACGTATTCACAGAGTTAATGAGGACACAGTTACATAGTTATGTACTGTGCCCTCAGTGCCTATCTGCACATACGCGAATGAATTCACTAGTGAAGCTAGAAAGTTTTTTTGTAGTGAGGGCACACTTTAAATAGTTTTAAAATGTCATTAATATTTTTCTAGAGACATCTATAAATTTAAACTCTTAAAAATTTTGGAGGAAGTGTGAATTGAATACAACAACAACAACATCAAGCCTTTATCCCACTACGTGGGGTCAGCTACATGAATCCTTTTTCTCCATTGTGTCCTATTAAAAGTCAAATTCTCGTTTAAATCTAATAAAGAAAGGTCATTCCTAATATTTTCTAACCAAGTCTTTTTAGGTCTACCCCTACCTTTCTTAACATAAGTCAAATCTAATACCTCTACTCTCCTAACCGGGTCATCGCAAGGCCGCCGTTTTATGTGACCAAACCATCTAAGGCGACTTTCTCTAATCTTATCTTCTACTGGAGCTACTCCAACCTTTTCATGTATATGCTCATTTCGCATCCTATCTCTAAGGGTAAAGCCACTCATCCACCTGAGCATCCTCATCTCTGTCACACATAACTTAGTATTATGCTTCTCTTTTAAAGGCAAACATTCGGCACAATAAAGCATTGCAGGCCTTACTACCATCTTATAGAATTTTCCCTTAAGTTTGAGGAGTACAAATCTATCACATAACAAGCCCGATGCATTCCTCCACTTCAACCATCCAACTTGAATTCTGCTGATAATATCTCCATCTATTTCACAATCACTCTGAACAATAGATCCAAGATATCTAAAATGTGTACTCTTATTAATGACTTGATCGCCCAAAGTCACAATCCCCTCACTAGGTCTATTACCTCCATATATTTCGTTTTAGATCTACTCAAGCGAAAACCTTTAGACTCCAAGGTTGACCTCCATAATTCAAGTTTACCTTCAACTCCCTCTCTAGTCTTATCAACAAGAAGAATATCATCAGCAAAAAGCATACACCAAGGTACATCCTCTTGCAAATGTCTAGTGAGAACATCCATGACTAAAGCAAAAAGATATGGGCTTAAGGCTGATCCTTGATGTAACCCAACCGAAATAGGGAAATACTTGGTCAATCCACCTTGTGTTTGAACACAAGTAATAGCTCCTGCATACATATCTTTAATGATTTGAATATAAGCATTATTGACTCCTTTCTTTTCAAGAACTCTCCATAGCACTTCTCTTGGAACTTTATCATATGCTTTTTCTAAATCAATAAATATCATATGTAGATCCTCCTTATTTTCTCTATATTTCTCCATCAAACCTCTTAATGAATGTATGACTTCCATAGTCGACCTACCCGGCATGAATCCAAATTGATTTTTGAGAAACATTAGTATCACGCCACAACCTATGCTCCGTAACTCGCTCCCATAGTTTTAAAGTATGACACATTAACTTAATACCTCTATAATTCGCACAATCTTGTGCATCACCTTTATTCTTAAAAATAGGAATTAACACACTCATTCTCCACTCATCTAACATATTCTTAGTCTTCAAAATAGTATTAAAAAGTTTAGTAAGCCATGAAATTCCTTCATCTCCTAAGCATTTCCACATCTCTATTGGAATATCATCAGGTCCAACAGCTTTTCCACCCTTCGTTTTCTTTAAAGCCTCTCTAACTTCAGTTTTACTAATACGCCGATAAAAAACATAAATCTTTATTTTCATTTAGGGTGCTAAGGTCACTATAGTCAATCTTATTTTCATAATTGAAGTGTGAATTGAATAATTTTGTAAAAATTATATACATAATTAAAAATATATGATATATAAAGGGAAAATTTTAAGACTAACCATGTACTAAGAGTATAAGCATAATTATAAAAAAATAGGCAAAATCGTCTATTAAACGGACGACTTATGCTTGACTAAAATGGTTAAGGACGAATGTGGCGAGGAAGTTGCAAATTGATGTTGCATATAAGTCGCCCATGAATGGGCGATTTGTAAGTCAACTGTTAAGCAAGCGACTTGCATCTAATTAAAAAACTTTCCTCTTCCTTCTAGATCTCATTTTATCCGGGGAAAGTTTTATGACTAAGACTAACTATAAATTATATTAAGAGCTTAAGCATTGCTATAAAAAATTTAAAAATAGGCAAAATTGCTAGTTAAATGAACAACTTATGCTAACTAGGCTAAGCCCGTATCAGATAACCATTATGCTAAGTAGACAAAGAACGAAAAAAAGTAATTATCCATGAGTCGCCCGTTTAAGGGGGCGACTTTTAACCTTGTTAATTAAAAAAAAAATTAAATACTTTTTTATGAGTACTGTTTAAAAGTTTAAATTTAAAAAGAAAAGTCTACAAGTGGTATAAGAAGATGGTGAGTCATACAAAAATTTTATATAATCATTTTTTCTAGCTTGTACTATAAAATTTTAAATTTGATTTTACTATTCAATTTTTTTTTTTCTGAGTTGTATTGCAAATCAAATCTAAGAAATTATATTATCAAATCATTTCATATTGACAGATCAATATGTGCTGTCAAATCATTTTATACTGACAGGCTGACAGCTCAATGTGTATTTTCATATCAGTTTGTAATGATATCTAGTGACCTTGATTCCCCAATCTCGTATGAGGGTATAAATGTCACGACGCAACCCGACCGGAACGAACCTCTTCGCGTCGGGCCGCGACAAATACAGAAAATCCAAGATCTAGCTTTGGAATTTGCTTCAAAACTTTCTTCCAAGTATTCAAACAAACAGAAACACATAGCTGTTATAAACTTCAAATACATATAAAGAAATGTATCCACTATTTTTTTCTTTCTTTCATCAAAATAATCATATACAATACAGTGCATGGCTACCGACAGAAAACAGAACAGAAAAGTCATGACTGTACAAAAATCAAAAGTACAAAATACCTAATCATTGATTAGACACTGAACGGTTAATCCAAGACTTCATTCTCTTTCCCAGAACCTGAAAACCACGCAGAAAACAAGGATGAGCTAACAGCTCAGCAAGACTACACTCACCAATCAAAATCTCCAGAAATTCACATCCGAAAACACATCAGAAACATTTATTCAAATAGCCGTACAGAAATCAGATAATCGTACAGAAATCAGAATATCAGACAGAATTCATATAATCAGACAAAACATATACTTGAATTCAAATCAGAGTGCAGAACAGATCTTATAAAACTTTCTAATCACAGAACGGATCAGATTGTACAAATCAAAATTCAAATCAGATAAAATCACAATTCATATATCACATTTCACATATCACATATCAGATATCCCTGACCCTAACAGAATCTCGACGAATTCTGGCCCCTTATGTCTCCCTTCCCTGACACTGACAAAATCTCAGATTCTGGCCCCTTATGTCTCCCTTTGTGCTTATAGCACCAGAATAGAATAGATATACAGAATTTTTCAGAACAGAACTTATTTTTAGATTTCTCAAATAATTTATTATTCGATTAAAACACTGCCGAATTCAAAATACCCGGTAAAAATATTCCAGAAAATACACAAAACGTGCACAAATGTCATCTCATAAACATACCAAAAGTTACACAGTAAAACCTTTATCAGTATAAAACAGAATCAATTATTTGCTAACGGAAATAAAATCCGAAACAGAAAAGTCGTCAAAATCTTCGTTTCTGAAAATTAAGAAAGGCGGAATGTGCCTTACCTCGAGTCGGTCAACTTTTTTAACTACAGCTACAGACGAAAACAGACAGAAGTCGCCCAAAAATCACTTTTTTTTCTTTCTCCTTCGATTTTCTCTCTCCTGCCTTTTTCTCTCTCTTCAAAATATCTCATTTCCATATATATCCAACCAGATTGTCCCGGACAATCGCAAATCGTCCCGGGACGATTTTTCCTCTAGAAAAAATTCTTTCAGACGTGTACAGTAATCGTACCTGAACGAGTTGCTCTATGAAAAAATTTCGTCCAGACGAACCCCATTTCGTCCTGGGACAAACTTATCTGTCCAGAATTTCCTTTACAACCTATACCGATCGTCCCAGACGATCCAACTTCGTCCGGATGAACGTGGAAGGAAAAACAGCTTTCACAATAAATATGCAGTGTAGTGGTATACCCAGGGTTTAACTAATTTGCATATTCTTATTGAATAGATCATCATGTATTCACTATTTATATATTTGATTTGGAGTGCCCCAACGAAGCAGATGATTCAAGAGGGTAGAGCTACCCACTGATGAAATTCTTGAAGCAAAGACAAAAGCAAATGAATATTTTCGATGTTGTATGCATTTTTGGAGCGAAGATGAAGATTGTGCATTGTGACATGTACATAATGAGGTTATGAAAGTTAAGCTGCATATGACCGGCAATGATCTTATAGATGTGAGCTGAAGATATATACAATAGAGGTTCGAGGAGGATACTCAGCATTGGGTACCGTTGCAGTTCCTCAAGTGTTGAATTTGTGAGATCAGACGCGACAAGGAAGGTTATGTTGAGCAGATTGTTGAAAGATCATGCTCGATGTTGATCATTATATTTTTTATCACATATGGCTTTATCGAGAGGATCATTTCTTGTTAGTCCTAACGAACCCTAATGGGAGTTCTTGTGTCAGGATTTAAGGAATCCCTGAATGCAGCAGACTAGCAGTATATTCAGCAAAAGTTTGAGTACCATTTCAAATGCTGTCCAACATAGACAACTTCAATCGCCCCTGCGTATTATAATTACAAAAATGTAACTTAATATAATTGTTAAGATGTTTTTTATGTTTTAAGTTTAGTTTTATTTACTAATGTTAAAATATAATATCTTTGATATTTCATAATGCTTATTTGATGGTAATGTAGTTATTATATTTTGGTTGTTATTTAATGTATTAGTTGTATTTTGGTAACATAAAAATTGTTATGTTTAAAGTTAAATTAATTAATTACCATTTTTCTGTTTTATTCCTTTAAGCTAAATGATTAAAAAAGACATCATCTAATCAAGTAAAAAAGATTAATTAATAACATGATACTAAATTAAATGATCCATAACATAAGCATAATGAAGTACACAAAATGATTAACTAACGTCGCCTACGTGGCCTTTGTGGTAATTCATTAGTGCCTGGAGTGTAATGCTGTGAAGGTTGTTGTGGCCTTTGACGTAACATATAATATTTCTCCACAACAACTTCTTCCTCAGCTATGTCATATGTATGAAGGGAGGTTGATACAAAATTTGGGCTAAGGTATGCTTCCAAATTTGCTGACACCTGATAAATGAAGGTCCTCAATAGGTGCCTTTAACATGTATAGTGTTGCCCATGACTTGTACCACTGTAGGTACTAATTCACCAAGTAGTACTGCTAATCAAGAAGCTCCTCTGTAACTATATATCAATTCCTGCTCTCCCATATTGTAATGTGGGCTTGGTGGTACAACATCCAATTCATGTCTGATTTCCCACGACCATCTACCTTTTTGAAGCTCGGGTCCATAGGTTGGACATTAGTAGTGGGGCACAATCCAAATACTTTATTTGGTAAGTGCCACTCAACCATATTCCAACTAATCAGAGGCACTCGTGCAGTCCAAATGTCCTCACATATCAGACAATTATGTGCGACATGCGCATGAATATCAGGCGTGTATAGCTGTTAAATTACCAGCTTATTCAACAATTACTTAGATGAATTAAATAAAGTAAATAAATTACGCATTTTTTAACATTAAAAAATTACCTTGCTATAAAACAAACCATCAAGCTCATCTCTATAGCTAATGATGTTATCGACGGGCAACTCTCTTAGTCGATCCTCATTCCACCTATTACAAATAATCATAAATAAACTAAATTTATTTACATATAATATTATTAATAAAATAAAAAAAGATTAGATTATTTCATACTTGAATCTAATGCTAAGACCATGTAGTTCTACTGGAAAGGGAACATGAAGCATTGATTCTCCTACATATAGATGCTCCCAAGCCAAGATTTGTAACAAATGAAGGCATCCAACTATATTGGCTCTGTTGGGCTATGTTGGTTCTCCCAACTCCTTGTAAAAAATGGGCTAAAATTGCTCCTCCAAGAGAGTATGCTCTAAAAACTGTCAAATCCTCTATAATAGTAAGATATTGTAAATATATATTTGAACTTGAACTATCCAAGAGAAGATAACAGTCCAATATGAACAATATATAAGTCCGAACATGCTTACAAAGATTAATATCGTTTAGGTCTAAGTAGGAGTCATGCCAAAACGTCTATCGCGACAATCTGAAGGGAATACAAAGTCTCTGCATATGTCTGTTCCATAAGAAATATGGATGTGATCGATGATCAAACGGGTCATGATATAAAATATCTGGTAGTGGATGACTCCCTAGTAGGTCATCGGAGCAATCTAGCTAGCTCAACTAACGTCTTCTTGCTCCAACAACAGTATAACCTATCAAATCTGAATCATCTATATGGAAACCCAAAATCATAGCAACATCTTGCAAAGTAATGGTCATCTCACCCAACTATAAGGTAAAAATTGTTTGTCTGAGGTGACCATCTCTCTACTAGAGCCATTAATAGATGGTGGTCCATTTTTAAATATCTCATTTGACGTATACAAACTAGCACAACCATTCTTAAAGTATCAATAAACTTTGAGCAGTTAACCAGTCATTTGTTTACCATTAAAAGATCTGATGCTGCTTTAAATATTATTTCATATGAAGACAATTAGTCAGTATCAGTTAACTTAAACATTCATCATAATCATAATAAGTATAATGAAACGTGATAGACCCCATTAGGATGGACTGTCCTATGTGCACTACATAACGAAACAATATTAGGATAGAGCTGAGTTAGAGGTGGAGCATCACTAATACCCTCTTCTGGAGGCTCACCGGTGGCCCATTTTTTTCTAAAACATCGTTAGTCAGTTGCCATTTGACCCGACAAAATAAGGAGAATTAAAAATACGTATTAAGCAATCAGAAAATAAATTTTACTACGAAATCAACATTAATATTGATATGAATTTTTGGTAAATGTTGATTTGCTAATGTTGATTTCGTAGTATAATTTATGTTCTGATTGCTTAATACGTAGTCTTAATTCTCTTAATTTTTTCAGGTTAAATGCAACTGACCAACGATGCCGTAGAAAGAAACGAGCCTCCGAAGAGCCTTTAGGAAAAGGTACTAGTGATGCTCCACCTCCAACTCAGCTCCATCATAGCATTGTTTCGTTACATAGTACATATAGGGCAGAGCATCCTGATAGGGTACATCACATTTCATTATACTTATTATGATTATGGTGAATGTTTAAGCTGACAACTACTAATTAGCTGTCTTCGTTGGGAATAATATTGAAAGTAGTATTACATTTTTTAATGGTACATGAATGGTGGATTAACTTTCCAAGATTTATGGATGCTTTAAGAATGGTTGATCTAGATTGTGTAAGCCAAATGAGATATTTAAGAATCAACCACCATCTGTTGACGACTTTAGTGGAGAGGTGGTCACCACAGACAAATAGTTTTCACCTTACAATTGACGAGATGACCAATACTTAACAGGATGTTGCTATGATTTTCGGTGTCCTTATAGATGGTCTTCATATGATAGGTCATACTGTTGTTTGAGCAGGGAGACGTTGGCTGAGGCGCTGAGTTGGCCAAATTGCTACGATGACCTACTAGGGAGTCATTCACTACCATATATTCTATACCATGACCAATTCGATCATCACATCACATCTAGATTTCGTATGGGACAGACATATGCACAAACTTGTATTCCCCTCAGATTATTGAGATAAACATTTTGGCATAACTCCTACTTAGACTTGAACTTGAACTTGAACGATATGGATTTTTGAAGGCATGTTCGAGCTTACATATTATTCATATTAGGCTGTCATCTTTTCCCGGATACTTCAGGTTCAAAGATACACTTACAGTGCCTTACTATTATGGAGGATTTGACAGTTTTTAGTACATACTCTCTTAGGAGAGCAATTTTAGCCCATTTGTACAAGGAGTTAGGAGAAGCAACACAACTAAATAGAGCCAACATAACTGGATGCATTTATTTGTTACAGATCTGGGCTTTGAAGCATCTATATGTAGAACAACCAATACTTCATGTTTTCTTTTCAGTGGAAGTCCATAATCTTAGTGTTGGGTTCAAGTATGAAATAATTTAATTTATTTATTTTATTAATAATACTATATGCAAATAAATTTAGTTTATTTATGATACATTCATAATAGATGGAATGAAGATCAGTTAAAAGAGTTGTCCGTTGGTAACATCATTAGCTATAAAGATGAGCTCAATGATTTGCTTGATATCCAAGTAATTTCTTAATGTTAAAAAATGCATAATTTACTTGCTTTATTCAATTTATCTAAGTAATTATTGAATGTATGTAATTTGGTAGCCATACACGCCTGATATTCATGCTCAGGTCGCACAAATTTGTCTGATAGGTGAGAACATTTGGATTGCATGAGTGCCTCTGATTAGTTGGAAGATGGTTGAGTGGAACTTGCCAGATAAAGTACTACAATTATTTGGATTGTGCCCCACTATTGACATACAACCTATAAACTCGAACTTCAAAAGGGTAGATAGTTGTGAGAAACCAGACATGGATTGGAAGTTGTACCACCAAGCCCACATTGTTATATGGGAGAACAGACGTAGATATATAATTACAGGGGAGCTTCTCGATCATCACAGTGACTACTTGATGCATTAGTACCTACAGTGATACAAGCCATGGGAAACACTATACATATTGAAGGCAACTGTTGAAACTCCCACCATGATATATCCTAGAGCTCCCTTAGAGTGCCTTCTGGTACGTTAATATGGAACATAGTGTTAATTTCTTAGATGAAATTTGTTGTAAAATAATTTTAAAAATTTATCTTGTTAATTCAGAGGGATTTTTTCATGGGTACAGAACATGCTTTGCGACATCACTTCAATGGTACAGATGATACACAATAACATAAGGACTTAAACACGGTGGTGAAGCTTTGCCGTGGTTTTCGCAAACAGTTACATATTTGGAATTAAAGATACTTTGATGATAGAAGTGAGCATGCTACACCATTTTCCATGACCGAAGATGCTTCTCAGCATTATAGTTGATTTGTTGGACCCTCTTCTTATCCTGATCAAGTGCCATCAGATGACCTCTTTAGTTACCAGGTGCCAATAGATTTGGAAGAATACCTTAGGCCAGATTTTGTACCAAGCTCCCTTCATACAGATGACATAACTGAGGAAGAAGTTAATGTGGAGGAACATCACATGTTATGTCAAAGGCTATAATGACTTCCACAGAATTACACTCCGGGCACTGATGGATTGCCACTGAGGCCACGTAGGCAACATTAATTGATCATTTTATCTACTTCATTATGCTTATGTTATGAATCATTTAATTTAGTATCATGTTATTAATGAATTTTTTTACATGACTAGATGATATCTTTTTTTAATTATTTAGCTTAAAGCAATAAAATAATAAAATGGTAATGAATCAATTTAACTTTAAACATAATAGTTTTTACGTTACAAAAATATAACTAATATATTAATTAACAACTAAAAATAACTATTACATTATCATTAAATAAGCATTACAAAATATTAAAGATATTACATTATAAAATTAGTAGATAAAATTAAACTTAAGATGGAAAAAACATCTTAATAATTATATTAAATTATATTTTTTTAATAATATGCATGCGTGATTGAAGTTGTGTTTGAGTTATACAGTATTTAAAGTGGTACTCAAACTCTTATTGAATATACTGTCAGTCTGCTGCATTCAGAAACTCCTTAACTCCTAACTCAAGAACTCCCATTAAAGTTCAATTGAACTAACAAGAAATGATTGATGTGAAACCAGGAATTATTTCTTAGAAAATTAATAGAAGTTCGTTAAAGTAATGATAATACAATCCCAAGCTTCTCTAATTTAACGATTCAATGAAAATCTTAGAAGTTAACAAAGTCTAGGCAAGCAACTTCAACTAAGTTTACAAGTTCTATAAAATAACAACTTCAATAAAGTAATGGAAATGAGTGGTCAACAAGAATCTGGCGGTTAACAAAGTGATTGTCTTACATTGAGGCCACGCTCATTCATCTACTTCTAGGTTCGTTGGGAGAAGAAGAAACATGCTAGTGATGAAACCACTCCGAGGATGACGATGCCGTAGATCTGTAGGGAAGAAGAGGATGGCGTCGGATGTGGAGGAGACACGTGACGACGACCTTTGATGATCCACGTGTAGAAGGAGAAGTGGTCGTCGATGGAATCCACTAGCGTTGGTAGGATCCGATCCAAGTATTCTTCGACGGTGTCGTCGAAGTCAAAGCCGACGTCGAAGAACGACGATCAGAGCATATTAACTCTCCCTTGGTTATCATATTCAAACCCGAATTTCCACTCGGGTTCCTCCATACATCATCGAGGAGAGATAGAAAGATTGCCGCGATCAATTCTCAAAGAAAGGGAGATGGGTGGCCGGCGGGTTGGAGAGAAGAGGGGAGGCCGGCGGTGGGGTTAGGGTGAGGGGAGATGGCGAAATTTAGAAAACTGAATTTGATTTCAGTTTTATGACTTTAGGAGGGAAATAATGATGGAATTTGAAAATCCTAATTAATGCAATTAAGGCATTAATTAAAAAAAAAACAAATTCGGTGAAGCTAATGTGGAGCCGGCGGTGGGGAGAGAAAGGAGGAGTTTAAAAAAAAACTGAAGTTATTTTCAGTTTTAGTAAAATTGGAGGGAGGATTATTTGCATTTAATTTGTGATTTCAAATCACAAAAGGGGATTGAATGCAAACTTAATTGGGGGCTTGATAGGGGGGGGGGGGGGGGCGGCATGAATAGAGGGAGAGAGAGTTGGGGAGAGAGGGAGAAGAGTTTCCAAATTTAGGTGGATGATGTGGACAAGGATTTTGAAAACTCCAAATTAAAGTAAATTGAAATTTGATTCAATCATGCAAACTTTCCTAATTTGGAATTCCAAATTTGGAAAGAATTCAAAATTTGAATTCTAAATTTCAAATTCAACATTGGATAAGAGAGGGGAGTGGACCGGATGGGGAAAGGAGCGTCGAGGAGGTGTTTGGCCGGGATGGTGGTGGTGGCCGACGACGAGATCCAAGGAAGGGCCGGCAGTGGGGTTAGGGGAAAGGGATTTTTGTGGAGCTTCTAATGAGAGGGAGATGATGAACAAACAAAATAAAATAAAACTAGAGAACTCACTAAGAGATCTCAAAGGAAGAACTCACTAAGAGATCTTTTCATGCACTCACAAAGAGAACAAAGAGAGCAAATTTTCATTCATTAAGTAAATTATCCAAAATACAAAGACCAAGCCTTTATATAGGCTCAACAGGCATACGGAAAGTAAAAGACTACAATGCCCTTGGGCAACAACAAACATTAATTCTCTCATAGGGGTACAAAAGAAAAAAGACAAGAAATATAAATGACATGAATAAAATAAAACATCAAAAATAAAGACTCTGAATCATGGCCGTCAATCAACGCCTCCGGCGATGGTACACATGTCAAAATCTGATGTCCCCATCAATGATCCTCTCGATGAAGCCACATGTGATAAAGAATACAATGATCAAACATCGAGCAATGATCTTTCAATAATATGCTCAACACAATCTTCCTTATCGCGTCTGATCTCACGAATTCGACACTTGAGGAACTGCAACGCACCCAATGCTGAGTATCATCCTTGAACCTTTGTTGTACATATCTCCAGCTCACATCTTTAAGATCATTACCGGCCCTATACAACTTAACTTTCATAACTTCATCATGTACATGCCACAATGCACAATCGTCATCTTTATTCAAAAAATGCATACAACATCCAAAATATTCATTTGTTTTTGTCTTTGCTTCAAAAATTTCATAAGTGGGTAACTCCAAACTTTCTTTCAAATGAATACAACCCTCTTGAATCATCTATTTCGTTGGAGTGTTCCAAATTAAATTCATAACTGGTGAGTACATGATGATCTATTCAATAAGAATATGCAAATTAATTTAACCCTGAGTATACTACAGCATTGCATATTTATACATTCATGCGAGATTGGGGGAACCAAGGTCACCAGATAGGCATATATCATTACAAACTAATATGATAACACACACTGAGCTGTCACTAAAAAGTGATTTTACAACACATACTGATATGTCATTATTGTGATTTGATAATACAATTTCTTAGATATGATTTGACAATACAACTAAAAAAAAAAAATCTTTGAATAGTAACATCAAATTTAAAATTTTATAGTACAAGCAAAAAAAAAAAAAAATGATTACGTAAAATTTTTGTATGACTCATCATCTTCTTGCACTATTTGTAGATTTTTTTTTTAATTTAAACATTCAAATAGTACTCACAAAAAAGTATTTAATTTTTTTTAATTAACAAGGGTAAGTCACCCGCCCGTCAAACGGGCGACTTATGGGTAATTATTTTTTTTCGCTCTTTGACTAATCAGTATAACGACCATCTGACTCAGCTTAGCCTAGTCATCATAAGTCACCCGTTTAACAGTCGATTTTGTCTATTTTTAAATTTTTTTATAACCATGCTTAAACTCTTAATACAATTTATAATTAGGCTTAGTCTTAAAATTTTCCCATATATAAAGACATCTTAAATTTTTAAATAATTTATTGAGTGGGTGAGATTCTAGTAACGATATGATCTTCATTGTCATACCCAATAACCTTTTGGATAAAAGAAGAATTAAAAAATTAATAAAGCATACTTAATACCTCATTTAGCAATAAACTAGATTGGTTATAAACAGTTGAAATAAAACTGATGATGGATAGACAAGAGACAAAGGAACTTACCAACAGTATCATATACCACATCAAATTTTTCTGGCAGTTCTTCAAAGTTTTCCTTGGTATAGTCAATTGCTAAATCAGCTCCCAAACTCTTCAATAGCTCTAACTTACCTGTGCTTGAAGTGGCAGCAACTCTTGATGCACCATAAACATGCTTTGCCAACTACAGAAAAAATAAAATTTAACATAGTACTTTACAAACATATCACTATATAAAGCTCCAATAATCTATTTGTGCAACATTTAAGAACTACTATGTAAGGTGTTGGTCCAATTTTAGGATAAATTGATCCTGTAGGTTACCACAACAATGTAAATGCCTATATATAGGCATTATACACTGATGTAAAAATTTGGAAAAATTTGAATAAAGCTTTAGGCTAATTTTCCTCCTCCAAATTCTGCTCTCTTCTCTTCAAAAAAAAAAAAAAAAAAAAATCTGGTCTCTTCCCTCTTCTCCCTCTCTCTCTTACAAGAACATCAAGAAAATCTCAAAAAGCTCTCAAGAATTCCTCATGAAGTTCTAACATAATACTTAGCAAAATCAATGCTTATTAAACTTAATATTTATCAATGACAAAATCCATCATGGCTGTTGAGAAATTTTTGTATTGGCCAGCATAGTCTGATAATGAGGAATTAGCCACATATTTCACAAATGACTTATAACTTTGACATGGGTTGCAACTCAAAATGGCAGAAAGATTACTTGCTAAAAAGGATTAAGATAAGAAAGGCATGCCATTCATTAAGAAAATAAGAGATGTACGCAAAGTAGTTGTCCAAGCATTTTTTATTTTTTCTACAAATGCGTTATAGTCAACTTTAGTTTGAAGGTTTATAGAAAATTTTACCTGAATCACCAAAGATCCAACCCCACCTGCACCACCTAATACAAGAATAGATTTACCAGCAGAGAATCCAGCTTTCTCTAAGCCTTCATTTGCTGTCTCGATAGCTAGAGGTAGCCCTCCAGCTAATGCAAAGTCCAGATTGCTGGGTTTTAAGGCCAGCAATTTTTCTTCAACTGCAGTGTATTCAGCAAGCGATCCAAACTGTTTAGGATACTCTAAAGCTTTCTCGTTGATATCCCCATATACTTCATCTCCTTCCTTTAGGTTCTTTACCTTGCTTCCCACCTTGACAACTACACCAGCAACATCATAACCTGGAACAGTCTATAATGATAACAGAAAAAAAAATTGTTAGTTGAAAGATATTGATTTATTGGCTTCTAGCATGCAATATCAATGCTAGTATCTGATTTTCTTGGAGAAAGGCTGTCTTGCGACAGTTAGTTGTACTTTCTTTTGCCGCATAAAAGAATGAACAAGTAATGATGCTGAAATGTACAAACTAGAACCAATTTTGTTATAAGAATAGAAGGAACATTAAACTTGAAGAAATTATCCCGGAAGACAATTAACGCACAAGCAATGTCAGATTTAAAAATCTCCTTTTACGGCTACTGGGAATGAAAACTTTATTTAATAAAATACAAAACGTCAAATTTACATTATAATAAAATCTTATATGTTGCGAAATTTCTAATGTGAGGTCATAGTAATATTAATTATATATTAAGTGTTATCTAATTTTAAGCATATAAAATTCTTTAAGAATATTAAAAAAACCCTAAAGAAAGACTATTTTCCAATGGCACTAATCTCCTATAATGGGTGAAAGATTTCTATAGTTGATGTGGGATTCCTTAGCCACTAATTTCCTGTGGTGGATTTCTGGTTCTGCCTCCTGTAGGAGATGCATGACTTCTATTCCTATTGAGGAAACTCTACATGTACATTTTTGATAACTTAGTAGTGGTTTCTTATGCATGAGCATGTGACAATTTTGTCAAAATTCACATATCATGGACTTGAAGCAAAATGAATTTTTGAAGAAATTGAAGTCTAAAATAGATTCTAAGACATGTAAGTAATGTAACTTAACATCTTTGTTTGAATAAAAATCCTTCTTTCAATCTCTAATCTTATGCGTGTAAGTTGGAGGTGTAATTCATAGAAAATCATCTCATTGGAGATCGCCCTACCCTTTATTTTAATTAAACCTTAGGGATTATTGTTCTCTCTCAAAGCAAAAGGGGGCCATAACTATCATATCAGTTGTGTTAAATTTCACATAAATCATCTATCTCAAATCATTACCCTCCAAAATTCTCAAAAATCATCCTAAAACCATTATTCCCTACCAAACATCTCATCAAAGCTAGATTAAAAAAAAAAGGCCCGATCGCACTCATAAGCTAAAACTAAATTTAGACTGAAAAAAAAAAAGATAACGCGACGCACCTAAATCTCAAATGATGTTTAAAAATTACATTTGCTGAATTTAAAACCATAATCCCTCTGACAAAAGAGCAAACAAGTTTGTTTAATATATTTACCCTCAAACCTTGAATCCTGTATCAAATTCTGAACCAAAATATCGCATTAAAGTTTCAACATATACACAACCAAGCAACACATACAACTGTTCCAAAAAAAAATCAACAAAATGAACTAAATTTGACAAAAAGAAAGAGATAAAACACACACACACAAGAGTTCAAGCATCATGAACTCACAGGTAATGGAGAGTCAGTAGCCTTAAACTTCCCCTGCCTCCTTTTATAATCCACAGGGTTGAGTCCCGCAGCAAAAACCTTCACAAGCACTTGGTCCTCTTTAACCTCAGGCACGGAAACCCCCTCATCTAACCTCAGGACATTAACATCTCCATATTCTTCATAGACCCATGCCTTCATCTTCAAAGGGATTTCAGAAACTGAAGTAATGGTCTGCGTGGTAGATGGCCCAGACTGAGCAGACGCATAGATCCTTAAAAAAGTCCGATCACGAACTCGATTCCTCCCCAAAGTTGTAGTGCAAATTGAAGAGAAAATATTGCGAGCTGGTTTTGTATTGAAGTTAGAGGAGGAAGAAAAGAAAGGGGAAAAGGCTTTGAGAGATGGAGTGGTGGAGAAAAGAGCTTCCATCATCCAACTGTTTCCGCAAGGAGCTTCTAGTCTTTCCTGAAGCTCAGTTATGCGCAGATTTTATGTAGATGTGATGTGGGCACCGCTGGTGAAGCTAAGGGAATCTTCGCAGCATTTTATTTCAATTTTTTCTGATTATCTTTTTAGAAAAAAAAATAATATTTTGATTCATAGAAAGAAATAAAAATTTACTACAAGAAAAGAAAACATTGTTTTATCCTCCATAATTATGAATATTCATAGAATACTAAACAAACTCAACTAATTAATCATCCTTATCAGCACTAATTAAAATAATTTAGATGTTAATCACATACTCACAATAGTCCTCACACTAGTAATAACTAATCAATCTCTTAACTCATGAACCAATTAAAAGCTTATTTGCGGGTTCATGATATTACTCCCCCTCTTACAATGAATTTGTCCTCAAGGTAGAACTTCTCGATCAATCCACATGAATTCAACCACACCTTCTCAAGCTGACTCTACTTGTGAACTAGACCAATACTGAAATTGCAAAATAAAATATTGATCAATGGACACTTAACGAAATCTTTGAGTATATCCCATGATAAATAATCATGAATATGACAACAGTCTTTTTAGACACAACTCTATATCATAAACGTTTGAAAAACCAACTCTTCTAAAGTATATTCAATAAATGCACTTACAATATTATTGTTCACAATATGTATATTTTGATCTTCAATGATAAGTTTGATGTTCTCAATAGAATAGCCAAAATATTTTAGAATAATTTTCTTGAAGAAGAAATATCATCAATAAAATTGCTTGATTTACATGTGCTATGACCCGCTATTGATTTGGATTTGATTTGTTGATCCAATTTGCATTCAATATGTGTCAAACATCAAGGGATGTCATTCAAGATTATTGTGATGATATTTTCTTCTCTTTTATATTTAATTGCATTATAAAATCATCCATTGTTCTTGATGCATTTTGCATCACTTACCATATTATCCACCATAGATTTTTTGGATCGAGCTTGTTGCTCCAATTTGCCTTCAATTTCAATTGTGGGTTCACAATAGATTCAAAAGTTAATTGTGATTGCTTTACGTTTATAGAGGGCTTGATTGATCTTTGCAACACAAAAAAAAGAGTCAAATTGAGCACCGAGAGATTAAAAAAGGAGAATCACTTATTTTTAGGTGAGCGTCAAAGAAAATAATAGAAGCTACACAACATAATTTAAATATAAAAAATATGCATGATGAAAATTAGTATAACTTTTCATGAATCATTTGACTATGACAGCAACTTTGACAAGTACTCTTAGTTAAGTGGTTAAGTTATTTGAGCAAATGACCTTGTGGAGTAGACATGATAGAGAATTAAATAGCTTGATACTAAGGGTTAAAATAGGACAATTCATTGAGCGAATGGACAAGATTTTCTCTCGAATGACTTGAGCCTTTCAAATAAGTTGTAAGTTTATTTTTGGCCAATGACTCAACGAACAAAGTTAAAAATTAATAAGACGCTTGACCAACCTAATCTAGGCAAATATGAGTGTACAAGAATTGATAAATGACAAAAAATTTCCTTGATTAGGCATGAATCTCGAGGCATGTCTATGCAAGAAACTCCCAAAATTAAAATAAGAATCATCCAAACTCTGATTTCAACAAACTTATAGTCAATTTGAACATCTCAATAAGACGAACTCAACAACACTAAAATCGACCCAATCCGAGCGAGCTCAAACAAGACAAACCCAAGGGTTTAAGGTATATTTGAAGGGCTCAAAGCATTAATTGGATAACCAAATGATCACCGAATATGGCGTTCTTATAGTCAAATTGAGCAGCTCGACGAGATGATTCTAACAAGCTTAAAGTCGCTTAATTCTAACATCATTAAGGCACTTAAATGCTTAATCAACAGTCTATATCAATTATAACACTCCCAACTTGACCTTGATCTCCTCCACAGTTACAAGCTATATCACTCTAAAAAAACTATAAATAGGCCCCATTCTTCACATAAGGGGAGATAAAAAGGAGAGGGAAGAAAGGAAGAAAAAGGAGTAAATTTGGAGATCTCCTTTGCCACTGACAACCACACGATTTCTTCCCGACTACCGATCGTCGTCGGACTTCTGTGCATTCGCCGACCACCTCCAGATTTCTTCTCCACTGCCAACATTCTTCTCCACCACTAACATCATTCCAACCACCGACGTTCTTCCCAACCATCGTCAAAGTTCTTCTTGAACACCATTGGAGTTCTTCTCAATTAAAGTCGAAGTTCTTCCTAACTATCAACCGAATTTTACACCAATAATACTTGTTTGAATAATGGTATAACTTTTCAATACATTGTATTATCCCTATCCTAAGATTTGAGGACTGATTGAATTTTATAATTTATCCAAATTCTGGTGGAACCATTTTAATTAGGCAATGCCCCATTGGTTTCCCCTTTCTCTAGGTTTTTAATGTAAAAATCCTTGTGTTTTCTCATTCATTTGTTTTGTACTGAACTTTCATGTATTGCTAAGATGTGTATTCTTCTCACTCCATTGTAGTGAATTTTTCAGTCCAGAACAGTTTGACGTCGTCTTTAGGAATGATTCCCAATAGTTTTTCTTCAATGGTTGATCAAAGTAACACCAAAAATAGACTTTCTCACTCCAACTCACATCAAACTAGGTTCCCATATGACAATCATGGACATTGTAATCACTCAAGGGGAGAACCTTATTCCTTAGAAACTTGAATTCGAAGGATGGAGGTGCAGTAAGCACAAATCTTGCAAATACTGGAGGAAGTTGTCCAACAAAAGATATTATCTCAAAATGACGAAGCTCCTCTCCCACATCCTCATCAATATAATATAGGTGTGCAATTTGAAAATGCTCATCATCATGCCAATTCTCTTCCACAATATGATCCAAAAATAGATGATACTGCAAGTTCAACACATCCTCCACCTAGAGCCTATCAGATGCAAAATATTCAACCTACTTTAGAAACTCTTTGTAATGTTATACTTGATGAGTTACAACATATATTTGAAGAAGAATTTTTGATAAGGAATATAAACTATTTTAATCCCCAATGCAATTTCTAAGATTCATCTCCGCTGACATACGAGATTCTCATACACCTTATTCCAACAAAGTTCAAGTTACCAAAAATTGATCCTTATGATGGATGATCTGATCCTTATGATTATATTGATCAATATAGAATAATCATGCACATACATCAAGATTATAATGCACATTTTTGTCATGTTTTTCTTACCACCCTTAAGGGTTAAGCTCATGCATGGTTCTCCACTCTCCCTAGAAATACATTCCACAATTTTGCTCATTTGTAAAGCTCTTTGTCATATAATTCATTACCAACAAAAAAACTATTAAGGAATCAACACATTTCTCTAGAATCCATCAAAACAAAGGAGAATCTCTTATATATATATATATATATATATATATATATATATATATATATATATATATATATATATATATATATATATATATATATATATATATATATATATATATATATATATATATATATATATATATATATATATATATATATATATATATATATATATATATATATATATATAATGTTGTCATAAGCTAGACAAATTCCATGAGTAGATCCAGAACTCCTACGAGCTATTTTTCTTTGAGGTCTATCCTCAAACCATTCTATTCTTCATTGATGTAAGAGATCGTTCGTTCTTATGATGACATAATTCACAAAGTGGAGTCTCAAATTACTATTGATGAGGCTATCAATACTCATTAAAAATAATTTGAACAACATTCTAATAAAAGAAAGAATAGATATGAAGCTAGAGCCTAAAACCCCAAAAGAGAAATCAAGATCTTTCACATCGCCCTCCTCAACAAAATCATGATTATAAGCCAAAGAAAGAATATACACAATTGAATAAAATGCGTGTTTGTTAACACATACATCAGAATGTACATAAAATAGGCAAAATTAACCAATTAAGTGACATGGGTGTTAGTATAGTGCATCACTAGAAGGGTCAAACAACCTTCGATTGTTAAACGAATTACATCATTGCGATTTGAGCCTCAAATTTGCCTAAGTGGAAACCCCTAGCATCCAAATCAAAAGAGATCAGTCAAAAGGGGAGACCAACACCCAAAATTGATGTATGAAGTTGCATTCTACAAGTTATGATGTGATGCTCCAGAATATAAATTTGATGAATTATTCTCTTAATAAATGACAACCGAGCTATCTAATATCATCTATCAATAATAAACAGCAAAATAGATTCTATAATTTAAAATATCAATGTACACATCTATATTCATTCCCAGGCAAAAAATTATATACACTACTCAACATCTACACAATCATTTTATATCTATATTATCCTAAGTAAAAAAGAATAATTAAAACAAAAAGAATATTAACTTGAAGAAATCCTGACAAGCCTCACACCCTTGCTCCCCTACCAAGCCTTGAAATTATTTAACCATATATAATGAGCTTAAAAAACCCAACAGGTCACCAAAACCTACAACTAAATTCAAAGTATGGTAAAAGAGTAATATGCATATCAAAAGTTAAATCATAGCAGTTGTATCCATATGATCATTGAATCAATGTAGAAATAGTAAATCTCAAATGCAATAGCAGTGGGATCTGTAAATAATTAAACACTACGGTATATAAGCTAGTAAAGTTGTAAACCAATACGAGTGTCAAATCCATAAATCAGTTATTGTATTAATAATACCAATTAGTATATAAATCACATAAAATATCAAATCAAAATATCGGTAAAGACTATCAAAATCAAATCAATGTAAAAAGATCATATATGATTGTATACATGATATCCAGGCATTCTATATTGCATGCTCAGCATATTACATGCTTAATATTATTATAATGAATCAATAATATCAAATAGTATAAATATCTAAATCAATAACAATAATAATCTAATGTCAGGAGTAGTAGAATAACGCAATAACTAAAAATCTATGCAGTTATAATAAATTTATATAATAATAAGAATAATGCCTCTAGAACATGCATTTCAACATTCACACTAAATAAGTAAGAAGTCTTGGCTATCATAATATTTTTTAGTGTTAGTAAACTATTGCTTAGTAAATAAATTCGTCACTCTTTGACCGTCGGTATAATAATGATCTCCTTATAATTTCCAATCAGTGTATCATGTGAATTAGTAGAGGATAATACCAAACCATAATATTTAAAAGGAAAGCCTATCGACCCGCCATCCTGTATAGGTCAATCAGTCTCCAACCAACGGGTCAACGAGTCCTTACTTATTTGTTTCACACACGCACATTATTATCACAATACTATAATAGTAGTAATAATCAGTTATTATTCAAGCACATATCCACATTTATTTTCAATGCATTGCATCAAATAATGCATAATTGAACATAATTCATAAATTGCCAAAATGTATTAATGATATACATAAAAAATCATACTAAGCAAAAATTCATATTTTTAGAAAATTATCAAATTACTAGGGATTATGTAAAACTATGTTTAAGGACTTTTATTATACTACACAACTATTTTTAGACGTCACAATAAATTTCAGGGTAGACAAAAATTGTTGTATTTTTAAAATCACCCAGTGAAAATGTGATGCCCCAAGATCTAACTTGGAAAGAATGTCAATCAATTACTCAAACAATTTACTAGAGTTATCTAAAACCTTCAATTAAGCAGTATATCAAGCATCTATAAAATTTAAAACATCAATATACAAGTCGATTCATATCTCAAAAGTCATGTACAATACTCAGGAACTACACTACAATCACCAGTACTGAAATCTATCCTGAGTACAAAAGAATCAAAATCAATCAAAAGACAAAAAACTGAAGATCCGGATCAATTCCTATCTTCTGCTCCCTTGCCCTGACCTGAAAATATCAATCACATATAATGAGCTTTACAAAGCCCAGCAGGTCACCTAATACCTATAACTGAAATCAAAGCACAGCTATGCTATCAATGTACATGTCAGTCAATTAATCAATCAAATCATATCAGTCAATGGTCAATGAATCTGTGCAATACGGAAATCCAGTAGTCAATAAAACCAGTCAATGCAGCGGCAGGCAAATCGATAAATCAACTCAATCGCGAAGAAATCCGTACACAATAGGAACTCGATCAATTCACCAAATCAATCAAGTCGTCGAATCAATCAATCCGTTAAATCAATCGCTATCAAATAAAATCAATACGGTCTAATCAAATATCTATTTAATGAAATCAATACGAGAAAAGCAGTGAATAAATCCATAGGCAACAGTATCAATGATTCTATACTATTCATGTCCATGCTATCAATTCAATATCTATATCCATCCATTTCTATATCAATGCTCAATATCGATGCACAACAATCAATCAGTGAAATCAATGAAATCATATTATCTAGTAAATCCGATCAAAGTCGATAAAGCAGAAATCTATAAAACAATAAATCCATAAAGCAATACAGTAAACATGCAATTCAATACTATATACTGGACAAGTATAATCAACTGGTCATGTTGCTGTTGTAGAATCCATATTGCTGTTGTAGATCCGTATATTGGTTCTATCAATAAGAGTCGTCACTCTTTTCGCCCGTCGGCATTTCTATAAACTCCTTATAACTCCCAATCGTTATATTAATAATTAATGGTTTAAAGGAAAGCCCGTCGGCCCACCATCCTGTACAGGTCAATATCAATCTCCAACCAATGTTCAACCAGGCTATACGTGTTTCCCAGTATCAATAATCAATCAATAATCAGTTCAATAATCAATATTATGCAATCTATAACAATCATATCAATACTCATAAGCACATCAATCTAATCTATCAATTCCAAACAAATCCGAAAATCTACGAAAATCGGGCAGCGTAACGACAGTCAGTCGAATTTACACAAAAATCCTGCAAAAAGACACAAATTCCAAATCTTTCCAAATTACAGATAAAGATCCATAGCATCATTATAAGACTATTATCCTATAGAAATCAAATCAAATCAAGTCCCGATAATTTTCTATTCGATTAAAATCGCGTAGAATCAATTCCGACCGGTAAAATCTTCGTAGAATACAGTCAAATCGTGTACAATAATCATATCTATAACATACTAAAAGTTGTGCGGTGAAAGTTGTGTCAATAAGAAATCACGTCGAAAAGTCGACTACGAAAACACAAAACAAATCATAACTCAGTCAAAACTCAATATCTTTGAAAATAGAAATAGGGTTCGGAGTCCTTACCGCGAGATCTTCACTTTTCCCAACAGCAGCGTCGGACGAAAAGCTCTCCGCGGCCTCCAAAGCCAGGATTTCTCTTTTTCCCTTTCTCTTTCTCTCTCCTCAAAACAGATATTTTGTTTTAAAATAAATTTTCTCTCTCATCAAAACGAGCAGATTTCCATATATCATTTGTCTGATCGGCCCGGCCGATCGCCAAATCGTCCCGGGACGATCAGACCAGAAAAATCGTCCTGGACGGTTCCCAGAACTATTCTCATGCCGATATTTTCTACAGTGCCGATCGGCCTGGACGATCTAAAATCGTCCTGGACGATCCTGAGAGGAAAATTCAAATCAGGAGAGGAACAGTAAGGAAACGAGGTCTCACAATCTCCCTACCTTAGAAAAATGTCGTCCCGACATTTCCCTACAGGTGCGAGACAAAAACAACGCAAAACCAAATCGATCCAAATCCAAATCAAAACTCGTCGAAATCCATACAACACACAATGCAATCAATCACATATCAATATGCATGATCAAATGTCAATCAATCAATCGGTTAGTCAAATCAATCTTACCAGTAGAACTTTCTTGTCGCTGTTGATCTGCATGATGCTGTAGACTGTAAACACGTGGCACCACTGGAGGAAGTGCAGGAGGTCGTGGCGCAACTGTCTCTCTCTGATCTCTGACAGCTCTATCATCTATCTGGTTCCCTGATCTCTCACTGTAAGTCCTCGAACCAACAGTCCTTTGCTGTCCTGTACCCGTGCCAGAATCAGTCCTTCCACCCAGTCCTTTCTGAGGACAATCTGCTGCTCTGTGCCCTCACTGTCCACAGTGAAAGCACTGCCCCATCAACAGGTAGCACCGACCTGCGTGTCGTTTACCACAGTGAATGCATGCTCCAGAACTACCAGACGATACTATCGATGCGGATCGCGATACAGATCCCGATGCAGATCCTCTCGAACTATCATATCTGCTTTTCTTCTCTCTATCTCTGTCTCTACCAAAATCATCTCGTCGTACCTCATCTCTCCTCCTCCTGGTATCCTCGTACCTCGATATCGGTGTCGCCAAATCAATCTCTATCAATCGGGCCCGCTCCACTAGCTCAGAGAACTCATGTATCCGGAAGGGTACTAGTGGATGCCTCAGCTCTCTGTTCAATCCTTGCAGAAATCTATAGCACTTTTCTTCGGGTGTAGGAATCAGATGAGCAGCGTACCTCGCAAGTGCAGTAAACTCGGCCTCGTACTGCATCACTGACTTGCGGCCTTGCTCCAATCTCATGAAAGCTTCCTGCATCTGTTGCTGAGCTGACGACGGTACAAACCACATCTTGAACACTGTAGTGAACTCATCCCATGTGATCTCAGCATTGGTCTTCCCCTGGAATTTCTCCCTCTGCTGTCCAATCCACCACCTCTCCGCTTCACCCTCAAATAGGAACACAGCCAATGGTACTTTTCGATTCCCCGGACACTGCATGCTGTCAAAAATCTTTTCTATCCTCAGAATCCAATCCTCAGCAGCCTGGGGTCCCACACCTCCCTTAAACAACATAGGCCTCAGCTTATGAAACATATGCATATGTCTATCCACTTCTTCCTCTTTGCTACCACTCATTTTGCTCTGAGCATCCCCCATTACATGTGCAATCGCAGTAGCTAACTGCATCATACTCTCTGAAGGTACTAGGGCTGCGCTGTGTTGCTCATTCGGTACACTGGATTCTGCCGGATGATCCATAGCTTTTCACAGCTTTTCACCTGCACAATTCAGAACAGATAATACACACATGCAATGATGTATGCCAATGAAGCTCTTAAAGCTACCCAATCTACCCAATTCTCAATCAATTCCTATAACTCTGGTAACAATCCATTCTTCCAATAACACTGCTCTGATACTAACTGTGATGCCCCAAGATCTAACTTGGAAAGAATGTCAATCAATTACTCAAACAATTTACCAGAGTTATCTAAAACCTTCAGTTAAGCAGTATATCAAGCATCTATGAAATTTAAAACATCAATATACAAGTCGATTCATATCTCAAAAATCATGTACAATACTCAGGAACTACACTACAATCACCAGTACTGAAATCTATCCAGAGTACAAAAGAATCAAAATCAATCAAAAGACAAAAACCTGAAGATCCGGATCAATTCCTATCTTCTGCTCCCTTGCCCTGACCTGAAAATATCAATCACATATAATGAGCTTTACAAAGCCCAGCAGGTCACCTAATACCTATAACTTAAATCAAAGCACAGCTATGCTATCAATATGCATGTCAGTCAATTAATCAATCAAATCATATCAGTCAATGGTCAATGAATCTGTGCAATACGGAAATCCAGTAGTCAATAAAACCAGTCAATGCAGCGGCAGGCAAATCGATAAATCAACTCAATCGCGAAGAAATCCGTACACAATAGGAAATCGATCAATTCACCAAATCAATCAAGTCATCAAATCAATCAGTCCGTTAAATCAATCGCTATCAAATAAAATCAATACGATCTAATCAAATATCTATTCAATGAAATCAATACGAGAAAAGCAGTGAATAAATCCATAGGCAACAGTATCAATGATTCTATATTATTCATGTCCATGCTATCAATTCAATATCTATATCCATCCATTTCTATACCAATGCTCAATGTCGATGCACAACAATCAATCAGTGAAATCAATGAAATCATATTATCTAGTAAATCCGATCAAAGTCTATAAAGCAGAAATCTATAAAACAATGAATCCATAAAGCAATACAGTAAACATGCAATTCAATACTATATACTGGACAAGTATAATCAACTGGTCATGTTGCTGTTGTAGAATCCATATTGCTGTTGTAGATCCGTACATTGGTTCTATCAATAAGAGTCGTCACTCTTTTCGCCCGTCGGCATTTCTATAAACTCCTTATAACTCCCAATCGTTATATCAATAATTAATGGTTTAAAGGAAAGCCCGTCAGCCCACCATCCTGTACAGGTCAATATCAATCTCCAACCAATGTTCAACCAGGCTATACGTGTTTCCCAGTATCAATAATCAATCAATAATCAGTTCAATAATCAATATTATGCAATCTATAACAATCATATCAATACTCATAAGCACATCAATCTAATCTATCAATTCCAAACAAATCCGAAAATCTACGAAAATCGGGCAGCGTAACGGCAGTCAGTCGAATTTACACAAAAATCCTGCAAAAAGACACAAATTCCAAATCTTTCCAAATTACAGACAAAGATCTATAACATCAATATAAGACTATTATCCTATAGAAATCAAATCAAATCAAGTCCCGATAATTTTCTATTCGATTAAAATCGTGTAGAATCAATTCCGACCGGTAAAATTTTCGTAGAATACAGTCAAATCGTGTACAATAATCATATCTATAACATACTAAAAGTTGTGCGGTGAAAGTTGTGTCAATAAGAAATCACGTCGAAAAGTTGACTACGAAAACACAAAACAAATCATAACTCGGTCAAAACTCAATATCTTTGAAAACAGAAATAGGGTTCGGAGTCCTTACCGCGAGATCTTCACTTTTCCCAACAGCAGCGTCGGACGAAAAGCGCTCCGCGGCCTCCAAAATTAGGATTTCTCTTTTTCCCTTTCCTTTCTCTCTCCTCAAAACATATATTTTGTTTTAAAATAAATTTTCTCTCTCATCAAAACGAGCAGATTTCCATATATCATTTGTCTGATCGGCCCGGCCGATCGCCAAATCGTCCCGGGACGATCAGACCAGAAAAATCATCCTGGACGATTCCCAGAACTATTCTCAGGCCGATATTTTCTACAGTGCCGATCGGCCTGGACGATCTAAAATCGTCCTGGACGATCCTGAGAGGAAAATTCAAATCAGGAGAGGAACAGTAAGGGAACGAGGTCTCACAGAAAAATTGTAAATAAATACTCAAAATGTTCATAATCATGATCTTTATAATATACAAAAAGTTACGCGGCGAAAGTTTTTTCAATACAAAGTTATTCTCATTTTTTGATAACGAAAATATAAATTTGATCAGAAAAATACTGAAAACACGAAAATCTTTGAAATAAAATATTAGATAAAGGTTCCTTACAACAAGAAGAGTAAATTTTCCAACAAGCTCGACGGACAAAATCACAACGCGGCCTCCAAATCTCAATTTTATTTTTCATCTCTTACCTTTTCCCTCTCATATTCTCTAAAATCACTCACCGTTAGCCGATTGCTTAGGACGAAAGAAATGGATTTAATAAAGTAAGTAATGCCTTAAGATATTTTCATTAAAATAATAATTTAATTTTATATAATTAGTTTAAATAATTTCTTTTACTATAAAATTTAAATAAATCATTTTAGTACTTTAAACATTATAGAAAAATATTCATAAAATAAAACATATTATTTAGAAATTATTTGTGAAATCGATTTGCAAAATAGACACTTGACGGTCTCGAAATTTTCGCTTGTACCGATAGGTACCAATTCCTTAAGGATTTTCATGACCGGTGTCCAAATTAAAATTACGAAAAAATTCATGCAAGTAAAATTCTATAATTAAAATACAATGACAAAGATGGATTACGATTTAGAGTTATAATGACTCCTTAAAAAAATTAGCAAGGTTAAAATATGGGCTATTATAATTGCCACTCTAAAAAATTTATAAATAGGCCCCCATTCTTTACATAAAGGAGAGAGAAAAAGATGGGGAAGAAATGGAGAGAAAACTTGGAGAGCTCCCTTGCCTTCAACCACCACTACATTTCTTCCCGACTACTGACAGTCGCCGCACTTCTGTCAATTTACCGACTACCACAAAATTTTTTCTCCACTGCTGACATTCTTTCCCATTGCCAACATTCTTCCCAACCATCGCTGAAGTTCTGCTCGACCACGGTTGGAATTCTTCTTAACCTCCGTCGAAGTTCTTCCTTACTAACACCAAAATTTTACACCAAGAATACTTGTTTAAAGATTGATAGAACTTATGTACATTGTATTCTCTCTATCCTCATATTGGAGGACAGATTGACTTTTGCAATATATCCAAATTCTAGTGAAACTATTTCAACTGGGCAGGCCCCATGGTTTTTCTCTTTGTCAAAAATTTTCACATAAAAATTATGGTATTTAATATTTCATCTATTTTTGCACTGAACTTTTGTGCATGCAAATATGTGTATTCTTCTCACTTTACCACCACGAATTTCTCAATCCACAACAAGAATAATACTAAGAGAAAAAAATATATTCAATCTCAATCATAAACAAACCGATTAAGGGTTGTTTGGTTTGCTAAAAAGGAATGTAGAATAATATGGAATGTGGTGTGAAAGGAACGCAATATACATGAAATGTTTTGAATTATTTGGATGGGTGTAACATAAATATAGATAATTAGTTTTTTTTGTTTGGCTTGCAGTAAAATAAATGCAGTGTAAAGTCAAACAATAGTGGTGGCTGATGGACGGTAGCATTGGCCAACGATGAGAGGCGAGACCTTCAGGAGGTGGTGTTAGGTGGTAATGGTGGTGATGAGCGCTGGTAAATGACGGTTACCGCCTGGTAGATAAAAGGCAAGTGGAAGGTGATGGTTGGTGGTAGCAACAATAATGACAGAGAATTTATGGTATATTTGAAAATTAGTCAAATCTAACAATTTTAAATATGCCAAAATTAAACTAAATTGAGGTTAAATTCTAAATAATTTAAAATGTTACTCAACATTTCATTTACTTTAAATCAGACCCCGATATTTTTGATACACTTGGATTTAGAATACTTAATACTTTTTTTCATGGCATAAAAAATTGGATCAGATCGGTCAGTTCAATCGGTTGAATCGTGAACCGGTCAGTCAACCGATTTGATTCATCCTTAACACCAGTTTTGTAAAAAAATTGGGATAAAACAGGCTAACTGGCCGGTTAGGCCAGTGAACCGTATAACCGCCACTGGTTCTTAATAACCACCCAGTTCAAGAAAAGCATTGATCTGAGCCATCGAGTTTAGATCAAATGGCCATAGTCCTTCATTTCGCTTATTTAACCTAGTTTCTCATGTTCATTCATTCATTTATTTCATTTCGCTCGAGCCGCTGTGTAGTGCCCTTTGCTCCCACTTGGTGATTTGTCGTTTGCGAACTTGATGAAGATGCTCACCTCCCCAACGCTTAGCATTATTCTCCGGCATCATCCTCGCTTCTTCTCTCTGACATCATCCTCTTCAATTGCTTGTGAGAATTCTTCTTGATTTCACTGGTGGGGTTGCTAATTTTATTTAAGTTTTCATGTTCTTTTTTTTTTTTCCTTCAAAATTTTATCTTTTTCTTCTTTGTTTGTTGAATGCCACAAAGGGTTTTCTTATTCTTCCTCTCTAGATGTGTAATTGTGTAGGATTTATGATTTTTCAGTTTAACTATGGGTGGAAAAGAAGTAGGAAATGTGGGTTTTCTAATTGAGTAAGAGGGAGGCTGTTTTGTGTGGAGGGAGAACTCTTCTAATATTAATGGAGTTATCTAATGCTTCTGAATGGAGTGCCAAGTGTCTTTACTTTTATGCTTAGATTTGACATTCTTTCACTACTTTTTCAATTCTCTAATTTATTTAGTTAATTTCCTTTAATATGAATTAAATGTATTTGAAAGTTATAAGTGGCCACAATAGGACCAAAAACTTTGAAGAAATTAATAATTATAATATATAATTATATTCATCATTTCAAATTTATTAGATTATTTAATTTTTTATTTATATTGAGAGATAATATGTGATAATCTATTGAAATGTACATAGTTTAAATTTTTAGAATTATGAGGTATAAGGTTAGATTGTCATATTATTATGTTATTTTATTAAATTTTAGTAATATTATTATTTATCACGTTATCTGGTTTGACTCTATTTTAATAGGTTGAACTTATCAAATCGTGAATCTTTCCTTTCTTTAGTAAGTTGTCTGATTCGATTTTCACAACCTTACTTTTTTTTTAAAAAAATTCGAATCAAATAGCCTATCATTCACTATACTTCATCATTTATATATTTAAAACATAAATGATTTGACCTATGTGAATTCAACCAAAATCATATTCTTTTTTAAACTTGTATAATAAGTACCATTAATTTAGCAGTATTAATTTTGCTTGATTTAAAAAGGAAAATAAATTAAAATCTTAAAATTTTTATTAACTAAATATATAAATTTGGCAACAAATAAAAAAAAACAAAATTTAAATTTAATGATTATATTAGACTAAACATATCATATTAATTCCTTAGTTCTTGCATTGAAATTTTTAGTATGTTTTGAATAACTGTTGTATTTTTGAACTTATTATGTGGGTTTTTAATCATTTTAATTCAGGGAATTGGTCAGGACCATATAAAGTAAGATTGTCAAAGATCATCAAGTTTTCTTTAGATTTTGTTATACATTTTCTTTTATTTTTTTGTAGTTGTTGCGTCCTGGAGTATTCGCGGCGGTAGAGAAATATATAGTTTAACGTCTTAGCATTGTACGAAGATCCAGTACACAATCAGATATGTGAGAGGGTGTAGCATTCATAAGAGACAACAGAGTTTTTATGTGGAAACCCTTAAAAAGGGGGAAAAACCACGGGGCCTGGCCCAGTTTGAATAAATCCACTAGTATTTGCAATCGACTACAAATGAGGCCCTTCCTTAGGAGAAGGTCTTGGCTTTATGTCATAAATATACATCATATAGAGCACATTACATGGCGGGAGTTATAATAATCAACATAGATGTGTTTGTTTGGTCGGCATGACCATAGTCGATAGGATAGAGGTCGGAAAGACTATTGTCTGGTGATGGAAATCGAAAGGATCGTAGTTGGCAGGAGATAGAGGTCCGAAAGACCATAGTTAGCAGGAGACTGAGATCAGAAAGACCATTGTTTGTTGATAAAGGTCAGAAGTACCATAGTAAGCGATGGAGGTTGGAAGGACCGTAGTAGGTAGGACACAGAGGTATGAAAGACCATAATTGGCAGGAGACCAGGGTCAGAAAGACCGTTGTCTGGTGATGGAGTTCTGAAGGACCATAGTAGGCGAAGGAGGTCAGAAGGATTGTAGTCGGCAGGAGATCGGGGTCAGAAAGACCGTTGTAGTAGGGCAATACTTCGGTAGAACTCCAAGCATCATGCGGTGGTCCGGCAGAAGTTCGGGCCTCAAGTGGTGATCCGACAGAAGTCCAAGCCTGAGGTGGTGGTCTAGCAGAAGTACAGGCATCACGTGGTGGTCTAGGAGAAGTTCGAGTCTCAAGTGGTGGTCCGGCAGAACCCAGGGCCTCAAGTGGTGATTCAGGGGAGCTCAAGGCCTCAGGTGGTGGTCCGACGAAGTAACGAAGTCAGGCGGTGGTCCGATGGAGGCGAGGGCCTCAAGTGGTGATTTGGCGGAGGTGAGGGCCCCCAGTGGTGGTCTGGTGGAGCAACGATGTCAGGCGGTGGTCCGGCGGAGGTGAGGGCCTCAATTGGTGATCCGGCGGAGGTGAGGGCCTCTAGTGGTGGTCTGGTGGAGCCCAGGGCCTCAAGTGATTATCCGGCTAAGTAGCAACGTCAGGCGGTGGTCCGACAGAGGTGAAGGCCTCCAGTGGTGGTCCGGCGGAGCCCAGGACCTCAAGTGGTGGTCCGGTGGAGAACCAACGTCAGACGGTGGTCCGGCGGAGGTGAGGGCCTCAAGTGGTGGTCCAGCGGAGCCCAGGGCCTTAGGTGGTGGTTCGGCGGAGCAATGACGTTAGGAGGTGGTCTAGCGAAGGTGAGGACCTCAAGTGGTGGTCCGGCAAAGGCGAGAGCCTCAGATGGTGGTCCGGCAAACTCAGGCGGTGGTAGAGGAGCTTCTTCCTTCTCTTCTTCATTCTTCTTTTATTTCTTTCGATCCCCTCTCAAGAGAAATAAGGGGTCTATTTATAGATTTATGGAGTGGCATGACCCATAAATAGGTGAGAGATCAAGGGCAAATGGGGAATGGTTGGATAGACAGCCAATGTTGAATCCCTTGATCATGGACCATTTGATGGACATTTGAATGCCTTATTGATGTCGAAATTCAGTGATCTTGGCCTCGTTGGATTCGTCTTGTCGAGCCACTCGATTCGACTATAAGAACATCAAGTTTAGAGACTGTTTGGTAACCCAAATTGTGGTTCAAACCCTCCAACAACGCTTCAGACCCTTGATTTGGATCCATTTGGGCTCAGATTGAGTCGAATTTGGTGTTGTTGGGTTCGTATTTCCGAGATGTTTAGTTCAACTTTAAGTTTGCTTAAATCGGAGTTTGGATGGTCCCAATTTTAATTTCGGAAGTTTCCAACTTGACTTTGCATCGAGATTCGTGCCCGATCAAGATACTTTTTTGAGGACGTATCAGTAGTCATGAGCTTGTGATAGATTATGGAGTAATGTAGTGATCTATTGGCTAGTGTAAATGACATTTAAGGAAAATAAATTATTAAATATCTTGGTGTATATGATTTTAGTTTGTTTTGTTGATTATTATTTATATTGATGATTTATAGAAGCTTTGATATATTCGTAAAGTGATAAATATATAATTCTTCTAAATTTAATTCTAGGGCATTACAACAGAAGCATGTGATTGAGGCTTCATTTGGGATAACTTTTCTTCACTATTTTTTTAGCTGCTTTCAAAAAAAGTTTTGTGCCAGAAAATTTCTATAAAAATAGTAAGAATATTATCCCAAAAGGAGCCTAAGTGTGGATTTTTCTTTCAGCCTATGTGCAACGATATTTATTTCACTTGTTAAGTAGCTTAGGTTCCATTAATTTGTTAAATTCTTTTGAGAGAAATGATAAGTTTAATAAATAAATCCTAAAATAAATAATGAGATGACAATGTCATGCGAATTAAATAAAGTTTACAATCATATAAAGCAATAAAACAGCCCTAGTTAATCATAAAAAAATAATCTGGTTGGAATGATTACCTTTCTCTTCTCTTTATTTGATCATTCTTTTACTATTTTTTTATCTGAGATTTATTTGGTTCCAACTTTCTTTTGAATTTTCACTAAGAAAAAAGTAAAACAAAAATGAGGGATTTGAATGAAAACATTATAAAATATTTTCCTTTTTATCACAATCTATCTATTTAAAATTAAAATACCAAGGAAAAAGATTTTTTTAATAAAATATATAATTTTATAATCATAAAAAGATTAATCACATCAAATGAAGCCTAAATTAGGAGTTCATACTCCTCAAATTCGGAATCATGATCTGATTTTGGCTTCATTTTTACCATATTCGATCAAAAGTAAAGGAAAAAAAGAGGAAGCTTGAACAATAAGATATGAATAAATGAATATAAGGATTAGATCAATCCTTTTTAAAGTTAGAGGTCGATTTCAAACTCCACTTAATCTTAGGACGTAGGTGGTGAATTTTTTTATCATGCTTTCAATACTTATGATTGTTTTACAAGTTTTATGTTGGTTGTCAAACTCTAATTATTTCTTCATCTATTTCACCTTTCTTCTTAGGTTCCAATTGCTTATTCATTTAAAGATTTGAATGCTAACCCTTGTGTAGTTTATGAAATAGTCATAGAAGGTAGAATTTCGATGATCAAAATCACAATGTAGATGAATCAAAGCTATCTCATAATAATTCGAAGGTGGCATTGACTTAATAATCATTGATAAAGATAATATTATAGAATCCTTTTTGAAGCAGAATGAGATTGATCTATCATCTTCTATGAATGAAGGATTTTACTTTAATGGAGATAAAACTTTGTTCCTGAGAGACAGGGGCAAAACTACAATCCACTCAGGGGCAAAATGGTTTGAAGAATACGCTGATTGATTAGAGCACAACATATAAAAATATGTTATTTTTTTATCTTTACTACTACCTATTCAAACCCCAAGAACAAATTAGGAAAGACCAAGATGGTGGATACTCATTTATTGGGGAAGGTGTTGCAAATCTAGACCAAAGTACTATGATTTTAATGATAATAAATATTATTGTATTTCTTACTATGTTATTTTCTGGTAATTGTTATTGTTGCATATATGCTTTTTTCTTGTGCACTAATATTTCAGGTCCACCGTACATTATGCAAATTGGATCATCTCAAGACTAGGTAGAATAGGGTCAAGGTCTTAAAAGAGTTTATAATTTTGCTTTTTTTATTTATACTTTTCTTTAGTCAAAATTATGTATTTGGTGGATACTAAGCTTGATGACCATGTACACATATACTAAAGGGAGTGATATAGCAAGAAAATTAGAAGAATAATTTTCTGAACTAATCAAACTATATGATCAACTGATCAAAAAATCATTAAAATAGCTAATTATAATAATTAAAGCTATTTGAACTAATTATACTGTATGATCCATATCATACAGGATGATCAATTGAAATCAAGATCCTAGTTGCTAATCATAATTTAGGTGATATTTTGAAATTTAATTTTTTTAAAAAATAGTATTATAAGATAGGTATCATACTATACAATGTCATTAAATATTGCCTACATCAATCATGTAATTATGAATACAATTTTGGTTAATTTGCTCAATCATATCGTACTGGAAGATTGGAGTCATTCATGATGTATGACAAGATCCCTACATGAGACGATAATTTATCATAGCCAATCATACGGGATGAAAAACCAAGTCGTCTTAAATAATTATACTGGACAACCCTTCATATCGTATTGGATGATCAGTGCAATACATTGAACTGATTGTACAATGCTTCACAAATTGTACAACACTAATAGGAGTGATTTGAACAAATCGTACCGTATGAGCTTGGATTGAATTATACGATTAGATTCGTCATAATTGAATTTAGAACTTTTTGTGAGGCATTGTATCTCTCTAAATTGACTTGTTTCAAGTGTTTGGTTGCTAAGTGTTCTTGAGAGGGAGCTTTGAGAAATAGATTTAGGAGTGCTTTGGGAAGAAAATAGGGGTTCACATAGTTGCTCCAAGCAAGTGTCTTGCCTCTTTGAGGAAATTCTTCAACTCAAGGATGTGTTTCTTTGCAATCAGTAGGAGAGTAAGAAAGGAGTTCGAGGTTCTCTACTATCACCAGGAGGGTGAGAAAGGAGTTCGTGGTTCTTTGCCATCGCCTGGAGGGTAAGAAAGGAGATTGAGGTTCTCTGCCTTCTCTAAGAGGAAGAAAAAGATTGAAGGTCCGCTATCGTCACAAGGAGGGTGACAAAACTTCATGTTATCTATTGCACTGGGTCGGTGGAAGTGAGTTGTGTAAGGACTTCTTCACCTTGTTGTGGGGGCAAAAGAAGAGACACTATATTTTGATAGTGTGTTACTCATAGTGGAAGACTTCAGGGCTCATTGTCTGATTGAATCACTATAAATCTCTAGTGTGTTTCAGAGCCCTAGATAGGGTCCTGGTCGAGTATCCATTGGGTACCCACGCTCTGTGCGGGCTGGCTTCACCCACCCACCCCCACTCATAATATTTTTAGGATGACGTACCCACCCATGCCTTGCTCGACCTTAGATGTAAAAGAAATCCTACAGAGAATTAAAAGGTAGAAGACAATAAAAGAATAAAAGTATTCTCATATTCCCCAAATGCCTGTAATACAAAATACATGGTTTTATATAATGATGTAGGGACAAGTTGTTAGGGTGTAGGACAATATATTATATGAAGCTCGCGGTGCATTGAACTAATGTGTTAACAAGCTGAACAAGTCATCGTTCGATCAGTAGTACAATAGATCATTTAAGTGAGCGAGCTTTAGACTGCTGCACTTCTTAGTCAGTGTGTTGCCGGCATCTAAAAAGTTGTTCTTAGGCATGACACTGGAGGCCGAAATGCATAAAATAGAGCACGTGACGAGTGCCATGATCGAGAACATCTTGATGCCCATGAGCCCCCACCACTTCAGGACATCGAACTCCCCGTCCTCATCATCGCACATCTTCTATTCTTTTGGGCTGACCCTATACGCCATGTAGGCCGTGAACTTTAGGTCAGCTCTGACTTGAAAGCTGTTAGGGGCAATGGTGGCAGCCATCTCAGGCTCGTCATCATCTTTAGGCAAGTCATCAGCACCGTACCAACGAGTTCCAATGCTGACATTCTCTTCTTTGAGTGTTTTGGTCAGCTTGCTCTGCAGGTTTGAGTGCTTGAAGTACTCAACGAGTTTCTTACATGAATTGATCATCTCGAATAGGTCAGCCATGTATGGATCGTGCTGGTATTGGTAGAATGGTTTGCTTTGAACATTGTGCGTGGTTGTCTTGTTGATGATGGTTGTTAGCACGCTTACGAGCTTATGGTCAAGACAGGGCAACCAGGAGAACTCGGATGGTATTCCATCATGCCCACAAATGTTTGATCCATTATCGGAGATGACAGTGATCTAATCAAAGTAATTGTCAAGCAGCTCAAACATGCCCAGGCTTTCCTTGAAGTCGTTCAACACCATGATCATCATATGGCTGGCCTCACGCAATATCTTCACATGCATCGTGCGCGCATTGAGGATGAAGAGCTTGTCAATGCAATGGATCGTAATGGACATGTATGAGACCTTCTTGATCGTGTCTGTCCACAGGTCGATTGTGCATGCCGCACCAACACCTGATTCAAAGTGCTCCTTGAGAATAATGGCGAGCCTCTCGTGACCTGAATTGGCATGGATTGTGACATGGCAACAGATCGTGATTGGATGGGCAAGCAGATCCTCAATGATAATGTGTCAGGAGCTAGCAATGTCGATATCTAGCGCTGTTTGGATCAGTTCGTTGAGGCCCAACCCGGACAAGGCTTCAAATGGGCTCATGTCCTTCGTGCGGAAGCTGGCCGCAGCCACTGTCATCTTAGCTTTCTCCTTCATCATGGGCACGTGCTTCTTAAAGAACTGTTTGGTAGCTCCGACATTAGATTATTGCACGACACATTTGTGCAAACCCATCTTCTTGGTTCCGGTGGTCTTCTTGTGCATAAATGTCTTCGTGCAGGCCTTGCATACAGCTAGGTCGAGTAAGATGGAAGTGGTACCGCTGCGGTGGCAGATGATGCCAAATTTGGTCTAGATGTCTGACGTCCCTGCGACATTATCGGTGATATAAAATTTGGCATTGTCTTTGTTGCTCTTGAGCTCTCACTTGATCACCTCTTGAGTAGGCAAGGCCATATTACATTTCTTCATTCATCCTGCACTCCTGCTTGCATGAAATTAATACTAAAATATTAAGATATGAAAGTACATACCTCTTTTTTAAAATATAAAAGTACATATCTCACACTAATCGAGAATATATCATCATATCTTCACGTGCAAGTCTATTAATTCTTTTAGAATAGTCTGTATGCATTTTTCTCTTTTTAAATAATGTTTATGCATTTTTCAATTTTCACTCTTTTTTAATATAGTAGGTTTATCCACCATATTGAGTACCCACCCATACCCATTCATAAGTTTATGAGCATACACATACCCACCCATATCCATTGGATATGGGTGGGTACATGGGTAGGTGTGGGTGCCCAATGCAGAGCTTTGGTGTGTTTATTCTGAATTTTTTACTTTTGCATTTTATTTTTTATGCAAATTATTTCTGTGATAACTGCTTGGTGAAGATTGATGATTAATATTTCATTCTACTAATTAAAATATCATCATTGTTAGTTTGATATTTGATAAAATTATTCACTTCCGCATATAGTAAAAATTGTTATTTTTAATAACTAACAAAATACAAAAATATTATATTTATTTTTTTTAAGTAAGCAATTTTTTTTTTTAAGTTCACCAATTCACCCCCCTCTTGGTGTGCTTAGGGACAAGTTCACTTAGGCTTAACATCCTTATCGAATTTTTATGGATGAACTGCTTTACTAGAGGAAGTGTCATATTTTTGTAGGATTTTCGAAGTTGAAGTTCCAAATATGAATGATATATATATAACTCATCATCAATCAATGTGAAGAGGTGAAGAAATTTCAAACCTACATCATTATCATGTTGAACTATTTTACACTGTGGTTGACATGAAACTTCAATAACTAAATAATCTTTTTGCTAAATATAATACTGAGTTGATTCTTTATGTTACATACTTAAATCCAACTGATTCACTCAATGCTTATGATGAGAGGAAATTGATATGTATAACAGAATTATATCAAAGTGATTTTTCTTTAGTTGACCTTGTGGTTCTTGAAAGTCAATTGTCAACTTATATCATTGATATGCGTTCCGATGATGAGTTCTCCTCTCTAAATAATATTACTAATCTTACAAAGCAAATTGTTATGGTCAAGAAGGATCATGTGTATCATTTGGTTTACATACTTATTACTTTAGCATTAACTTTATGAGTTCCCACTGCTACGATGTAAAGAGTATTTTCTGCAATGAGGGTTATCAAGCTTTAATTGCGTAGTAGGATGAGTGGTGATTGACTCAATGATTGTCTGACACCTTACCTTGAAAAAAATGCGTTCGATTTGATTCCTAATATGATTTTAATGCAACATTATCAAAAGATGCAAAATAGATTAATAAGCTTGTAATAATTTTTGATTTATCTATTTTAATGTAATATAAGATTTTGTTTTGAATTTTATCTTTATTTTATTTTTATTTTTCATTTTATTCATTTATGTGATATTTTGATAATTTTGCCCCCCCCCCCCCCCCCCCCCCCCCCCCCCCCCCCCCCCCCCCCCCCCCCCCCCCCCCCCACCCCCCCCCCCCCCCCCAAAAGACTAGTTCCACCTCTGCTGAGAGAAGTCCTATCATCATTGAGCATGTGATGAGGGCTAAAAGTTCACCATCTCCATCAAAAGTGAAGGATTTTCCTTAACTTTTGAGATGAAAGTGAAGGCCCATATTATCATGTTACTTTCTTCAAAAGTTTCCATTAAGGAAGTAAGATATAAAATTCAGACTACTCAATCAGTCAATCTGTACTAGTTTAACTTGTCGTACTTGTTGACCGGAGAGTTGTGAGCATCAAAGCCTCCAATTACGTTAGCCGCAATCAGCTAAGGATCTCTTTGAAACAGGTTTTTTATTACTTATAATTTTTTTAGAAAACAATAAAAAATAGATGCCAAAAGCTATCCCAAATGAGCCCTAAATCAACTAGGGGCAAAAAGTTCCCTGCATGTTATTGGTCTCCGATTGAGCTTGAAAATATAAGATTGTAAAGTTCTTTGAGAGCCAATAAAGCAGTTGAGTTCCAAAGTTATTTCCTTTGAGTCAATTACTTCTAATCAGAGCTCTACTCTTGTGGCAATTATTTAGCTCCTTCATCTTGTTGTTCTCTTTGAGTAGATGCTGTCCTTAGAAGATAAGGATGATGATAGTTAGTTTAATCTTTTGCTTTTGATATATTTTTTTCTTCTCTTCTCTCCATGTAAAGAGCTGTTTGTTAGAGGTTTTGTTTGAGACAACTTTTTTACTGCTTTTTAAAGTAAATTTTTGTATATTTTTTTTTGAAAAGTTTCTTTAGAAAGCAATTAATAAGCTGTTCCAAACAAAACTTAATTCTATATTTTATAATTGCTTAGAATTTTTTTCATGAACTAAATAAATCTTCTTTGAATTTTTTTTCCTAAGGGTACTAATAGTCTTATGTAAAATTATATAATATTAAAAGTTAGCATTATATAATAATTATGTTACAATTATGTAAAATTATATATATTAATTGACGCTAACACATACCACTTCTAGAAGACATTATTGTGATAAAACCTTGAATTTTGATATCAAATTTGATGGTGGACATCTTAAAATCTAATTTTCAATTTATATTTAATATATGAGTAAATAAAGAAAAAAAATACAAAATTAGTGAGATTAAAAATATTATTAAAAAATAATTATTGCTCATCTTTTATAAAAAAAAAACAAAGTCATAAAAATAAATTCAATGAAATTTACATGTCCTTTATTATAAAAATAAAGGACAACACTTAATGACCATAAAATCCACAAACTCAATTGAAATTTTATGCAATCTATATGAATTCAAGCTTGAAGTGAATCCCCTAAACACAACCTCAATTTAATCAACAATTGAAAAAAAAAAGTTGAGATAAACAAAATTAAAAGAAGAAAAGCAAATCTCAAAATGGATTATCTCTATTATTTTATTCTGTTTAGAATGATAATAAATTTTTATCAAATTGATTATGACATTATGTAACAAAATTAGCATAACTAATTTGATTGTAAAAAGCAAATTCTCATCATAATTAAAAAAAAAAAAAGAGAACAATAAGAAAGTAATAACCAAATCAAATTATAATTGCTATCTCAAATATAAAACAACTAGAAAAATATTCTAAGTAGAAAAAAACATTTGATCCGAGTCGGGATGTTGGGCCGCACGATAAGTTGGAAAAAGTACTAAATAGAAATAGTGGGATCATCACACCACATTTGGCAACATTTTATTGAAGTCGGGAGTCCACAAAAAATATTTTTTCTCAAAATAGACCCTAATGACGAAGGTTTAAAAGCATCGAGAAGAAAGAGTGATGCACAGCATCGAAAATTTTATCAATCATTCAACATAGAAATATCCCCTAAGGACTAAAGGCCAAAACACAATTGCAATTACAACATCCTTATGCTTTACTTCAGCAAGTCTTTATTTCTTCATAGACACATTTACCGACTAAACTGCAAAAAACACAAGAGGGAACACATAATTTGCTCCAGTAATTACTCTTACATAGCATATTACAGAATACACACCTCATTTTATTTATAGAAGAGCTTAATATACTACAGATATGTTCAGAGAGAACATACAGATATCATCATGGAATTGGATATATGACTACTTTTCCAATAGCCCTTCCAGTCTCGAGATAAGAAAACGCATCAACCACCTTTGAGAAAGGAAATGGACCTTTTGGATCATTAATTGGCTTAATCTTTCCATTCTCCAGGAAAGGATTCAGCTTTGTTAAAATAGCTCCATCAGAAGTGAGGACAAATATAGAACCTGGAGGTGAAACGGGATAAGCGATTCCCACTACAGTTCCGCCTTCTTTCACTGCTTTGGATCCGGTGTCGCCAAGCCCTGCATATTGAAATTTAGATCAAAGCCTGTAGGATCCTATGTGCTCAACCTTATTGTGAGCATTCAGTGAATTACTGGAAATACTTCATTTCCATGCTATAGTCTGATGAATGGCATACCTTGAGAGAGAGAGAGAGAGAGAGAGAGAGAGAGAGAGAGAGAGAGCTCTAGGCACTATACCAACAATGCAAGATGATAAAAGAGTTACTATAGAATACACTGCATGTCTAAAAATTACCTCTGAAACTATATTTATTTGATTTTGAGGGCTATAGGAGAAGTTACAACTATAGTGTACATAACAATTGGCAGGAAAATAACAATATACGACCGTTATGGACATGTGGCTCAGGCCCTAGTACATATATGTGAAGACTTCCATGTTGACCCCTACTGAAATTTATATATATAAAAAAAAAATCATAAAAGGAAGATAGCTACCTCGTACCTGTCGACTCCCCAAAATCCCGCAGAAATGTCGCTTACTTGTAGATCGTCGCCACTCCAGTCGCTTCTCCGCAATATCTGTGCAAAAACCTCGCTCGATCGCTATTCTTTGATGTCGTTAAATAGCAAGCGAACGAAGCCTTCGGGCTTTGCTCTTCCCGCATCTCAAACTCCCGCAACCCCAACTAAGGTTCCTCCTCTTGCCCGATTCCTCCCTACCATAACGAAAAAACTCCACTCTAGCCGACACCTGTGAGCCTTTCGCCATTCCTAGCCGAACAAAACTCCACCCAACTTCATCCAGCCGAAACTCCTACTGCCATCCAACTCTTCAGCCCACGACCAAAAACCACCACTCGAAGCCGCCTTCGACCATACACAACCCTAAACATCTCAGCCGAGACCTTCCCTGCTCTAGACCGAGTCCCATCCGACATCTTCAAGCCCTCCACTGTGCCACAAAGCTCACGACCTGAAGATGAACTCTGTCCTTGCCGTGTCCTTCGCCGAGATCTCACTCCAACCCTTCGGATCTAGACGCAAGAACCCAACTTCTCCCCGTGGGCTCCGAAAATTCGGCCCCGGCCTCCGCCCGCGACTGTTGTTTGCTTTCTTTCTTTGGCAAGGGAGTTTTAATGGATTAAATTCTGGGGTAAATTTTGGAAGGCAGATGGGTTTGTAGATAAGACACTACCTAGAGCTTTCGCTCTCATTTTGCGAGGACTTTATTATATGGGTTCTGGTTTCCTATAGGCGCAAGCCCCTATAATTAATTACCTCTCCCGATCACGAGAGAGAACTTTCGATTAAGACTAGTCGTTAATGAATACATCATATCCATAGATACGTGGTATCCGGCATATAGTAGTAGCATGGGTATTAAAAAAAATGGTTGGAAATTGGATGGGTTTAATATTTAAAATTAGAAATTTCACCATCTTGTACTTAGAGCGGATGGTGGGGGAATGGATGATGAACCCGATCAAGATCCCATGGTTCCGTCGTCCCGGGCCATCGTGGTCCTTGGTCTACTTAGTCAGAGGAGGTAGTCGACCCAACCTGACAGAAGGATTCTTATCTGCAGTCATGGGTTGCTTCGTCCAAGGGGACCTTGTAGACCTGGGAGGAATGTTTGTCTAAGGGGACAATTTGAATCCACCTTAGCTAGCAGAAAGCTTTATACCTTATCGATCATATCCTATTAATTCATATCTCAAGAATTTGATGTCACTAAGGGCGTATTGGTTCTGGCCATAACCGGTATTTCATGGTGCCATTTGGCGGCAAAACCATTAGGTTTAGATGGTCTCAGGTCATAACCGTTTATCCTGCGGAGTCATTTTGCGGCAAAACTGCGGGTTAGAGGACACGTACCATGTCCTTAATGACAGGAGACTGTTTAAGAATGGATCCTAGTGATATTTTCAACTAGGCATTAGCTCTATGTGAGCTGAAGTAAATTTTCATTTGTCCACCCCGGCAAACTGATGTGGAAGGTGGATGAATTTTGCTTTAAGTGGTTGAATGATTGAACTTTCATTTTAAATATTTTTGGAATTTGAAATTTTGAGATTTTTGTAGGTATTTGGGTGAAGTCTTGAAAGCATTTGAAATTGTTTGTGAACCCCTCCGATTGAGATAAACATTTAACACGGCCTCATCGAGGTGTAATGGGTCATTTGAGAATATTTATGTCTTGAACCTTATAGACCCTGTCTACTTGCCGATAGGGGATCAGGTTTCGTAGGCTTTGTGCCTTCATTAGTGAATTCTCATTATTATAGGCCTTGACGGCCTAATATGAATGTATTAAAACAAGTATATCGGTCGTCATAAACGTATATTTGTTTGATGGTTCGAACCCTGTCGACTTCTATTGATCCGCATAAAAAAATCAGATTCGAACTTGAATTCACTTATTGAACCGCGCAGCATCCCTAGATGTCACGTGTGTACCTATAACACGCTTGTCGGGGCCCATGCGGGTGTTTGGGGCATTTTACAATTATTTGCTGAACCTTGCCGACTCCTATTTACCTGCCTAGGAGGATCGGGTTCAAATTTATTGGCCCGCGCAACATCCCTAAGCGTCACGTGTATACCAATAACAAGCTCGGCGGGGCCCATACGAGTGTATTATACATTTACCCCTTTTGTGTACCTATGCGTATACAGATTACGGTGCATGCGCAGGGGTAGTTTTGAAATATTTATAAACGTCTTATGTCCGCTTGCATGAATGTTGCAAATTCGGTGGCGTTACATAGCAACTTCTGAATTGAGTAGTTCGCTACTTTGTACAGGCAGACTGTCGTGCACTACATGTTGCTTTCTATAGGTGGATCATAGTGCACTAACAAATCTCCTGCTTCGCAATTGATTATAAATATTTGCATTCGTTGCAGGTCTTTGGTGTTTGATTGCAATGAATCAACATATTTGCTCAACCTTGAATAGTGACTGATAAAAAAGGTGACATAATGTTTAATGCCTTCTGCTACGATAGCTTATGATTGCTTGTATTCATCACAGACGTTACTCTTTATGTTTGTAGGTAACTTGGTTTAGGAGTTCAATACATTCACCACGTGTTGTTTCTCCCTTGAAAATAACTTGCTATTTGTGTGGCGAACTTGTACCGTTGATATTTTCTTTCAATCAACCACATCTCTCCTACAATCTTCATTACTAGCAAACTTCACTCGAATGTCTGCATATATATATATATATTAGTTATTATGGAATTCATCACATCTCCTTAGGGCCACTGCAATTGTTTCAAGTCAATCAGTTGCATGAGTCAGCATTCTCATTTGTTGGAAAATTTGTATGATCAGCTACACTTGTATTGTTGCATTCTCTTTGGTTTTCATTGATCAATGTTTGCAAGTTGATCACATGTCCTTGATCCTTGTTGATGATTACTTGCAGATCAAGCGATGATTGCATTCTTGCGCATCATAAGTGTTTCTGTTCATTATAGCTCTTCTAATGTTGCTCACTAACATATTACATCCCTTGTATATGATCGCAGGTAAATTATTATGTTTGTTGAGAGCTTACACTATTGCCTATGAACAAATCATCAAATCATGCCTTTTGGAGCATAAGTCCATTGGTTTACAAGTTTCATATATATTCCTTGCATAAGTTCAAATTCAAGCTCAATTTGCATGAAATTCCTGTAGTCCATATAAGTTCAAGTTTTCTTGTGATCAGATTCAAGTTCGCTTCTCCTGTTGTTCGTCTAATTTGAGTTCATAGCGTTCAAATCATAGTCCACTTTGAGTGAAACGAAGCTAAAGTTCATTTGTTATTTGCATCCAATTTTAGTTCAAATTCACTTCGAGCCTTCTTATTGTTCAAATCATGTTCAAATCAAGTCCAAGATTTGTCATCTGAGTTAATTTTATTCATGTTCAAGTCCAACATGAGTTCAAGTTTAAGTATGGTTCAAGTTTGAGTCAAAGTTCATGCCAAATCCATTTCATGTTCAAATTTATTTAAAGTTTTGCCCATTTTGGATCCAAGTTTCTTGTTGTTTACTCATCTTAATTAAGTTCATATTATTTGATTAAAGTCCGTTTGAGTCCAAGATGAGTTCTCTATTTAGTTCATTCGAGTACAAATCCACAAGTCCAGTCCAGTTCATGTTCATAGGTCCTATGCTCGTGTTCAATCAAGTCCAGGTACAGTCTCATATTCACCCGAAATTTTGGCAATCTCCCGACGTCTCCCTTGTTTAGGGGAAAACTACGCGAAACTAGGCCTTCCCACCACGTGCAATAAAGGTGTATATGGTAGGTGTCCTCGGATGAGGACACCACGCCCGTGATCTTCATTCCCACCACGCGCAATAAAGGCGTGTATGGGATCTTCGAGGGTACCTGTTTGAAAATATGGTTTGCTTTCCCCTCGCTTGAGGGTACTTAAAAAAGTAACCCCACCTCGCCGTAGGCGCCGCACTGGGGTCTCATTCCATCATGTGCAATAAAGGCGTATATGAGCGGTTTTCCGTTGCGCCACGAACATTGAAGTATGGCTTTAGGTGATTACCCGTCTCATCGTAGGCGTCGCACCGGGGTCCCATCCCACCACATGTAATAAAGGCGTGTATGGATTGTTTTTCAGTCCGCCACAAACGACGAGGGCGAGAATCTAAGTTTAGGAAAATACGTACCTTCGCGGGGTTTGGTGGCACGTGGATCGAGGTCGGAGGAAATGCACCTTTTTTTTTCTTCTTTTCAAAATTAATTATAATTGACATTAAGTAATTATAATTAATTAGCTAATCATAATTATTTTTAATTAGTTAATCATAATTAATTATAATTAATTAAAATAATTAATTATAGCTCATTAAAATTAATTAAAATAATTAGTTATAATTTGCTTTAATTATAACTAATAAACATTAATTAACTATAACAAATTATAATTAATAAATAATAATTAATAATAATCAAGTATTATAAATTATAATTAACTAAAATATATTTTAATTAAAATTAATTTAATTAATTATAATTATTTAATTAAAATCAATTTTAATTAATTATAATGATTAATTTTAATTAAAAATAATTATAATTACACTATAATCACTCTCCCTCTCTCTCTCGGCTAGTTAGGCCAATTTATGAGATTTGGTCAAAGAAGCACGCGTGAGGGGGAAATTTACCTTCAACACAAGCGAACTCCCTCCGTTGCTCTCGATCAAATGTAACTTCGGATCCTATAGGAGGAAGGAATGTCGTTGAAGGAGCGAAGTTGGGCGGCTAGGGCAGGTTTGGAGTTTGAGTTGAGGTCGGACGGCTTTGGAGGGATTGAAAGCAGTGGCGGGGTGTGGAGATCGGCCTAGAGAAGGGGTTTTCGGCAAGAGTGGAGCTCGGGTAAACCTCTCTCTCCCTCTCTCTCTCTCTCTCTCTGTGGACTGTGTCTTGCCAATGGTGCAGAGGGAGATGGGGATAAGGAAGAGAATGGTTGGTTCGTGGATTTGACAAGGTAGTGACTGCGGCTTGAGATCGGAAGGGAGATCGGAAATATGGAAGGCTCGGTTGAGGGGAAATTGGGAGTGGGAGAGGAGTGAGATCGCGTAGAGTGTAACGGGAGAGGAGCAACAGTTGAAGGCTTCATGTGGTGGCCTTTTAACGATGATTTGGGAGTTCGATCGAGGCAAGATCGCAGATTTTGAGCAAGATTTCCGAGATATAGACTCGAACGGCACCGTTTGCAGGTTAGCGGGATTTCCTGCAGGTTTTGGGGATTACGTGGATTTTTTTTTATTTTGATTTCTCTTTTTTTTTTTTGTTGTGGTCAACACTCCCATAACTCTACCCTACACGATCTCCTGCCGACACCCAGCTTGCGTCTCACACCCGAGCTTCCTCCCTCAATATCCTTCGACGACATCCCTTTCCTGTTAGTTTGGAAGTTACGGCATTTCGAGCGAAAGTAGCGACGAGAGCTGCTCACCGTGAAGGTAAACCTTTTCCCTATCACGAGCTTCTTCAGCCAAATCTCTTACACCTATCGCCTGGAAACAGAGAGTTTAACTCTCTATGTTTAACAAAATTAGGCTTAAATCTTGCTCAAATTTTAATTTATAATTAATTTTAAATTAAATATGATTAATTATAATTAGTTTATTATAAATTATAAATTAAAATGATTTATTTATAATTAATTTTAAATTAGTATAATTAATTATAGATTAAAATATAAATAATTATAATTAGTTTTTAATTAAACATAAATTAAATCCAATTAATTAATGATTAATTTTAAACTAAATATAATTAATTATAATTTTTTATTTACTTAATTATAAAATAAATCTAATCAATATATAATCAATTTTAAACTAAATATAATTAATTATATTAATATATAATTAATTATATTTAGTTTATGATTAATTGTAGATTAAACACAAATAATTTATAATTAGTTATTAATTATAAATAAACATGTTTCTCTCGCCTCGATTTGTGTGCCACCATGTCGCCACCACCACATAGAAGGTATAATCCCCCTAAACTCAAAACTCTGAGAGTCCCCTTCGACGCTTGCAACACGACAAAAACAACCACCTATATACGCTTTTATTAGCGTGGTGGGAAGAAGTGTGTCGCAGTGCTAACAACGAAGCAGGTGATCCAAAAGCCTCATTTCAGCGTTCGTGACTCACTGAAAAACCGTCTATACACGCCTTTATTGCACGTAGTGGGGTGGGAACCCGGTACGACGCCTACAGTAAGGCGGGGTTACTTATAAGTACCCATACGCTTGAAAAGAACTGTGTTTTCAAATAGGTACTCTCGCCGACCCCATACACGCTTTTATTAGTGTGGTGAGAATGAAGACATGACCGTGGTGTCTAAGGACACATGTCATACACGTCTTTATTGCGCGTGGTGAGAAGGCACAGACTCCCATAGTTTTCCCCTAAATAGGGGAGATGCCGGGAGGCTGCCAAAATTCTGACTGAAAATACAGAGGACTAGAACAAACGGGGGACCTAATTTGAACTCAGAAGAACAAAATAAGGGACGTCATTTAAATTCAATTCGAGCATCAAATAAGTTAGATGCAAACCTGAATAACCAAAAGTAAAGACTTAAATTAAACTCAAAATCAAACTTGGATTTGAACTTAGACTCAAACTTGAACTCATTTTGAACACTAATTGAGCAAAACTCAAGTAAATTTGAACTTTACATTGAGCAAATGAAGGACAAAATGAAAATTGACATTGTAATTTGATAAGATGAAAACTTTAATCATACAAATAAAGATCAAGTGGAAAATGCTATGACATGTTTACACTTAATAATACAAAGTCTTCAATGAATATCAAGGAATCGTCATTTCAATTAGAAGACAAATGTCATTAAGTAAATCTATTATGCACAATCTAAGGCATTTTCATATGACATAGAATACCTGCAAGCTTGAATAAAACAAAGAATTGGACTTAAATTCGAACAAATAATGGAGTATTGGACTTTAAATTGATAAAATCATGATCTAAGTGAAGATGTCAAAAGTTATGATCATTCAAATGCATTCAAAAGAACATCTCATGAATTATATAAAGATGATGATGGTTAATGTATATATGAATCATCTGAGCGAATACGATTGTCGTCTTGCAAATAAAAGAAGTTGATACATATAATGGTGAGTTTGCAAGCAAGCATCAACATGGATATTCCCAAGTTCATCATATATGTTGCAAGTATAATGTGATCTTTAAGTAAAGAAGGTCATGGTAGAAAGAGCTTGATCATAGAGCCATAGTACGGGGCCTTTAGATCATGATAATCCACTTGTAATGTTGAATATGCCTCATCCCCAAATGACAACTGAATGGCAAATATTAACGGTTAACGGTGTCGAGTTAATCATGTATCTGAAAATTGCAACCAACTTGGGAGGATGAAGAATTTTAGATGAACATGTGATTGGAAACAAAAAAGTTGACTTCATGCAATAGAACAATAAAATGAATAACATTGATTAAACCAAATCCATTATCGATATGATAAGAATATTTTTCATAAAAATAGAACATACTGCATAATTTTATTCATGAAATTCAAAATAGATTTTTTTTTTTCAATACTCTTGATATGATAAAACATACAAAAGTTTTTCATAATTCCCATGTCCTCCAATATGCTTGAAGCACCTATAGGTAGGAATAATTCAGGAATGACTATGATGGGGTTTCTTTAAAAGTAGCTAATTTGAACTTGACCGTCACCAAGCACTCAACAAGAACAATGGACTAATGAAACTATCTCAAACAGTTTCGGATACGGCTGATGCCAATGTTTGTCAAAGGCTCAAACTAAAACTAGTTACTACTGCACATCCCATCTCATATTTTCATGCATACTCTTCCTTGATATGATTTGTAAGTCCTCTAGGTGTATTCAACATACTAGTACTTTATAATCAAAATAGTCTAAAAAAATAAATAAATAAAAGAAAACATCTACTACTAGTGTCGCCATCATTCTTGCACTAAAATAAGTTTCTGGATAAAAGAGTAATTTTAAAGAAAATTGACTAGAATAGCATTCATAAAATCACCTAATACTTGAGATAAAGCTAAGGATGGATAGAGATGAAACAAAGGATCTTACCAACAGTATCATATACTACATCAAATTTTTCTGGCAGCTCATTCAAGTTTTCCTTGGTATAGTCAATTGCTAAATCAGCTCCCAAACTCTTCAATAGCTCCAACTTACTAGTGCTTGAAGTGGCAGCAACTCTTGATGCCCCATAAACATGCTTGGCCAGCTATAAAAGAAAATAGATTTCAAAACAACACCCATAGAAACTTACCACAATATGAAGATCTAGATTAGCTGCTTTCTATTTGTTCTGAAAGTAACATAGTTTCTAAAAGAACATGGAAAGAAACTATAGTAACAACTATTAGCAAAAAACATTAATGGACATTAAACTTCCAATAGGCAATGACAAAATTTGTCATAGTGATCATGAAATATTTGATTAGTAATCAAGTCTCATTCGCTAGTAGATGTATCAGCAAACAACCATATCTTGCTAGCAAAAAAGGATTGAGATAAGAAAAGCAAGCCATCATAGTTATCGAGTACCCTTTTTTTTATCTCATCAAAGATGCTTATAGAAAATTACCTGAATCACCAAGGATCCAACTCCACCTGCACCACCTAATACAAGAATAGATTTACCAGCAGAGAACCCAGCTCTCTCCAAGCCTTCATGTGCTGTCTCAATAGCTAGAGGTATTCCAGCAGCTGATGCAAAGTCCAGATTATTGGGTTTTATGGCCAGCACTTTCTCTTCAACAGCAGTGTATTCAGCAAGTGATCCAAACTGCTTAGGACTCTGCAAAGCTTTCTCATTGATATCTCCATATACTTCATCTCCTTCCTTTAGGTTCTTCACTTGACTGCCCACCTTCACAACTACACCAGCCACATCATATCCTGGAACAGTCTAGAAATGATGACAATAAGAAATAATTGGTTAGAGAGAAGATATTGATGAAGTAACTAAAACATCATAAAATTCACTGGCAGAAATATCGAAGCTAATATTTATAATCTCCTTTAACAAAATTCATGACTAAAAACAAAAAGGTTTATTCATTCTGACATTTGGTTATATTCATTCTCACAGAAAAATAAAAGTACAACTAAACAAAAATAATTTTTTCTAGAAGAAAATCGGACTGTATGTTCTATATTCAATCAGTTTCCATGTGTTAAATTTCCTAAATCATGCAACTGAAATCAATACCGTCCAAACTTCTCAAAAACCATCACAGACTTCTGAAAAAGCCATCATTCTCCAGCGTCCAGCGCATGGAAGCTGGAATCAAAGAAATAGTAAAAAAAAAAAAACTCAATCAAGCCATGTTCAATGTGCCCAAATTACATCTGATGAAGTTAAAATCCTAATCCTTCTATCCCCCAAACAAATAGCCAAAATCTAAAAAGGGGAAAAAAATGGTTTCACAAATAACGGATAAAGGAATTAAGAACCCGATTCTTGCTTGAAATTCTGAAACAAAATAACTCAGAAAAGTTTCAAACTTTTTATATATTTCTCCTCGAACCAGTCTTCCACTACACAACCATGCAACATGTATAAAAAAACTAACAAAACTTGAACTAAATTCGAAAAAGAGCAACACGGAGAGTACAAATATGATGAACTTACAGGTAACGGAGAATCAGTGGCCTTAAATCGCCCCTGCCGCCTCTTGAAATCCACAGGGTTTAGTGCCGCAGCCACAACTTTGACAAGCACTTGGTCCTCCTTAATCTCCGGCACAGAAATCCCCTCATCTAACCTCAAGACACTAACATCCCCGTACTCTTCATAAACCCATGCCTTCATCTTCAACGGGATTTCAGCCATTGGAGTAATGTTTTCCGCCTGAGATGTGGGGGACGGAGAAGGCGGATCACCGCTTATTACTAAGCAAAGAACGTAATTATCAAAAAGAAGAAGAAAAGAAAAAAAAAGTAAGTAGCGTCAAAATATTTGACGTTTTTTTAATCTAAAAATTTTACGCGTTTTTTATAGAAAATGTTAAAAAAAAGAATATTCTTTAAAAACGTTAAAAAATTAACATTAAAAAATTAAAATATTTTTTAAAGTTTATAAATTATTTATTATATTTTTTAATTATATATATATATATATATATATATATATATATATATATATATATATGAAAAAATTTTAATAATTTAAATTTAAAAATATATTGTAGATCATTTTTTATATCAAAAGTTTTATAAATTTTTAAAATCATTAAGTTTGGGTTTAGGGTAATTAATAAATTTTAAGTTAATTTTTTGTTTATTTTATGTTTTAAAATAAATTTAATTATTAAATTAGCTGCAAATTTATTATATTGGCTTTGTTATTTAAAATGATACCATCTTCTAACAATAGCAAGACAGTCATAATAAAGCCGGTGAAGTATAATCCACATACATTAGTCCTAATGTCATTTAATCCTAGGGTTGTAAGTGAGTCGGGCTCGCTCGTAGGGCTGCTCGAGCTCGACTCTTTAACGAGTTCAAATATAATATATTTTAATATTTTTAAATTAACTCTATCTTAAAAATAAAAACTCTAAAAAACATAAAATTTTAATTTAAAACTAAGAAATTGAGATTAACAATTGAGTCAAGCTCGAGCTTTTCAAACAAGCTCAACCCTATAAATTTTCTTATGAGTCGAGCTCGACTCGAGCTCAATAAGATCCTAAATAAGCTTGGCTCAATTAAGCAGATACTCGATTCGAATCGACTCGTTTACACCCCTATTTAATCTAGATAAGTCGTTATTGTGATTACATGCATAAGCCAAATGAAGAAATTGTGATTCTATAAGAGGATTTTTTGCAGGGTTTTGATGAATGTTGATACAAGACCGATTTGTAGAGACAAATTGTTATTCAGTCTGTCTTCATTTCATGCAAATGAGATATCATGAGATAATGCACTCCAACCTAAAAATACAAAAAAGAAATATGAACTACAAGAATTAGATTTAAATATTAAATTGTATCGATAGTGGAGTATCACAAAGGATGAATTCATATAACTTTGAAATGGTAGGAAAAAAATTAGGAAGAGATAGAATAATAATTCAGAGTTTTATATGATATGATGCTCTATACAAACTCAACTACAATCTTGCATGCATAAGTTACTAAGGAAAAGAAATACTGAAGTTGATATGTAATGAACAAATATTTGTAATTGTTAACATATTCGTGTACTTGTATTTGATAGATGTTTTAGATGATCAAGTTATCAATGCATAAGCTTGTCATATTTACTATAATATATCAATGTTAAAGCACATGTGAAAGCTCATCATTTTCTTATAAGTTATTAGTATCTAACATCAACATTAACATTTTATAATGTGAATAGTTTATCAACTGATCATTCATTATCAATATAACATAAATAATGGACATAAAAATAAGAACAAATAACTTGTTGCTTATTGAATGTGCCAACTATTAAGTTTTTCTGTGATGTTATGGAATGACATATATCTCGGGTGTATATCTAATAGTTGCTTGTCATGCTCTTATGTGCAACTGCTAATCCTCCTTGATCTCCTCTGCCTATTCAACCTATGAGCTTATGGTGCCCGATTGAGTTTGCTGGACAAGCTTGTCTTGCTAGATCAGGGAAGACGATAAACCTAAGAGTGACATGTACGAGAGAGTAGTCATGTCGTATGATGTGGTGCTAGAGCATATTTTAATTATAAATAAGATTGATACTTCTTAAAAGCCCCCCTTTATAATTCAAATATGTCAACTATTGTGTTGATGGTCCTATGCCTGAAGGATCTATTGCCAACATCATTGATGGGCCCTCATTCACACATATAACTGGTTTTGCATAATCAACCACATGATGCAGTGTCACAACCCAACCCAATATGACCTACAAATACGGGTCATACCATGTTATATGGTGATAGAGTAGAGGCAATATGTAACATATCAAATCTTTTATTTGGAAAAATATTTTTTTTTTTCAAATAACAGACACTAAAGCTTCTAATTTTTCTACTATACATAAATTTACTCATACAAAAAAATTTCTTTATTTATTTTTACCAACAAAAGTAAAGTATACACAGTACAGATTCTTGCCCATGGCAACATATATACATAGGTTAGGAATTATAGAAATATCAGGATTGTTCAAAAATCTAAAATAAAGATAGAAAATGTACCCACACACCAACCAGACAAAAAAAAAAAAGTCTTATCTACTCAATTATCCCTTTACCCCTATCCTGGCCTAAAAATGAAATGTAGAACACAAAATAAGCTAATATAGCTTATCATATTACATTATCCATATAATTTCTTAATAATTAAAAAACTAATGTATTAAAATATAGTAGTTAATTATTCAAATCTTAACAACATGCTTATAGTAGAGTTGTGTTAGAAAAGTGTAGGGTTTCACAAATAACCAAGTTGGTTATAGAATTCAGGCTCAATATGCTGAACAAAATATAAATAAACACATAGTTCATAGCAAAAAGTAACAGAATTTTAATCCTTAAGTCTCTTCTGCGCCCCCCCCCCCCCCCCCCCACACACACACACACAAATATATAAACAAAAATCCAAACATAACTCCCCCAACTCCTCAGATTCGGACAGAAATGAATAAATGCATAGTTAATCATAAATGAAAATATTTACAGATCTTCAGAGATTTTCCTAATGGGAAACATTTTAGAAGTTGAATCCAATAGAGTGTAACAAACTTTTACTGTTAAATTACTAGATATCGTGCAAAACTATATTTCAAAAGTTTAATTATTCTATAGCACTATTTTGCAATGCCTAAATATTTTCCTGCAGTTTTAGAAAGCAGCATTTTAAAAATACCCAACAAAAATTTTATAGAAAAATATCTAAATGAATAATTTACCTAAAATATGCTTAAAAAGGAAATAGAGAATCACTAAACCACTAAATTATAATATTTTCATGTGAAACCTTATTTTATCTGTGTGTTTGTTTGATCTTCATAGAAAGATATGATATTCTAGCATGCAACGATATAGAATTACAAAGTAGTTGGCCCTTACCCATAAACTTGAGCTTTAGGTTGCAAATGAGTTCAACCACTTATGTACTTAATACATCTTCAACTCCTTGGTTCGGACTCTCTAATAAGTGGTATATATCAAAGTAAAAAAGTTTGGTTGGGATCAAATATTCATAAGATTTGTGGCTCCCAAGGGTTTTAGACCCTTCTATCATAGATAGCAAAAGTTAAAAGATGACGTACTCTCACAATGAATGTTCATGGTAGGGTAAGATCTCAATGCTAAAAAAATTTTAGTATTATAAAACTTTTATTTGAGGAACAATGTTGGCTGATGTAGAAAGATTTCACCTGAGGGAAGATTGTTAAGGTGCTTGAGTAAATTGGGTTTAGCCCCATATTGAATAATTGAAAAGTGCACCGGCATTGAAATACTAATATCTTGGCCCTCACTGATAATCTTAAATTTTATAACTAAAAATGGATGCGATCATTCTTTTATCTAACTTGACTTTGGTCCTCCTTTAGTTCACACTCCTTAATAAGTGTTATCAAAGTTGATGGTCAAATAAAGATTAAGTGGTTCATACAATTTAATTATGACTTAAATGGGTGTTGACCTCTTCTAATATGGATGGGCAAATTTTAAAATATGGTACTCTATGGATCTATAAAAGTGGCATTCTATGAAAACAAGGTGGAGAATTTTTTTGGGGGGTGGCATTCTACATAGGGAGCTCTCATGTGCCAAGGAAATTGTTAAGGCATGAGAGTGTTAGGTTAAGAATTATAAATATATTAGTGTTTAATCTTTTTCATAATATTAAAACAAGGTGGATAATTATTAAATTAGACTTAAATTGTTTGCATATTTTCATAATCTTTCCTTATATGATCAAATAAAATTGAATGTTTATGATCAAATAAAATTGAATGTTTAAGATCCATGCACATTTTCTTTAATTCTTGATTTGTGTGTAACAGATGTCATTAATTTTATGGGTAGTCTCTAGTAGGATCTCTCATGCCATGCTTTAGATACTTACATAAAATATATTCTAAGTTTAGGATTTTCTATTTTTGACAATGAAGATCTTTATCATTTCTTTCACACATTCTTAATGGTCAGGATTTTTAATGAATTTTTCAAAATTCATCAATTTAAGGAGAAAAAGGCTTTATGTGAGGTAATGTGAGACCTCGTTCCCTTACTGTTCCTCTCATGATTTGAATTTTCCTCTCAGGATCGTCCAGGACGATTGGAAATCGTCCAGGCCGATCGGCACTGTAGAAAATATCGGCCTGAGAATAGTTCTGAGAATCGTCCAGGGCGATTTTTCTGGTCTGATCGTCCCGGGACGATTTGGCGATCGGCCGGGCCGATCAGACAACTGATTTAAAGAAATCAGCTCGTTTTGATGAGAGAGAAAATATTTTTAAAAACAAAATATCTGTTTTGAGGAGAGAGAAAGAGAAAGGGAAAAGAGAAATCTTGGGTTTTTGAGGCCGCGGAGCGCTTTTCGTCCGACGCTGCTGTTGGATAAAGTGAAGATCTCGTGGTAAGGACTCCGAACCCTATTTCTGTTTTCAAAGATATTGAGTTTTGACCGAGTTATGTTTGTTTTGTGTTTTCGTAATCGACTTTTCGACGTGATTTCTTATTGACACAACTTTCACCGCACAACTTTTGATATGTTATAGATATGATTATTGTACACGATTTGACTGTATTCTACGAAGATTTTACCGGTCGGAATTGATTCTACGTGATTTTAATCGAATAAAAAATAATCAGGACTTGATTTGATTTGATTTCTATAGGATAATAGTCTTATATTGATGTTATGGATCTTCGTCTGTAATTTGGAAAGATTTGGAATTTGTATCTTTTTGCAGGATTTTTGTGTAAATTCGACTGACTGCCATTACGCTGCCCGATTTTCGTAGATTTTCAAATTTGCTTGGAATTGATAGATTAGATTGATATGCTATTGATTATTGATATGATTGTTATAGATTGCATAATATTGATTATTGAACTGATTATTGATACTGGGAAACACGTATAGCCTGGTTGAACATTGGTTGGAGGTTGATATTGACCTGTACAGGATGGTGGGCCGACGGGCTTTCCTTTAAACCATTGATCATTGATATAACGATTGGGAGTTATAAGGAGTTTATAGAAATGCCGACGGGTGAAAAGAGTGACGACTCTTATTGATAGAACCAATGTACGGATCTACAACAGCAATATGAATTCTACAACAGCAACATGACCAGTTGATTATACTTGTCCAGTATATAGTATTGAATTGCATGTTTACTGTATTGCTTTATGGATTCATTGTTTTATAGATTTCTGCTTTATCGACTTTGATCGGATTTACTAGTTCGTACGATTTCATTGATTTCACTGATTAATTGTTGTGCATCGACATTGAGCATTGATATAGAAATGGATAGATATAGATATTGCATTGATAGCATGGACATGAATAATATAGAATCATTGATACTGTTGCCTATAGATTCATTGATTTCTTCTTATACTACTGCCTATGGATTTATTTTGTATATGGATTCACTGCTTTCCTCGTATTAATCTTATTGAATAGATATTTGATTAGACCGTATTGATTTGATTTGATAGCGATTGATTTAACGGATTGATTGATTCGACGACTTGATTGATTTGGTGAATTGATCGATTTCCTATTGTGTACGGATTTCTTCGCGATTGAGTTGATTTATCGATTCGTCTGCCGCTGCATTGACTGGTTTTATTGACTATTGGATTTCCGTATTGCACAGATTCATTGACCATTGAGTGATATGATTTGATTGACTGTGATTGATTGACATGCATATTGATAGCATCGCCGTGCTTTGATTTTAGTCATAGGTATTAGGTGACCTGCTGGGCTTTGTAAAGCTCATTATATGTGGTTGATATTTTCAGGTCAGGGCAAGGGAGAAGAAAATAGGAATTGATCCAGATCTTCAGGTTTTTGTCTTTTGATTGATAGTGATTCTTTTGTGCTCAGGATAGATTTCAAAACTGGTGATTGTAGTGTAGTTCCTGAGTTTTATACATGACCTTTTGAGTTATAGATCGACTTGTATATTGATGTTTTAAATTTTATAGATGTTTGATAGACTGGTTAATTGAAGGTTTTAGATAACTCTAGTAAATTGTTTGAGTAATTGATTGACATTCTTTCCAAGTTAGATCTTGGGGCATCACAGTTGGTATCAGAGCAGTGTTATTGGAAGAATGGATTATTACCAGAGTTGTAGGATTGGATTGAGAATTGGGTAGATTGGGTAGCTTTAAGAGCTTCATTGGCATACATCATTGCATGTGTGTATTATCTGTTCTGAATTATGCAGGTGAAAAGCTGTGAAAAGCTATGGATCATCCAGCAGAATCCAGTGTACCAAATGAGCAACACAGCGTAGCCCCAGTACCTTCAGAGAGTATGATGCAGTTGGCTACTGCGATTGCGCATGTAATGGGGGATGCTCAGAGCAAAATGAGTGGTAGCAAAGAGGAAGAAGTGGATAGACATATGCAAATGTTTCATAAGCTGAGGCCTCCGTTGTTTAAGGGAGGTGTGGGACCCCAGGCTGCTGAGGATTGGATTCTGAGGATAGAAAAGATTTTTGACAGCATGCAGTGTCCGGGGAATCGAAAAGTACCATTGGCTGTATTTCTGTTTGAGGGTGAAGCGGAGAGATGGTGGATCGGACAGCAGAGAGAGAAATTCCAGGGGAAGACCAATGCTGAGATCACCTGGGACGAGTTCACTACAGTGTTCAGGATGTGGTTTGTACCGCCGTCAGCTCAGCGACAGATGCAGGAAGCTTTTATGAGATTGGAACAAGGCCGCAAGCCAGTAATGCAGTACGAGGCCGAGTTTACTGCACTTGCGAGGTACGCTGCTCATCTGATTCCTACACCCGAAGAAAAATGCTATAGATTTCTGCAAGGATTGAACAGAGAGCTGAGGCATCCACTAGTACCCTTCCGGATACATAAGTTCTCTGAGTTAATGGAGCGGGCCCGATTGATAGAGATTGACTTGGCAACACCGGTATCGAGGTACGAGGATACCAGGAGGAGGAGAGATGAGGTACGACGAGATGATTCTGGTAGAGACAGAGATAGAGAGAAGAAAAGCAGATATGATAGTTCGAGAGGATCTGCATCGGGATCTGTATCGCGCTCTGCATCGATAGTATCTTCTGGTAGTTCTGGAGCGTGCATTCACTGTGGTAAACGACACGCAGGTCGGTGCTACCTGTTGACGGGGCAGTGCTTTCACTGTGGACAGCGAGGGCACAGAGCAGCAGATTGTCCTCAGAAAAGATTGGGTGGAAGGACTGATTCTTGCACGGGTACAGGACAGCAGAGGACTGTTGGCTCGAGGACTTACAGTGAGAGATCAGGGAACCAGATAGATGATAGAGCTGTCAGAGATCAGCGAGAGACAGTTGCGCCACGACCTCTTGCACTTCCTCCAGTGGTGCCACGTATTTACAGTCTACAGCATCATTTAGATCAACAGCGACCAGAAAGTTCTACTGGTAAGATTGATTTGACTAACTGATTGATTGATTGACATTTGATCATGCATATTGATATGTGATTGATTGCATTGTGTGTTTGTGTGGATTTCGACTAGTTTTGATTCTGATTTGGATTTGGATTTGGATTTGGATCGATTTCGTTTTGCGTTGTTTTTTATCTCGCACCTGTAGGGAAATGTCGGGACGACATTTTTCTAAGGTGGGGAGATTGTGAGACCTCGTTCCCTTACTGTTCCTCTCCTGATTTGAATTTTCCTCTCAGGATCGTCCAGGACGATTGGAAATCGTCCAGGCCGATCGGCACTGTAGAAAATATCGGCCTGAGAATAGTTCTGGGAATCGTCCAGGACGATTTTTCTGGTCTGATCGTCCCGGGACGATTTGGCGATCGGCCGGGCCGACCAGACAACTGATTTAAAGAAATCAGCTCGTTTTGATGAGAGAGAAAATATTTTTAAAAACAAAATATCTGTTTTGAGAAGAGAGAAAGAGAAAGGGAAAAGAGAAATCTTGGGTTTTTGAGGCCGCGGAGCGCTTTTCGTCCGACGCTGCTGTTGGATAAAGTGAAGATCTCGTGGTAAGGACTCTGAACCCTATTTCTGTTTTCAAAGATATTGAGTTTTGACCGAGTTATGATTTGTTTTGTGTTTTCGTAATCGACTTTTCGACGTGATTTCTTATTGACACAACTTTCACCGCACAACTTTTGATATGTTATAGATATGATTATTGTACACGATTTGACTGTATTCTACGAAGATTTTACCGGTCGGAATTGATTCTACGCGATTTTAATCGAATAGAAAATAACCAGGACTTGATTTGATTTGATTTCTATAGGATAATAGTCTTATATTGATGTTATGGATCTTCGTCTGTAATTTGGAAAGATTTGGAATTTGTATCTTTTTGCAGGATTTTTGTGTAAATTCGACTGACTGCCGTTACGCTGCCCGATTTTCGTAGATTTTCGGATTTGCTTGGAATTGATAGATTAGATTGATATGCTATTGATTATTGATATGATTGTTATAGATTGCATAATATTGATTATTGAACTGATTATTGATTGATTATTGATACTGGGAAACACGTATAGCCTGTTTGAACATTGGTTGGAGATTGATATTGACCTGTACAGGATGGTGGGCCGACGGGCTTTCCTTTAAACCATTGATCATTGATATAACGATTGGGAGTTATAAGGAGTTTATAGAAATGCCGACGGGCGAAAAGAGTGACGACTCTTATTGATAGAACTAATGTACGGATCTACAACAGCAATATGGATTCTACAACAGCAACATGACCAGTTGATTATACTTGTCCAGTATATAGTATTGAATTGCATGTTTACTGTATTGCTTTATGGATTCATTGTTTTATAGATTTCTGCTTTATCGACTTTGATCGGATTTACTAGTTCGTACAATTTCATTGATTTCACTGATTAATTATTGTGCATCGACATTGAGCATTGATATAGAAATGGATGTATATAGATATTGCATTGATAGCATGGACATGAATAATATAGAATCATTGATACTGTTGCCTATAGATTCATTGATTTCTTCTTATACTACTGCCTATGGATTTATTTTGTATATGGATTCACTGCTTTCCTCGTATTGATCTTATTGAATAGATATTTGATTAGACCGTATTGATTTGATTTGATAGCGATTGATTTAACGGATTGATTGATTCGACGACTTGATTGATTTGGTGAATTGATCGATTTCCTATTGTGTACGGATTTCTTTGCGATTGAGTTGATTTATCGATTCGTCTGCCGCTGCATTGACTGGTTTTATTGACTATTGGATTTCCGTATTGCACAGATTCATTGACCATTGACTGATATGATTTGATTGACTGTGATTGATTGACATGCATATTGATAGCATCACCGTGCTTTGATTTCAATTATAGGTATTAGGTGACCTGCTGGGCTTTGTAAAGCTCATTATATGTGGTTGATATTTTCAGGTCAGGGCAAGGGAGTAGAAGATAGGAATTGATCCAGATCTTCAGGTTTTTGTCTTTTAATTGATAGTGATTCTTTTGTGCTCAGGATAGATTTCAGAACTGGTGATTGTAGTGTAGTTCCTAAGTTTTGTACATGACCTTTTGAGTTATAGATCGACTTGTATATTGATGTTTTAAATTTTATAGATGTTTGATAGACTGGTTAATTGAAGGTTTTAGATAACTCTGGTAAATTGTTTGAGTAATTGATTGACATTCTTTCCAAGTTAGATCTTGGGGCATCACAGGTAATCTTTATAGTGATATAAAAAGTGTTCCTTCAATTTTTCTATTATATTTACACTTGGTATATGAGATCATCTCTCCTTTGTTGTGGATTTGGTATGTTTGAAGTCAAAACATGTAGATTTGATGACTTATGTGGTGTATTTTCTCCTTTATATTTGTATTTCTTTATGGTGCATCCTCTTATCTTTCAACACTATCATCATAACAAATTGGTATCAAAGTGAGGATTTAAAATATCATATTCATAAAGTTTGAGATTGGAATTTTTGATATTTTTCAAACTATAAAGAACCAATATTTTTTCAATGGTGTATTTATCCTTTATAAATGTCTTGAGAAACAACTAAGGGAAAGTTTTTGTTCATGTTGGAGTCTCATATCTAAGTGAAAACAAAATAAAGGTGGCTTCCTAGCTGCAAGAATTATTCTTAAATAAGATCAAGAAATGAAAGAAAAAAGATCAAGCACATCATACATGATTTTAGGAGATGATTGAATATATCATATTTTCATTGCACTATCTATCTTGAAGCTATCCTACTATTAAAGCATTAAAGATGAGAAGAAAAACATATTTGAGGCACAAAATTTTTGTGATAGGTACACTTTCACTATTTATGTAAGTACATTTGCTTTGGAGGTCTCTCATACATGTTTAGATGTTGAGCACTTCAAGAATTTGGCAGCATAGAATGTTAGCTTGAGGAATAGTAGACAAAGAAAATTTAGATATTTCCACAATATTAAGTTAAATGGGAAGGATTGTTAATAATTTATCAAATTATTTAGTAATTCGTAAAGTATTTCCTTATATGATATAATCAAATCTAATGCCCTTTGATGGAAACCACCTTCTAACATGATATATGAGTTTTCTTCCCTTCTTGATTTACATGCAAGAGTGGATGATGGCTAGGTAAGAAGTTTCTTTGATGTATTCTCAAGCCATATTTTGGAGGCTTCTATGATTTACACTCTCATCTTAAGGTTTCAGGTATTTAGATAAGCAATATGAGATCTCTTTTATTCCTCATATACTATTTCTATAATAACTAAAATATGTGAAATAAATTATTTGAAAAAATATAATTTTTTTGAAGTAGAGCACTTTGACGTTGATCTTGTAAGCATTGTGCTACTAGGCCATGAATTATATGAATTATATTATATATATATATATATATATATATATATATATATATATATATATATATATATATATATATATATATATATATATATATATATATATATATATATATATATATATATATATATATATATATATATATATATCAACCTCACTCTATTGACTCCCTCACTTGGTTACATTGCCAGAAAGAAATTGAAGATGAGAAGAAGAAAGAGGAGAGAGAAAGGTCTTTGGATCATAATAATTTGTCAGTCATTCCTATTATAGATTTTGTTATATTTGTTGTAAGTGATCACTAATCTCTTAGTTTTGTTTTCAATGATTATGATTTCTACGGATTTTATCTCTCCTAAATCTACCAAAAATTCACTATCTCCTAATTTTATAAGCCTCGTTGTGCAAGTTTATATATATTATATATTTGATCATTATGAACAATTTGACATGATTTTATCGCATTTAAATAAAGTATTGAATGATATCATATTAACTCCATGAAACTACGAATCTACGTGATTCACTGATTGAGAACCATAAGGAGTTAGAGATTGATTTGGAGTTATATGGAGTAGGGGTGACTAATTCATATGATTCATTGAGAGTTATAAGGAGTTATAGATTGATTTGGAGTTATATGGAGTAGGGGTGACTAATTCATATGATTCATTGAGAGTTATAAGGAGTGCATTCGTTGGGAGTTATAAGAGGCGACTGATTGAGAGTCATAAGTACAGGAAAAAATACTCTTATGATACACTTATTGAATATCTGAATATTGATATCGACATTGCTACGAACACTATTAATATTGTGATTGATATTATTAATTTTTATTATCATTAACACTATTTATTATTATTGATCATGATTCTAATATTATTCATGTCATTAGTACTGTTGACTGTTACTGATGATGTAATGGATTGAGATGTAATGAACTATAGAAGGATAAATTGATATAAATAATCAGTATAGATATTGATGCATATATTTCTTTATATGATTTATAATATATTGTTCTCTTTCATCTTGTATTGATTTCACTTGTAATATTTTTATTACATGCTGGGTTATGTGTCATTATGTGATTTTACATGTTTTCAAGCAAGGGTAAGGAACCTATTATATGAGGCTCCATATAAGAAAAAAAACGCAATCATGTTTCTTTTCACTCAATATTCATTGATAAAAACTAATTAAAATTGTTAAAATCAAAGAAAAATGTAATTCTTCCAATATAAATCCTAGAGTGTGACAATTTCGATAGCTAAATTAGGGATGCAAATAAACCAAGCGTTCTACTTGTGGCTAGACTCGATAAAAGCTTATTCATGTTTGTTTGATTAACTAGTTGAATAAGATTGAACCTTTTTATAAATATTTGGTTGTTAAATAAATAAGCTTGAACATATTGTGCTCAAATTGTTTATAATCATGAATATTATTCTATAAAGCTTGTGAAGAAGTTCATCAAAAAGCTTAATTTGGGCTCATTAGAAAGCAAAATTAAGCATCGAATTAATATAAATTTAGTGTACATATAAACTTATAAATTTAATATAATCCATTGCTAATTCACATTATAGAACTTAAATAGTAAATTAAACTTATAGAACGTATACTAGATTCATATTATAACAAACATTGTTAGATCATTTATAATTAGTATATTAAATAGATTAAAACATCAACGGTATATAGTTTGTAATTAAATAAATATAAATATAAATATTATTAACTAAATAAATCTGTATTTATAATAAAATAAAAATCAATTAATTCAAAAATAAACTATGTGAAATTAACAAGATTGGCTAGATTTTTGCTTTTGAGTGAATTTTTAATCCACTAGACAAATCAAGTAATGCAATTTATAAGTTTATATGATGTAAAGTGCAAGCGTTCGACGACATCCAATACGTCCCACTACATGGGGTCGGCTATATGAATTCTTTTTCTCTGATGTGTATTGTTAAAAGTCAAATTCTCGTTTAAATCTAATAAAGAAAGATTATGTCTAATATTTTCTAACCAAGTCTTTTTAGGTCTACCTCTACCATTACTTTATACTCCACTTTGCAATAAATTAAATAGCCCTTAAAGCGGTAGTAGGAGCATCCATACAACCGCCATGCTTGGTGAACTAGAACAGGGCCTGGGTCTTGAATAAACATTTAGGCTTCATTTGGAGCAATTTGGTTACTACTTTGTTTTTCAGATTGAAACTATAAATTTATTAGGCCACTACTCTTTTGCTGCTTTTAAAAAAATTTTGTGCATGGAAGTTGCTTTCTAACACAGTTAAAAAAAACTTTATCTATTACAACTTTATAATCACTTTTAATAAAAAAAATTACTGTTGTTCTAAACAGATCATTTTTTGGGATATTTAGGCCCATTAAAGAAAATTAGCTTATACATACATTACATATATAAGACTTGAACCCATGACCTCTTGATTGATAGCAAAAATTCCAAACCAACAAACAAAGATGAGTTGCATATCCTATACAGACCATTAGCCTACCTTCATGATTTTGATTTATTTTTATTCCACAATGATAAATTTGTTCACATTTAACTCATAAAAAAATGCTTCACCAAACACATTTTTCTTGTAGTGAAATTAAATGTTCTATTAAGATGTAATTGAATCAAGCCAACTTAGTGAATATGCTTGAGTTCGAGTAATTAAAGAACTTGTGAGCTGAATTTAATGAACTAATGAATGAAATTTTAGCAAATTCTAACTCCACTCATCAGCTTGTAGGCCAACTATTTTTAAAATATATTTAAAATATATATTTAAATTAAATAATTTTAGTATTAAATATTCATTTGATTGACTATGGTGAAATTTAGGCTGCATCCATATTAAATAATAATTTGGATGGCAACTTTCTTTCTTTTAATAGGGATACAATGGAGTAGGGGTGTCAATTCGGGTCAACAGGTCGAACCCGGAACTGACCCGACACTGTTCGGGTCAACCCAGCCCGACACGAATGACACAAAGTTGACCTAAAATTGCTAATTTTCAGGTTAAAATCAGGAAAAAAATGGATCAATGTCGGGTTTCTGAGTCAAATAGCAGTTTTCGTATCAATTTTGGTTTATTTTTGGGTTGGTGGGTCAACCCGAATCCGACCCAATTTTTAAAACGGGTTGATTTGTTGAACCAAACCCGACCTGTTTCGGGTTCGGGTTGACCCTAACTCAAATTTTTTCTGATCAGATTCAGGTCGTGTCAAAAATTGACACCCATACAATAGAGTAATTCGAAAGTTTTGAAACCATATCATGATATGACCGCTAATCGTTTTGACAGAACTTCCTCAAATATTCAAAAGAAAGAGAGGACTGTGGGTGCAAAAATTATTCTGCACTCATTGAATGACGTCAATAGGCAAATGAAAACGTTTCATATTATTTTTTCGTTACGTACCGCTGCTACTTACCGCTCGATATCATATGATGCGGCACGTTCTGATTCACCCTTAAATCATTTGGTGACGACACAGAATAATTTCTCGAGTGGGTGAGCCATCACTGTGCGTGATAGTTGGTGGAAAGTGAACTGCACTAAGGTGGAGGAGAATATAATAAATTAATCTTGAAATATTTTCGGAATTTTTTTAAAGGAGCTTATAATAAAATTATATCATGAGGAGTCAGATTATAAATAAATTTAAATAAGAGCATAGTTGTTAAATATTATAGTGCAGTATATATTTTTTAAAAAAACTCCAAAAATTTTGACAATTTTTTGTACAAAGTGAAAATTTTGCCAAATCTTTTGGGCTTCTTTTGCTCAAACGATTAGGACGTGATTCGACATATGGGAGGAGTTCGTCTGGATGCATTAAGGTAAAATTAAATTCATTATTTTATAATTAATATTCTATAATTTTGTAATAATTCATTTAGACATATAATTATATAATAATTAATTTAATTTTACCATAATAAATAATTTAATTAATAGTCTTACAGAATTACATAAAAAATAATTTAAATTTACCTTAATAATTAATTTAATTGATAATATTATATAATAATATAATAATCAATTTAATTTTACCATGATAATTAAGTATAATAATTAAAATTAATAATTAATTATAATTATAAAATAATTATTATAATTATAAAACATGTCGAAGTTTAGTAGGCGGGCCCGCACTTGAGCGTCAAACATTTTGGAATTTTCTTTTCTTTTCTAATTTTTTTGTGGCTAAAATAGCTTAAGATTCCAAACGTTTTGGGAACAACTTTTGTTTTATCCAGTGAACGTACGCTCCTCTACGTTCGGTTTAGGCAAAAAAAGTGCCTATACCGAGTACCGAGTACCGAGTTGTACCGAGTTTTTTCAAAAAACTCGATACAGGCTTTTTTTTGCCTAAACCGAACGTAGAGGAGCGTACGTTCACTGGATGTAATAAAAGTTCACGTTTTGGTGTTGTCTTATGGATATGCATCCTACGCCAAATTATTAGGCCAGTGTGCTCCAATTTAAATTAAGATTTTATTTGTGACAGCTTTCTTATTATTTTATAAAGTATTTTTTTACAATAATTTTTTTAATTTTAAAATTTTGTACTAAAAATCTATTTCATAAAGTAGTAAGAAAACTATCCCAAATGAAGCCTAAATCTAGAAAACACTACTTTCGCTGATGATACTTCTCCTCACTGAATTATATAGCATTATTCATTTAAATGTAGAGCTTTTGATGGCTTTATTAAGGCTTTGTTTGGGACGGCTTTTTTATTGCTTTTTAAAATGAAGTTTTAGTAACGAAACCTAAATCTTAAAAACGCTCCTTCCACCACGTCTTTTTTGATGCGGTGAGGAAAAATTGCGACTTAAGAGAAGAAATATAAATGCCAATACATATCTTTTTAGATGTGGTAGGATAGATAACTCTAATCGTGATGTCTTATAGCACTGACAATTCATACGTTTCTTTACATGATTGACAAGTTAGCACTAAGATGACAAGAGGCTACCAAAATTCACATTGTTAGGAGACCCAATAGATAAACGAAGACACAAATGCTTTTCTTATAGCACTAAGATGACAAGAGGCTACCAAATTCACATTGTTAGGAGACCCAATAGATAAACGAAGACACAAATGCTTTTCTTGGCATGGTGGAAGAGAGTATCTTGGCCGCGGTGTCTCATGACATCATTCATACATGTTTTTCTTAGTGTACTAGGTAGGTTTAGCCCTCCCGATGAATATTTGGAGTTCATATGGTCTCCGATTTAATTCTTGAAGTTTCCAACTTAATTTTATCTTGAGATTTAAAAAAAAAATCAATTTTTTTAGGGGGATTTCAATAAACTTATAGTCGAACTGAACGTCTCGAAAATACGAACCCAACAACACTAAATTCAACTCAATCCGAACCGAAATGACTCCAAATCAAAGACCCGAAGCATATTTGGAAGGTTCAAACCATAATTTGTATTACCAAAAGGTTTCCAAAAATGACATTCTTATAGTCGAATCGAGCGGCTAGACAAGACGAAACCAACGAGCCCAAGATCGCCGAATTCTGATATTACTAAGACATTTAAATGCCCAATAAATGGTCCACGATTAAGATTGATCATCCATTCAAATCACTCCCAAATTAATTTCTTATTTATTTACATTCTTTCTTGAATGATTTTATCTTAATTCTATATTAATTCAATCTTAAATAGATTTTATAATTTTTTTTTTGTGTGCAATGAGATTTTTAATATCACATATTTAATTAATATATTAAACATGTTCTAGCAAAAATCAAATGATTTGATGATTGAAGTCATTTTGTGAAGAAAGAAAATAAACTAATTTACTACCAAAGTTTTATTATTTTTAATACTAATTATATTGATCCTAAGCTTGAATGTAAAAAGTTAAAGGAAAATTAAAAAAAAAAAAATTAGGCCCCCCTAGATATATTTTCTGGCTCCGCCACTACCGATGATGCTAGATATATAGAAGATGCAGGGAGGCTATTGAATTTCAAATTGAGTGGGCAAATAGAGAACAAAACTTCAAATTATATACTTAACTAAAATATGGTTAAATGAAAAAGTTATAAAATGAAATAAACACTCAAACTTAAAATTGAACTTATATGGCACTTGTAACAAACTTAAAAAAGCTTGCTTGCAAGCAAAAAACGTTCGTGCCACTACTAAGAATAATAGAAACCTCGAGGAACCCACTCGGCAAATTGAACTTGTAATGAAAATGAACTGAATTACCTCTTTATTTATAGAAAAAGAAAAATGTTATGAAAGTCTTGCTTGCATGGTCACAGGTTGGAGGGTTTGCATTGACCATAGGAAACTAAACAAAGCTACTAGGAAAGATCATTTCCCATTGCCATTCATTGACTATATGCATGATAGATTAGCAGGACACCCATTCTACTATTTCCTAAATGGATAGATACTCAAGTTGTTATCATATTCATTTAGCTCTCGAAGACCAAGATAAAACCACATTCACAAGTTCTTATGGAATTTTTGCTTTTAGAGGATGCATTTTGGATTGTGTAAAACCCCTACTACTTTCCAAAGATGCATGATGTATATTTTCTCATATTTAGTTTAACAGGGCATTGAGATTTTCATGTATGTCTTTTTTTGTATTTGGTAGTTTATTTTATTCTTGTCTTGAGAACTTAGATGTTGTTTAGAAAATATGTGAAGAATCAAACCTCGTATTGAATTGGAAAAAAGTGTTAGTTTATGGTTATAAAGGGCATAATGTTAGGCCATAAAATTTTTAAAAAGGAGCTAGAAATGGATAGGTTTAAAATACAAGTAATTGAAAATTTGCCTCCACCCATTTCTTTTAAAATTATTAGAAGCTTTATAGGGCATGATAATTTTACAGAAGATTCATTAGAGATCTTCCAAAACTATTATGCCACTTCATAGAAAAGGATGTCCCTTTTGATTTCAAACATAGAATGCCTCGAAGCTTTTAATATTTCAAAATTACATTTGATTACAATAACTATTATTATTGTTTCTAGTTGGTCACTAAATTTTGAACTTATATGTTGTAAAGAATGTTTTTCCTCCCAGGATCGTCCGGGACGAAGTGGATCGTCCCGGGACGATTGGTGCAGGTGGTGAAGAAATTGTAAAGAAATCTGTTATTTTCGTCTGTACGAACCTGGAAGGGTCGGGACGAACGGTCGGGACGAACCAGACAGAGAGTTTCGTCCAGGGACGAAGAAATTGGAATTTATTTTCGTCTGGACGATTTGAATCCAGAGAAGATCGTCCCGGGACGATCAGGACATCGTCCGGGACGATCCTGCTTAATAAATATCTGAATAGTGCCGATTTTGAAGAGAGAGAAAGTCCAGGAGAGAGAAAACCGTGGAAAGAGGAAGAAAAGTGGATTTTTGAGCGACTTCGACTCATTTTCGTCCGTCGCCGTAGTTGGAAAAGTTGATCGACTCGAGGTAAGGCACATTCCGCCCTTCTCAATTTTCAAAAATGTGGATTTTGACGACTTTTCTGTTTCGGATTTTGTTTCCGTTAGCGAATAATTGATTTTATTTCGCACTGATAAATGTTTTACCGCGTAACTTTTGGTATATTTCTGAGATGATAATTGCGCATATTTTGAGTATTTTCTGGAAGATCTTTACCGGATATTTTGAATTCTGCGGCGTTTTAATTGAATTGCGAATTATCAGGATGTTGAAAAATGTTATGTCAGTACAATGAAAGTCTTATAATGTTGTTGTGGATATTCTGTGATAATTTGGTAAATTTCTGAATCTATGATTTTGTGTAAATTATGTATACTGTCGTTATGCCGCTGATTTTTCGTACGAATTTTGATTTTTCCTGAATTGATACATTGAATGAATTAATTATTTGTATGCTATCAGAATGGAGTTATAAGGAGCCAGAATCCTTTGTGATTCCGATGTCTGGGTCCGGGAAATCTGAAAATCTGAAATGAGCTCTGAAATCTGTCTGTTCTGGAATTCCGAATATCTGATATGTTCTGGTGCTATAAGCACAAAGGGAGACATAAGGGGCCAGAATCCGTCGAGATTCTGTATGTGTCAGGGAAGGGAGGCATAAGAGGCCAGAATCCGTTGAGATTCTGTCAGGGTCAGGGAATCTGATGTTTGATATCTGATAATCTGTTCTGTTTTATGAAATTATCCGAAATATGATTTCTGATTCCTGTACTATTCTTTCTGCTCTGTGATTTGATAGCTTTATAATATCTATTCTGAACTCTGATTTGAAATGACTTCAATTTTCTGTATCCGTAAGCTTATTTCTAATTGATCAAGTATCTGTTCTATCCGTTCTACGATTTCCGTACAACTATTTTCTGATGTATTTTCTGATGTGAATTTCTGATAATTTTGATTGGTGAGTGATGTCTTGCTGAGCTGTTAGCTCATCCTTATTTTCTGCGTGATTGTTAGGTTCTGGGAATGAGAAGGAGGTCTTGGACTAGAAGTTTTGTGTTTGATATGAGATTAGGTCTTTTGTACTTTTGATTTTGTACAGTCATGGCTTTTCTGTTTCTGTTATGTTCTTTCTGTCTGTAGCCATGCACTGTATCTGTATATGATTATTTTGATGAAAGAAAAGATAGTGAACTGTTATGTATTTGGATGCTTATAGTAGCTCTGTGTTTTTCTGTCTATTAAATATTTGAAAGAAAGTCTGAAGCAAATGCCAAAACTAGATCCTGGATTTTGAAATGTTATGTCGCGGCCCGATGCGAGCGGGATCCGTCCCGGTCGGGTTGGGTCGTGACAAACTTTAGTGGTATCAGAGCAATGATTTTGGAATTTGGATCGTAAAACAAAGCTATAGGAAGTGCTGTGTAAGTCTGTTGGGGTAGTTCTGGTTTGTCTGGATTTTTATTATGTTGTTTTGTGCGTAGTTTTCTGTGTGATTATGGATCTGCCAGACCAAGATATGACTGATGGATAGAGTGCTAGTCAGACAGCTCCGGTGAGTAGTACTGCCCAAGTGGTTGGTTCTGATACACTTTCTCAGTTTGCTATATTGGTTACTCAGATGATGAGCGAGACTCAGAGTAAAGCCTCTACTGTTCGATCTGAGGATGTGGATAGACATCTACAGATATTTCTGAGATTGAAACCTCCGAGGTTTAAGGGCACTGTTAAGCCCAAAGCAGCTGAAGAGTGGCTGAGAAGATTAGAGAAGACTTTTGACGGTATGTAGTATCCGTCGAACAGGAAGGTGTCGTTGGCAGTTTTTCTGTTGGATGGTGAGGCTGAGCGTTGGTGGATGGGCTAGCAGGAGGAAACGTTCCAAGGAAAGCTAAACTCTCTGATTTCTTGGGAAGAGTTTTCTGAGGTATTTCGATCGTGGTTTGCATCTCCTTCTGCAAGACAGCAGATGCAGGAGACTTTTCTGAGGTTAGTTTAGGGCAGCAGGATAGTGATGCAGTACGAGGCAGAGTTTACTGCTTTAGCCCGATATGCTCCACAGTTGATAAGTACTTCTGCTGAGAAGTGCTATAGATTTATGAGGGGACTACGAGATAGTCTGAGGCAGCCCCTGGTACCGTTTCATATTTTTTATTTCTCTGAGCTTGTAGAGAGAGCTCGTCTGATAGAGAACGATTTGATGGCTACTCCACAGCGGTGGACTGCAAGTAGGAAGAGGTTCGGGGGTGATGCTTCTAATAGTGGTTCCTCTGGCAAGAGGAGATTTATTTTTGGAGACTCCAGGAGGAGTGGACAGACGGGATCCACTATAGTTTCTGGTACTACCGCTACCAGTACGACCAGTTCTGGATCTGTCAGTGGGGCACCTGTGTGCCAAAGTTATGGACGACGACATTTTGGCCAGTACTACAGGATGACTGGTCAGTGCTTTAGATGTGATCAGCTAGGACATCAGATTACAGAGTGTCCACAGGCTGGATTTGATAGACGATCTGAGTTCCGATCAGATAGTAGACCTGTTGGTTCAGCAGGAAGGCCGAGGACTGTTCCTCCACGTACTTTGACTGAAGGATCCTCTGGTAGAAGTGGTGGGTCGAGTTCTGTGGCACGGAGACCACCTACTGGTAGTCAACGGGAGTTTAGTGGTCCAGTAGCTCCAGCTCCAGTTCAGCCGTGTATGTACAGTTTGAGTCAGCAGGAGGCTCGAGATGCTCCGAATGTGGTGACAGGTACGATTTATATTTCTTAACATCCCTGTCATGTTTTGTTTGATTCTGGAACCAGTCACTCATTTCTTTTAGAGCGCTGTTTTGATGTTTTGCATCTGGATTCTATTTTGCTACCGGTTTCTCTTTCTGTTATTTTGCCGGCTGGAAGTAATTTGATCGCCCGAAAGTTTTGTTTCTATGAGCTTGATATTTCAGGCAAGAAATGGAAGTCGAGTTTGATTTTATTGCTGATTTCTTCTTACGACGTGATTTTGGGTATGGATTGACTGAGTCTGTATGAGGCTCAGATTGAATGTTTGAAGAAGCAAGTGAGCTTGCTTATGGATGGTGAGAGATGTGTATTTCAAGGATTACGAGGTGTTTTATCCTATATGATTTCTGTGTTGGAAGTCAGAAGATTGTGGAAGAAAGGTTGCCCGGTATTTTTGGCTTCTGTATGGGATATGAACATAGATGTGGGTTCTATTTCTGATATCCCCGTTGTACGAGAGTTTTCAGATGTATTTCCTGAGGAGTTGGTTGGTTTACCTCTGGATCGAGATGTTGAGTTCTCTATTGATATTTTTCTGGGTATAGCTCCAATATCAAAAGCTCCGTACATGATGGCACCGAAAGAACTTTATGAGTTGAAAGTTCAGCTCCAGGAGTTGGTGGATAGAGGATTTGCTCGTCCTAGTATTTCTCCTTGGGGAGCACCCGTACTGTTTGTGAAGAAGAAGGATGGAACACTCCGTATGTGTGTTGATTACAGATATTTGAATAAAGTCACAATCAAGAACAAGTATCAATTACCACGGATTGATGACTTGTTTGATTAGCTTTCTGGTTCTTTTGTATTTTCAAAGATTGATTTGAGATCTGGATACTATCAGGTGAAGGTGAAGGAATGTGATGTGTTGAAGACAGCTTTCAGTACTCGATACGGGCACTACGAGTTTTTGGTTATACCTTTTGGGATAACCAATGCACCTGCTATTTTCATGGATCTGATGAACAAAGTGTTCAAGGAGTATCTAGATCAGTTTGTGATCGTCTTCATAGACGATAATCTGGTGTATTCTGCTTCTGAGGAAGATCATACAAGACACTTAAGCATTGTATTGGAGACTTTGAGGCAGCATCAGTTGTATGCTAAGTTTTCCAAGTGTGAATTCTGGCTGAAGAGCATTTCTTTTCTAGGGCATATGGTGAGCGGTGAAGGTATTTCTGTTGATCCCCAGAAGATTCAAGCTGTTGCTGATTGGCCAAGGCCTACTACAGTATTTGAGGTACTTAGTTTCTTAGGCATGGCTGGATATTTTAGGAAGTTTGTGAAGGGATTTTCTCAGATTTCTACGCCTCTGACGAGACTGACTCAGAAGTCAGTAGCATTTGTTTCGACACTAGAATGTGAATCCCATTTTTAGAGGTTGAAGGATTGTTTGACATCTGCTCCTGTGTTAGCACTTCCGTCAGGTACGGAAGGATTTCAGGTGTTCAGTGATGCTTCACTAAAAGGTTTGGGTTGTATTCTGATGCAGCATGGTCGGGTAATAGCCTATGCTTCGAGACAGTTGAAACCACATGAAAAGTATTACCCGACCCATGATTTGGAACTAGCTGCAGTTGTTTTTTCTTTGAAGATTTGGCGTCATTACTTGTATGGCGTTAGATGTGAGATCTTTACGAATCATAAGAGCTTGAAGTACATGTTCACTCAGAAGGATCTGAATTTGAGGCAAAGAAGATGGCTTGAGTTGATCAAGGACTATGACCTGACGATTCAGTATCAACCTGGTAAGGCTAATGTGGTAGCAGACGCTTTGAGAAGGAAGTCTTCTAGATTATTAGGTATTTAGCTCACTTCTGATGACTATCTGATACGAGATATGAAAAGATTGCAGTTAGAGGTGATTTCTTCTACTGGTCTGGATTCTGCTGTTTTGGCTCAGATAAACATTCAATCTTCTCTGGAAGAAAGGATTCAGGAAGCTCAGAAGTCAGACTCCGATTATTTGAAGTTGATTACTCAGATTGAATCTGGTAAGAAACCTGAACTCCGAGTTTCTGATTCTGATGTTATTTTCTGCAAGGATAGATTGTGGATTCATGTATTTGAAGGCAGAGCATCAGTGACCAGGAGGTCTTTTGCAGTCGTTGCCTATCCCTGAGTGGAAGTGGGAGGAGGTAACGATGGACTTTGTTATGGGTTTCCCTCGATCTAGGCAAGGGCATGATGCCATCTAGGTGATTGTGGATCGATTGACGAAGTCTGCACACTTTTTTCTGATCAGGCAGACGGATCCGGTGGATAAGTTGGCACAGGTATATGTGAAGGAAATTGTTAGATTACACGGTGTGCCTAAAGTGATTGTATCTGATCAAGATGGACAGTTTACTTCTAGAATTTGAAAGGGTATTCAACAAGGCTTGGGTACGAAGTTGTATTTCAGTACGGCTTTTCATCCGTAGACTGACGGACAGTCTGAGAGGACTATTCAAGTACTGGAAGATCTTCTGAGGTTATGTGTTTTGGATTTTGGAGGAAGCTGGGAAGATCATATCCCTTTGATCGAGTTTGCTTATAATAACAATTTTCAGTCCAGTATTGGTATGGCACCTTATGAAGCTTTGTATCGCCGAAAGTGTAGAACTCCTTTGACTCTGACAGAGGTGAGCGATAGATAGGAAATGGGTGTGACGTTTGTGGATGAAACTGTTAAGAAAATCAATCTGATTAAAGAAAGATTGAAAGCTGCACAAGATAGACAACAGAAGTATTACAATCAGAAGCACAGATTTGTGGAATTTCAAGTTGGTGACTTTGTGTATGTCAAAGTCAGTCCGATGAAAGGTGTCAGCAGATTTGGTAGAGTGAGCAAGCTCAGTCCAAGGTATGTTGGACCTTTTGAAATCCTTGATAGGATTGAAAAGTCTGCTTATAGATTGTTATTATCAGATCAGTTGTCTGATGTGTATAACGTATTTCACGTATCCTCTTTGAGAAAGTGGATATCTGACATTGAAAAGAAGTTATCTGCTGATGAGGTTGAGATTCAGGAGAATCTGCAGTATAAGGAAGAATCTGAGAAAATTTTGGCCTATGATGTGCGCAAGTTAAGAAGTAAACATATTCCGATGGTTAAAGTTCAGTAGAAGCACAGAACAGCTCGGGAAGCGACTTGGGAGAAGGAGTCGGACATGAGGCAGTCATATTCGTATCTGTTTTGACTCAGTTTGGTTTGGAAATGTCGAGGATGACATTTTTCTGAAGTTGGGGAGATTGTAAAGACTGTTTTTCCTCCTAGGATCTTCCGGGACGAAGTGGATCATCGGGACGATTGGTGCGAGTGGTGAAGAAATTGTGAAGAAATCTGTCATTTTCGTCTGTATGAACCTAGAAGGGTTGGGACGAACGGTCGGGATGAACCAGACAGAGAGTTTCGTCCAGGGACGAAGAAATTGGAATTTATTTTTGTCTAGACGATTTGAATCCAGAGAAGATCATTCAGGGACGATCGGGACATCGTCCAGGACGATCATGCTTAATAAATATCTGAATAGTGCCGATTTTGAAGAGAGAGAAAGTCTAGGAGAGAGAAAATCGTGGAAAGAAGAAGAAAAGTGAATTTTTGAGCGACTTCGACTCGTTTTCGTCCGTCGTCGTAGTTGAAAAAGTTGATCGACTCGAGGTAAGGTACATTCCGCCTTTCTCAATTTTCAAAAACGTGGATTTTGACGACTTTTCTATTTCGGATTTTGTTTCCGTAAGCGAATAATTGATTTTATTTCGCACTGATAAATGTTTTACCGCGTAACTTTTGGTATGTTTCTGAGATGATAATTGTGCACATTTTGATTATTTTCTGAAAGATCTTTATGGGATATTTTGAATTCTGTGGCGTTTTAATTGAATTATGAATTATCAGGATGTTGAAAAATGTTATGTCAGTACAATGAAAGTCTTATAATATTGTTGTGGATATTCTGTGATAATTTGATAAATTTCTGAATCTGTAATTTTGTGTAAATTATGTATATTGCCGTTATGCCGCTGATTTTTCATACGAATTCTGATTTTTCCTGAATTGATACATTGAATGATATGATTATTTGTATGCTATCACAAGGGAGTTATAAGGGGCCAGAATCCTTTGTGATTTCGATGTCTGGGTCCGGGAAATCTGAAAAATCTGAAATGAGCTCTGAAATCTGTCTGTTCTGGAATTCCGAATATTTGATCTGTTCTGGTGCTATAAGCACAAAGGGAGACATAAGGGGCCAGAATCTGTCGAGATTCTGTCTGTGTCAGGGAAGGGAGGCATAAGGGGTCAGAATCCGTTGAGATTCTGTTAGGGTCAGGGAATCTGATGTTTGATATCTGATAATCTGTTATGTGGTTTATCTGGTTTGTTTTATGAAATTATCCGATATATGATTTCTGATTCTGTACGATTCTTTCTGCTCTGTGATTTGATAGCTTTATAATATCTGTTCTGAACTCTTATTTGAAATGACTTCAGTTTTCTGTATCTGTAAGCTAATTTTTGATTGATCAAGTATCTGTTCTGTCTGTTCTATGATTTCCGTACGGCTATTTTCTGATATGAATTTCTGATGATTTTGATTGGTGAGTGATGTCTTGCTGAGCTGTTAGCTCATCCTTGTTTTCTGCGTAGTTTTCAGGTTCTGAGAAAGGGAATGAGGTCTTGGACTATAAGTTCTGTGTTTGATCTGAGATTAGGTATTTTGTACTTTTGATTTTGTACAGTCATAGCTTTTCTATTTCTGTTCTGTTCTTTAAGTCTGTAGCCATGCACTGTATCTGTATATGATTGTTTTGATGAAAGAAAAGATAGATGAATGTATATGTATTTGGATGCTTATAATAGCTCTGTGTTTTTCTGTCTATTAAATATTTGGAAGAAAGCTTGAAGCAAATTCCAAAACTAGATCCTGGATTTTCAAATGTTGTGTCGCGGCCTGATGCGAGCGGGATCCGTCCTGATCGGGTTGGGTCGTGACATATGTGATGCTAGTGACTTTGTTATAGGAGCAGTATTAGGACAGAGAGTGGATATAAAGGTTCATATAATATATTATGCTAGTAGAACATTAAATTAAGCACAAATTAATTATATAATGATTGAAAAAGAATTACTAACAATATTCTATGCCTTTGATAAGTTTAGGTCATATTTGCTTGGCATAAAAGTCATAGTTTACACCGATCATTCTGATATTAAATACTTGGTAATAAAGAAAGATGCAAAACATAAGCTGATTAGGTGAAATCTTTCATTACAAGAATTTGACGTAGATATTTTGAATAAAAAAGGAACTAAAATCAAGTGGTCGATCACCTATATAGATTAGAAATGGAAAAATTTTGTATAACGAGAGTGACATTAATGATTTTTCCAAAATGAAAAATATTTATATTGAATTTATATTGTGTGCATTGGTATGTTGACATTGCAAATTATATTGTAAGTGGTGTGATCCCATTTGACATGACATATACCCAAGGGCATAAATTTATGCATGGTGCTAATCTCAACTTTTGAGATAAGCCATATTTTTAGAAGTTATAAAGATAAAATCATTAGGAAGTGTGTCCCAATAGAAGAGGTTGAAAGAATCATTAGTCAATGTCATGACTCTAAATGTGGTGGGTATTTTGGAGGATTTAGAACTACTTTTAAGATCATGCAATGTAGATTTTATCAACTTACTTTGCTTAAAGTTGTTAATGATTATGTTAGAAATGTGATAAATGTAAAAGAGTAGGTAATATTATGAAGAGAAATGTAATGTCATTGAACTATGTGTTGGAGGTTCAGATATTTAATGTTTGGGGACAAGATTTCATGGGTCCATTTATTCAATCTTTTAGGAATCAATATATTTAGATAGTAGTTGACTATGTCTCCAGATGAATTGAAGGAGTGGAAACACCAAAAAATGATGATCAAGTTGTTCTGAAATTCTTAAAGAATAATATATATTTTTAGATTTGGAACACCTATGATAATCATTAATGATGGGATACATCACTTTTGTAATAGGATAGTAGAGAACTTAATTTCAAAGTATGAGATTCAATATAGAGTAGCAACTGCTTATCACCCCTCAGACAAGTAGTCAAGCTGAAAAAAGTAATAGGGATATAAAAAGAATCTTTGAGAATATAGTAAATCCTTAAAGAAATGTTTGGGCTCTTAGATTAGATGATGCTCTTTAGACCTATAGAACTGCCTTTAAGACACCAATTGGAATGCCTTTTGCTTTCCCTTAGAACTAGAACAAAAGGCTTATTGGATGATAAAAGAATTAAATTACAATCTTACGGATGTTAGGGAGAAAAGAATTAGTATAATTAAATGAATCGAGAGAGTTTAGAATGGATGCCTACGAGAATGACAAGTAATACAAAGAAAAAATTAAAAAAATTGGCATGATTGTAAGCTCATTAGGAAGAAATTTGAACCTGGAAAGGAGGCACCTCTTTATAATTCAAGATTGAAATTATTTTTTGGCAAAGTTAAAGTTCAGATGATCTAGTCCATTCACTATAACAAAGGTGTATTCTTATGGAGATGTAGATACTAGAGATAACAAGACTGCCTAAACTTTTAAAGGTAATGGACAAATGCCTTATTAAGGATAGAATTTAAATCACCTTAAAATTTTTTTGACTTGGATAATCCTTAATAGAAATTGACATAGTTTAACTAAAAACTAAAAACCTAGCGCTCATTGGGCGGTAACTCAAAATTGTCAATTATGTGTTGTTTATTATTTTTCTATGATTTTAGTGATCTTAAGTTTGATTTGAATGTTTTTTTTTAGTTTGCATGTTGAAACATATTTAAGTATAATTAAGTATGTAATGGCTCTACTAGTCATTGGAGCGTTGTTGTTCCCCCTCCTGTAGTGGATCTAAATTGCTACTGAACCATAGCGCCCTTGAGCCCCATAATGCTTGACTATTAACAATTATTATATTGAAAGCATTATAGAGCCCAAGGAACATAGTGCAGTAGCACTAAATCACCCAACAATATTATAGTGTTCAACAATCGAAGCACTATGGCATTAAGCTCTTAGATTTTGATTAGATTAAGTGAGCACCGAGGCACTGCCACATGCATCACAATGTCCACTTAAACCTCATAATGATGAATAAGTAAGCATCATGGTGATGGTGTTTCTTAGTGGCATAACAGTAACACGTGTCGAGCGCCACAACATTTAATAAGTCAAAAAGCTGGCATTTTAAGTTCTAATATAGAGCACCACAGTGCTCCATAACCCAGTATCGTAACACGGCTGCCTAGTTTGACTAGATTTTGTTGACTGTCGATTAAACTGATGAAGCATGATCATTTTCCTAAAATTTTTTAGCCATTTTTAAATTTTTTTATTTTTTTTAGATTTTCTATTTTTTTAAGAGTTATTTCAATTTCTAAATCAAATCAAATTTCTTCTAGACTATCACGCATGCATGCAACAATAGCAAACTCAAAATTATTATACATAACATAGTTGAATAATTGATAATACAATAATGATATTTTTAAGTAGAATAAGATAACAATGGCAACATAGAGCAAGTAAAATAAAAGAAATGATAAGATTAAATCAATAGTTCATTTAGCAATATAAAGTGAAAGAAATGATAATTAAATTCAAATCCATAGTAACGGTGCCAAAAATGTTTTTGGCACAACCATAAACCACGCACTACTATTCTTTGAATTATGATATACTAAGTTTTAATGTGTATATGAAAGTATATGTGTCATGCAAAGTAATCAAATGATGACAAGAGTATCATTCTCATGAGGATTGGAATGACCCTAAAATCTCTTTAATACTACTTATAAGAATCACTATATTTATATTATGAATCGATTCATACGAAGTGATGCAATTAAAAGTAAAATTTACTAATTCAAAAAGATAAATTTAATATTTTGAAATACTCTAAAATTATGATAGCTAAAATGACATGCTTGCAATAGGTCAATTTTTTCTAATGTTATTGTGATTAGAGCATAAGTACTAATCGGCTCTATCGAGATCATTGGAGTATTAGTTAACCTCATAAATATAACATTAACATTTCCTCAAGATCACATAACTCTAACCACCATATGTTTGTTGATGGAAATATTATATTTTAAAACTCCTATTTATTTTTCTACTCCTTCGTCGAGGCTATTGATTACACTATATTCTAAGTTCAGGAAAGGCCTCTTCAAGAACTAAATGAAGCATGGGGGATTTAAAAATAGCTTACGTAATCCATGAAATTGTAAATCTATTCTATGAAATACGTGGTTCCTAAATAATCATAAGCTCAAAGCAAAGACTTTAGCCTATCATTGAATTAAAAGTAAACAAAACAAACAACTTTACTTCACTAAATAAAATAAAAATATAATACAAGAAATAAGATAAAAATGACCCAAAAATCCTTGGCTAATTATTTACATACTCCTTGCAATATATCCTCCTCTCGCTAGACATGAACATGACTCATACAATAGATACAAATGGCTAATTTCCCCAGAAGTAGCCTCACACACCCTCACTCACACTTCATCACATCTCTCTAACTTGCCAACCCCTTAATATGAGATAAAAGCTTCATATTTATATAAATCCAAAATAATTTAATTGGCATCACAACAATAACTAGGTAGCATTGCAGCACTACAAAACCAACATGTCAATTCACCATTCATTGCATTAGTTTGTTGATTCAACAATCTCTAAATATCTTCCATCATTGTGTTGGGGTGATTTGGCACTATAATGCTCGATCTAGCACTACGGGGCTCCCTGGGTAGCGCCTTAGTGCTAATCACTCTGGCAATCATCTGGGACTTAGACCATTGCGGTGCGAGTCTAGTAGCGCTATGGTGCTAGATCAATAATTTTGACTTATTTCATGCACAAGAAGATAGAAATTAAGAGCGAAGATAATGAAATTATGTTTTGTTCTACTATGCGAGCTTAATTTTATTAGTTGTCTTTTAAGTTTTATGTTACACTTTTAGATATTAATTAGTCATTGTCTTATATCTTCTTGGAATGTAAATTTAGAATTTAAAATAAGAAAAAATAATATCTCATATCATTAATAGTGCATACAATGGAAAATAACAAAATTAAAAAACCTGCATAGTAATTAATAATTTCATTAAAGCTAGTATTTCCTAATAAATAAAAATCATAAAAAGCCTTTAAGCACTTGACTACTTATTCTAGGATTAATTGATTAAAAGAAGCATCATTAGTAGCATCATAATACCATACCTTTGAGTGTCGCTACGTTAGGCCTCAAATTCTAGAGATAATAAAGCCGTAATGCTACCATTCAATGTTGCAACACTAAATTTTAGCACTACAGCACCAGACAATCTCAGTGTCACTGTGGAAATGAGAAGTTAACCAATAGATATAGCAATGCACCGCAGCACCTGATGACCTGTGAAGTTCTGATTCTGCTCCAGGATCGTCGAGGACGATCTGGGATCGTCCAGGACGATCTGTTGAAATTTGCTCCAGAAATTGCCCAGATTGCTCCAGGTGATTTTTCTCCCAGGATCGGCCAGGCCGATAGGGGCATCGTCCCAGGCCAATCAGTTCAGTGCAAAAGACAGAGAGCAGGACTTTTTCAAAATTAATTATCGTCCTGAATCGTCCTGCGAAATCGTCCCAAGACGATGTGAAATTGGTCTGATCGTCCAGGACGATCGTGCGATCGGCCATGACGATCTGAGTATTTTAAAGTTGAAATCAAGTCATTTTGAATAGAGAGAAAATCAAAAATATCTAAAAATTCAGCCGAGGAGAGAGAAGGTCGAGGGGATTTTTGGAAAAGCTAATTTTCGGGCGACGCCGGTCCGTTTTCGTCCGACGAGATTGTTCAAGATATTGCTGTACGCAAGGTAAGGCACAATCCGCCTTTCTCAATTTTCAGAACCGTCGTGTTTGGCGGTATTATCTGTCCGGAATTGATTTTTGTTAGTGATTTTCGTCCGTATTTCCCGTCTGGTTCAGTTTTTACCGCGTAATTTTCCGTATGTTGTTGACGTGCCGAGTGTGCACATTTTGGTTATTTTCTGGAGATTTTTGTCCGGGTATTTTGAATTCGGCGGTGTTTTATTTCGACTGTATTTTTCTACGATGTCTAAAAATGTTGTGGCAGTAGAATTAAAGTCTTGCAATATTGTTATCTATATTATGTGTAAATTTGGTATTCTGTGATTTTTCAGGAAAATTGTGTAAATTCTGTATACAGCCATTGTGCTGCCCGATTTTTGTCTGATTTCTGAATTCATCCGGATTTCTTCTGAATTGATATGCTATATGTATATGCTATATAAAGGGAGTTATAAGGGGCCTGGATCCTAAGAGATTCAGTTAGTGTCTGGGAAATCTGAAATGAGCTCAATCTAAAATCTGATATCTGTTATGTTCCGGATTCGATGAATTCTGTTCTGGTGCTATAAGCACATCTGTTCTGGTGCTGTGAGCACAAAGGGAGGCATAAGGGGTCAGAATCCGTAGAGATTCTGTCAGTATCAGGGAATTTAGCTATTAATTACAATACTATCTGATATCTGATTTGATATGACTTCTGTTTCCGTACAGTTCTATTTGAGCTGTTCCGTATCTGTTCTGATTTGATATATGTCCGTATCTGTTCTGATTTGATCTGTTTTGTTCTGATCTGCACAATTTTGATATCTGTCTGATTCTGTTCTGGTTTCTGTACGAATTTTGTTTGAAGTGTTTGGTTTTGGATTCTGGAAGTTTTGATTAGAGGTTTGTTACTTTGCTGAGCTGTTGAGCTCACCCTTATTTTTCTGCGTGTGTTTTTCAGGTTTTGGGAAAGGGAAGGAGGTCTTGGAGTAGAGTTCAGAGTCAGATCAGTTATAGGTATTTTGTACTTTTGTTGATTTTTGTACAGTCATGGCTTTTCTCCTTTGTTCTTTCTATCAGTCATGTACTGTATTTGTAGATGATTATTTTGAGGAAAAGAAAAATATAGATGATTTGTTCCGCTGCATTTGATGTTTCATAGTAGCTCTGTGCGTATGTTTTGTGTTGAAATATTTGGAAGAATCAGTTCCGAAGCAAATTCCAAAGCCAGATCCTGGTCTGTTCGTTAAGCTGGTCGCGGCCCGGTGCGGGCGGGATCCGTCCCGGTCGGGTCGGGTCGTGACAAGCCTTTTTGGTGGTATCAGAGCAATGGTTTTAGAATTTGGATTGTGTAAGACAGAGCTATAGGAAGTGATCTGTAAGTGAGTTTGTCTGGGGTAATTTTGATTTGTTTGGCTTTTTATTGTGTTATTTTTGTGATAGTTTTCCAGATTTTTCTGGATTTTCTGTATGGATCAACCAGACCCAGACATGATAGACGGGCAGAGTGCCAGTCAGGCAGCACCAGTGGGAAGTACAGCCCCAGTGGCCGGTGCTGATACACCGTCTCAGTTTGCGACACTTGTTGCTAAGATGATGAGCGAGACTCAGAGCAGAGCTTCTATCGTCAGATCTGATGATATTGATAGACATCTCCAGATGTTTTTGAGGTTGAAACCTCAGAGATTTGAGGGCGCTGTTGAGCCCAGAGCTGCTGAGGAGTGGTTGAGGAGATTAGAGAAGACCTTCGACGGCATGCAGTGTCTGTTAGACAGAAAGGTACCTTTGGCAGTATTTCTGTTGGATGGTGAGGCTGAGCATTGATGGGTTGGCCAGCAGGAGGCCAAGTTTTAGGGCAGATTGAACTCTATGATTACCTGGGAAGAGTTCACTGAGGTGTTCCGAGACTGGTTCGTTCCCCCTTCTGCACAACAGCAGATGCAGGAGACCTTTCTGAGGCTTGTTCAGGGGAGCAAGACAGTGATGCAGTACGAGGCTGAGTTTACTGCATTAGTCAGGTATGCTCCGCAGCTGGTTAGTACTTCTGCTGAGAGGTGCTACAGATTTCTGAGGGGATTACGAGATACTCTGAGGCATCCCCTGATACCGTTCCGTATCACTGATTTCTCTGAGCTTGTGGAGCGAGCTCGTCTGATTGAGAATGACCTGATGGCTACTCAGCAGCGGTGGACTGCGAGTAGGAAGAGGTTTGGAGGTGAGACTTCAGGCAGTGGTTCCTCTGGGAAGAGGAGATTTGGATCTGGTTCTGGATCTGGTGACTCCAGGAGGAGTGGAGGGTTGTCTGGTACTGCTACTAGTAAGACGAGTTCTGGATCTGTCAGTATGGCACCTGTGTGCCAGAGTTGTCGACAGCGACACCTTGGCCAGTGCTACAGGATGGCTGGTCTGTGCTTCCAATGTGGTCAGCCAGGACATCGGATTGCAGAGTGTCCACAGACTGGATTTGATCGGCGTTCTGAGTTTCGATCTGAGGGCTTTGTCAGACCTGCCGGTTCAACAGCAGAAAGACCGAGGACTGTTCCTCCACACCCTGAGGGATTTTCTGGTAGAGGTGGTGGATCTAGTTCTGCACCACGGAGACCACCTACTGTTCAGAGGGAGCCGAGCAGTTCTATTGCTTCAGCTCCAGCTCCAGTTTAGCCACGAGTTTACAGCCTGAGTCAGCAGGAGGCTCGAGACGCTCCAGATGTTGTGACATGTACGATTTACATTTCTGATCAGCCCTGTCATATTTTGTTTGATTCTGGAGCCAATCACTCGTTTTTATCTGAGCGTTGTTTTGATGCCTTGCATCTGGACTCAATTTTGTTGTCGGTTTCTCTTTCTGTGATTTTGACGGCTGGAAGTAATCTGATTGCCCGTAAGTTTTGTTTTTGTGAGATTGAGATTTCTGGCAAGAAGTGGAAATCAAGTCTGATTCTGTTGCCGATTTCTTCGTATGACGTGATTTTGGGCATGGATTGGCTGAGTCTGTATGAGGCTCAGATTGATTGTCTGAAGAAGCAAGTGAGTTTGCTTATGGCTGGAGAGCGATGTGTATTTCAGGGATTACGGGGTGTTCTCTCCAGTTTGATTTCTATGTTGGAGGTGAGCAGAATGTGGAAGAAGGGATGTCCAGTGTTTTTGGCTTCGGTGCGGGATCTGAACCTGGAGGTTGGTTATGTTTCTGAGATCCCTGTGGTACGGGAGTTTGCTGACGTTTTTCTTGAGGAGTTGGTTGGTTTACCTCCGGATAGAGAGGTGGAGTTCTCTATTGATATTTTTCCGGGTACCGCTTCGATATCAAAAGCTCCGTACAAGATGGCACCGAAAGAACTTTCTGAGTTGAAAGTTCAACTTCAGGAGTTGGTAGACAGAGGCTTTGTCCGTCCTAGTGTTTCTCCCTGGGGAGCACCTGTACTGTTTGTGAAGAAAAAGGACGGGACACTTTGTAAGTGTGTTGATTACAGAGATTTGAACAAAATCACGATGAAGAACAAGTATCCTTTGCCTCGGATAGATGACTTGTTTGACCAGCTTTTCGGATCTTTGGTATTTTCGAAGATTGATTTGAGATCCGGATACTATCAGGTGAAGGTAAGGGAAGCTGATGTGGTGAAGTCAGCTTTCAGTACTCGGTACGGGCACTACGAGTTCTTGGTTATGCCTTTTGGGGTAACCAACGCGCCTGCTATTTTCATGGATCTGATGAACCGAGTGTTCAGGGAGTTTCTGGATCAGTTTGTGATCGTCTTCATTGACGATATTCTGGTATATTCTGCTTCTGAGGATGATCATGCCAGACACTTGAGCATTGTGTTGGAGACTTTTGAGGCGGCATCAGCTGTATGCCAAGTTCTCTAAGTGTGAATTCTGGCTAAAGAGCATTTCATTTCTGGGGTATGTGGTGAGCGGAGAAGGCATTTCTGTTGATCCCCAGAAGATTCAGGCGGTTGCTGATTGGCCGAGGCCGACTATGGTATTTGAGGTACGTAGTTTCTTGGGCATGGCCGGATATTACAAGAAATTTGTGAAGGGATTTTCACAGATTTCGACACGTTTGACGAGAATGACGCAGAAGGCAGTACCTTTTGTTTGGACACCGGAGTGTGAAGCTGGTTTTCAGAGATTAAAGGATTGTTTGACTTCAGCTCCAGTGTTAGCACTTCCGTCAGGTACGGAAGGATTTCAGGTGTTCAATGATGCTTCACTGAAAGGTTTGGAATGTGTTTTGATGCAGAATGGAAGGGTAATTGCTTATGCCTCTAGACAATTGAAACCACATGAGAAGAATTACCTGACGCATGATTTGGAGTTAGCTGCTGTTGTGTTTGCTTTGAAGATTTGGCGTCATTACCTGTATGGCGTCAGATATGAGATTTTCACTAATCATAAGAGCCTGAAGTACATTTTCACTCAGAAGGATCTGAATCTGAGACAGAGAAGGTGGCTTGAGTTGATCAAGGACTATGATTTGATAATTCAGTATCAGCCTGGGAAGGCTAATGTGGTAGCGGACGCTCTGAGCAGGAAGTCTTTTGGATTATCAGGTTTGCAGCTCACTTTTGATGCTTTCCTGATTCGAGACATGGAGCGATTGCAGTTGGAAGTGATCTCCTCCAGTTGTTTGGATTTGGCTCAGATGAGTATTCAGTCTTCTTTGGAAGCAAGGATTCAGGAAGCCCAGAAGTCGGATTCTGACTATTCGAAGTTAATTGCTCAGATTGGATCTGATAAGACTCCTGAACTTCGAATTTCTTATTCTAGTGCTATTTTCTGTAAGAACAGGTTGTGGGTACCTATGTTTGGAGATTTGAGGCAGGAGATTCTGTACGAATCTCATCATTCGGGCTACACTATTCATCTAGGCAGTGGTAAGATGTATGCAGACATGAAGCTTTTGTTCTGGTGGCCTGGAATGAAGAATGATGTGGCAGAGTTTGTGTCGAGATGCGAAGCCTGTCAGTTGGTGAAGGCAGAGCATCAGCGACCAGGTGGACTGTTGCAGTCGTTGCCTATCCCTGAGTGGAAGTGGGAGGAGGTAACGATGGACTTTGCAATGGGTTTTCCTCGATCTAGACAAGGGCACGACGCCATTTGGGTGGTTGTAGATCGACTGACGAAGTCCGCCCATTTTCTTCCGATCAGACAGACCGATCCGGTGGATCGCTTGCCACAGATATATGTGAAGGAAATAGTCAGATTGCACGGTGTGCCTAAAGTGATCGTATCTGATCGAGATGGACGATTTACTTCCAGACTTTGGAAGGGCATTCAGCAAGGCTTGGGTACGAAACTGCATTTCAGTACAGCTTTTCATCCTCAGACCGACGGACAGTCTGAGAGGACCATTCAGGTACTGGAAGATCTATTGAGGCTTTGTGTTTTAGATTTTGGAGGAAGCTGGGAAGATCACATTCTTCTGATTGAGTTTGCCTATAACAACAATTTTCAGTCTAGCATTGGTATGGCACCGTACGAGGCTCTGTATGGCAGGAAGTGTCGTACTACTTTGACTCTGATTGAGGTCGGAGATAGACAAGAACTGGGTGCCACTTTCCTTGAAGAAATTGTTAAGAAGATCAGCTTGATTAAAGAAAGATTGAAAGCGGCTCAGGATCGACAGCAGAAATATTACAATAAGAAGCACAGGTTTGTTGAGTTTCAAGTCGGTGACTTTGTGTATGTCAAAGTCAGCCCGATGAAGGGTGTGAGCAGATTTGGCCAGGTGAGCAAGCTTAGTCCAAGGTATGTTGGCCCTTTTGAAATCCTGGTAAGGATTGGAAAATCTGCTTACCGACTGTTGCTTTCTGATTCGATGCCTGACGTGCATAACGTGTTTTATGTATCTACTTTGAGAAAGTGGGTATCTGCTTCTGGGAAGAAGCTGTCAGCTGACGAAGTTGAGATTCAGGAGAATCTGGCGTACAAAGAAGAGCCAGCATTGATTTTGGCATACGACGTCCGAAAGCTACGAAGTAAAGAGATTCCAATGGTTAAAGTCCAGTGGAAGCATCGTACTGCGCGGGAAGCTACTTGGGAGAAGGAGTCTGATATGAGACAGTCGTACCCGTACTTGTTCTGACGCTGTTTGGATTGGACAATGTCGAGGACGACATTTTTTTGAAGTTGGGGAGATTGTGAAGTTCTGATTCTGCTCCAGGATCGTCCAGGACGATCTGAGATCGTCCTGGGACGATCAGTTGAAATTTGCTCCAGAAATTGCCCAGATTGCTCGAGGTGATTTTTCTCCCAGGATCGGCCAGGCCGATAGGGGCATCGTCCCAGGCCGATCAGTTCAGTGCAAAAGACAGAGAGCAGGACTTTTTCAAAATTAATTATCGTCCTGAATCGTCCTGCGAAATCGTCCCAAGACGATGTGATATTGGTCTGATCGTCCAGGACGATCGTACGATCGGCCAGGACGATCTGAGTATTTTAAAGCTGAAATCAAGTCATTTTGAAGATAGAGAAAATAAAAAATATCTAAAAATTCAGCCGAGGAGAGAAAAAGTCGAGGGGATTTTTGAAAAAGCTGATTTTCAGGCGACACCGGTCCGTTTTCGTCCGACGAGATTGTTCAAGATATTGATGTACGCAAGGTAAGGCATAATCCGCCTTTCTCAATTTTCAGAACCGTAGTGTTTGGCGGTATTATCTGTCCGGAATTGATTTTTGTTAGTGATTTTCATCCGTATTTCCCGTCTGGTTCACTTTTTACCGCGTAATTTTTCGTATGTTGTTGACGTGCCGAGTGTGCACATTTGGTTATTTTCTGGAGATTTTTGTCCGGGTATTTTGAATTCGACGGTGTTTTATTTCGACTGTATTTTTCTACGATGTCTAAAAATGTTGTGGCAGTAGAATTAAAGTCTTGCAATATTGTTATCTATATTATGTGTAAATTTGGTATTCTGTGATTTTTCAGGAAAATTGTGTAAATTCTGTATACAGCCGTTGTGCTGCCTGATTTTTGTCTGATTTCTGAATTCGTCCGGATTTCTTCTGAATTGATATGCTATCTGTATATGCTATATAAAGGGAGTTATAAGGGGCCTGGATCCTAAGAGATTCAGTTAGTGTCTGAGAAATTTGAAATTAGCTCAATCTGAAATCTGATATCTGTTCTATTCCGGATCCGATGAATTCTGTTCTGGTGCTATAATCACATCTGTTCTGGTACTATAAGCACATCTGTTCTGGTGTTGTGAGCACAAAGGGAGGCATAAGGGGCCAGAATCCGTAGAGATTCTGTCAGTGTCAGGGAATTTATCTATTAATTACAATACTATCTGATATCTGATTTGATATGACTTTTGTTTCCGTACAGTTCTGTTTGAGCTGTTCCGTATCTGTTTTGATTTGATGTATGTCCGTATCTGTTCTGATTTGATCTGTTTTGTTCTGATCTACACAATTTTGATATTTGTCTGATTCTGTTCTGGTTTCTGTACGGATTTTGTTTGAAGTGTTTGGTTTTGAATTCTAGAAGTTTTGATTGGAGGTTTGTTGCTTTGCTGAGCTGTTGAGCTCATCCTTGTTTTTCTACGTGTGTTTTTCAGGTTCTGGGAAAGGGAAGGAGGTCTTGGACTAGAGTTCAGAGTCAGATCAGTTATAGGTATTTTGTACTTTTGTTGATTTTTGTACAGTCATGGCTTTTCGCCTTTGTTCTTTCTGTCAGCCATGTACTGTATTTGTAGATGATTGTTTTGAGGAAAAGAAAAATATAGATGATTTGTTCCGCTGCATTTGATGTTTCATAGTAGCTCTGTGCGTCTGTTTTGTGTTGAAATATTTAGAAGAATCAGTTCCGAAGCAAATTCCAAAGCCAGATCCTGGTCTGTTCGTTAAGCTGATCGCGGCCCGGTGCGGGCGGGATCCGTCCCGGTTGAGTCAGGTCGTGACATGACCTCAGTGCCAAATTGCCCATGCACTGTGGTGCAGTAGTCAATTTAATTATTATTCGAAAATAACACATCGATTTAGTTAAAGTCTCAAGGTGGAGAACCTATTCAACATCGCATCATTAGTTCATTTTGGAGCACCACTGTAATGCTCCTATATCTTAATTGGAAGAATTATCTATTTCATTTCTTAATTAATCTATCAAAGCCTCTAATTTCCCCCGAACTGAATAAAATCCAATATAAGCAATTATATTCATCAAAATTATTCACTATTTTCATTTAATAAAATTTGATTTATAATTACCTAGAGATCACTTACAATATCAATCTACTCTCTAGGCTATCTACAAAGGAATAAAATAAAAAGAAAACTTAAAGATTCTGAGCAATATCACTCCATAAGATCCTAACCCCTTCCCCAACCTAAGTCAATAAAATCCACATTATAAGCTTACAAAGTCCAACATAACCCCAAAATTACTAAAGCTTTTAATGCAAGGTCTCAAAAATTAATATACATGCTCATCTCAATCAATATCAAAGCAATAACCAACATTAAAAATAATAATCAATCATTGGCTACACAAATCGATATAATCAGTAAATAAGAAAACCTGAAAGATCATTAAACTGAAATCTATAAATCACTATCATATATTAGAAGAAAAATCACATCCATTCTATATCAAAATAATTAGTACAATACTATTAGTTATATTTATTCATTGTATGCTATATATGAATCATGAACACATCAATCACTATTATCAATTCTACTGTCACATGTGAATACTGCATTAGAATATTCAAACTCTACAACTTCTATGAGTATATTCTTATTCAATGTATGAGTCTCTAACTACATATGCTTCCATGTATGCATGTCAACATATGCATTAATATTATGTAAATTTATTCAGGAAGGAAGGATATTGAGCTTTTAAGTGGTGTTTTCATTCTTCCATTGGTCATTCATCTATCTTATCAATTCATCATCATCGTTCAATCCTTTATTTTATGGAATGCCCATCGGCCATCATCTTGTATAGGATTTATCATTTTAATAGCTAGCCCGTATTAATTATAGTATTCATAGCCAACCTTCCTTACTTACATGATTTATCAAATATATCAATTGTATCATTTTTTTCTATGCAATTCAATATCATGTATGAAATACAATAACCTTTTAACAATCTATGAAATTCATGACAATTAGTATACTATTCATTAAGTTTAGAAAATCATAATTATCAATTTACCAAGTGAAATTTAATAATATTACTGTCAAAATTCCTATAAAAATTATATCTATAACATAAAAAAAATTACATGATAAAAGCTTAATAAATGAGGAGAAACTTATTTTTATCTCTTTCTAAAAGATTCAAATCATAGAACACAAAATTACTGAATACAAAAGTAGGATTCGGATTACCCACAATAATTAGAATAAATTTTGTAATAGATCCGACAGATTAAAATTACCTCGAATAACTTTCTCACTCCTTATCTCCTCTCCCACACCCTTCTCTCTTCATCTTCTTTTTCCTCACCCGGCAAGCCAAATGAGATGGGGAAGGAGGGATGGTGTTAAGTGATATTTATTTTAAAAAATATATAAAGTAAATATTAGTGTTTGACACCGCAACGCCTAAAATCACAACACCGTTGCGCTGCATGATGAACCCAAAGTTACTGTAGAATAGAGGCTTCAACATTAGGATTGTGCTCTCCCAGCTCCAATACGCATATAAGGACAACGTCGCAGCATTGTAACTCAAATTTCCATAATTAAAAAAAATCATTTTATGAAATTTTGGGTCATTACAATTTATCACTATCATGCAAGAAATTACCACTATCACTTCACAAACATAACAGAAAAAAAGCATGATAAAAATCATTTCATTAACATTAAATCATTAGTATCAATTAATTCAAATTAATAACCAAATTAGTATAAAAACCAAAATTAGTACAAATCATTGGTAATTTAAACCAAGTTAATTAAATGTAAATAATAAAATCTATACAACCCATTTTAACCCTCTCATAATCAATCATATGGCCTTGTTACAATTCAAATCTTTTAATAACATGCTCCATGATCTAAATTGAAAGAATTATCTATTTCTTTTCTTTATTAATCAACTAGAGCTTCTAATTTCTCTTGAATTAAAAGAAAAGCTAATAGAAGCAATTCTATACATCAAAATCTTTTACTATTTTCATTTAATAAAACCTAATTTACAATAGCCAAGAGAACACTTAAACATTAATATATCTCTGTAGGCTCTTGACTACAAAAGAATAAAATAAAATATAAAAAATAAAAAGAAAATGTAAAGATTTTGATCAGCCTCACTCTATAAGATCCTGACCCCTTTCTGGATCTGAAAATAATAAAATTTACATAACGAGCTTGTAAAGTCCAACATGACCCCAAAACTATAAAATCTTTTAATGCAGGATTTCAAAAATTATTAAGCATACTCATCTAAATTAATAAAAAATCAGTAGCTATCAGTAAAAATAATGATCAACCACTTGTGATATGAATCGATATGATTAGTAAACAAGTAAAACACAAAAGTCATTACACTAAAATCCATAATCCACCATCATACACTAGAAGAGTAAATATAATAGTTATATATCAAAATAATCAGTACAATATCAAGTAAAATGCTGCCAGTTATGTTCATTGTATGCTATATATGAATCATGAATGCTTCTATCACTATTACAAATGATACAATCACATATAAATACTTTACATGTATGTTCAATTTCAATTGGAGGGGATTCCAAATATTTAAAAATGTCTCCCAAATTCTCATGAAATTTCAAAACTCAAAAATAAAAAAACTATTAAAATATTCAAAAATGAAATTAAACATCTTAAATACTTAAAGCAAATACCCACCCACCATTCACAACAGTTTGCTGAGATAAACAAATTTGGAAATCACTTCAGCTTATAAAGAGAAAATAATTGGTTGAGAATATCACAATGATTAATTCTCAAACTGTCTCTTGTCAGTACGAACATGGTACACGTCTTCTAACTAGTAGTTTTGCCACTAAATGGCACCACATATAAATGTTATAATTGGGGCTCTCTAATTGGATGGTTTTGTTGCCACGATTAAATTATGATCATGGTCATAGACTGTATGTTCCCCAACGATGCTAAATATTTGAGTAATGAATCAACAGAATGTGATCGATAGAGCACAAATATCTCTGTTAGCTAAGGTGGATTCAAATCTATCGTCTTAGGCAAATATTTACCCTACGTCTACAAGATACCCTTGGACGAAGCAACCCATGGCCGTCAACAAGAATCCTTCTATCAGGTTGGGTCAACTACCTCCTCTGATTACGTAGATTAGGGATCATGATGATCCGGGATGACATAACAATGAGATCTTGATCGGGTCTACCATCATTTGCCACAGCATCCACTTTAAGTGCAAGATGGTGAATTTCTAATTTTAAATGTTAAATTTTAAAATAATTAAACATGCTGCTACTATACATTAGATATTATGTATCTATTTGACGACTAGCCTTAATCGAAAGTTCTCTCTCACTATCAAGAGGGATAATTAACTATAGGGGCTTACGCCTATAGGAAACTTAAACTTATATCATAAAATAACTGTAAAATGAGGGCGAAATCTTTGCGTAACATCTTATTCACAATCTAATCCGCCTTCTGAAAATTTGCATTGGGATTTAAACATTACAACTCTCCTCTATGACCCAAAAAAAAGGCCACTGAGAGGCCACGGTACGAATTTTTGAAGCCCACATCTACCTCTAGAAAAAAATATTATTGTAATACATTCTTAAAGTTTGGCTTTTAGTGCAGATCTTCCCTATGCTGCAAAAAACAATACAAACAAACATACATAATTTCCAAGATACAAACTAGTAGTCTAAGTCTTTATTTGGGACAATTTACTTACTGCTTTCTAAAAAAAAATTTAATATCATTTTTAAAAAATTGTCGTACTAAAAAATTGTTTCAGAAAGCAATAAGAAAGTTGTAAACTCACACACACAACGCATACACAAAGACTCGAACTCAGGACCTCTTAGTTTAAGCCTAAGCTCTCAACGAATATGCCAATGTGAGCTGTCTACCAAGTTGCTTTAGTAGACAAATAAGAAAGTTGTCCTAAACAAAGTCTATGTAATCAAAAGTATGCCTTAAAAGCAAAACCAAACTTACTGTTCTATGAAAGAGCCCTTTAATAGATAGACAAACGAAACCAACATCTACCAAATATTTATTTCTTCATAATTAGAAAACAGGGGCGACTTGCATATTCACAAACTGAACTGCAAATATAAAAGGGAACACAATATTTGCCCATTTTATTAATAAAACCTTAATATTATCTAAGGGTTCGTTTGGGACGGCTTTCTTACTACTTCTTAAAGTGGTTTTTAGTTAAAAAAAATTGAAATTTTAATACTAGAAAGCTTCTTTAAAAAGCAGTAAGAAAACCATCCCAAACATTGCCTAAGTCTCATAAAACTATTATCATGAAATTGGGTATATGACAACTTTTCCAGTAGCCCTCCCAGTTTCAAGATATGAAAACGCATCAATCTCCTTTGAAAATGGGAATGGACCTTTTGGATCATTAAGTGGCTTAATCTTCCCACTCTCCAGATATGGATTCAGCTTTGTTAAAACAGCTCCATCAGAAGTGAGAATAAATATGAAACCTGGAGGAGAGATAGGACCACTGATTCCCACAACAGCTCCACCTTCTTTCACAGCATTTGGTCCCGTTTCGCCAAGCCCTGCATATTGAAATTTGTTTATATCAAAAGTTGGCTATGAAAGGAATGCACTTGGCCTATCTTCAGCATTGAGTTAATTACTGTGAATAATTCATTTCGAAGACATAGGTTTCGTTTGGGACAACTTTCTTACTGTTATTAAAGAAGCTTCCTAGCAAAAAAATTAAAAATTTTATACTAAAAAGCTGCTTTAAGAAGCAATAAGAAAACCGTCCCAACGAAGCCATAGTCTGATGAATGGAATCCTACCCAATCAAAAAATATTAAACAGAAATTGAGGCACGTGTATTATATTTTAAAATTGAGGATATATATATATATATATATATATATATATATATATATATATATATATATATATATATATATATATATATATATATATATATAATACTAGAAAACTCTAAGATTGAAAAAAAATAAACTAATTATCTTAATTTTGAAATTTACATGTGAAGTTGATGGCATTAACAAATATCAAATTGAATATGTGAAGGGAAAAAAGTTGATTTGATTCAAGACAATAAAATACAAACACATGAAAGTTATTTAATCAAAATCTATTATGGGTAAGTTAATGAGTGCTTTTCATTAAAAATGAGAGATTATTACATAATTTTATATTTTAAACACTAAATATAGATGTAATGAGCTAAATGTGATTCATGCATAGATCATTAATGATTTAATGATAATAAACCTCCATGTTGAGCCATCTAATGGGTTCCTAAATAATTTTATACGTTGTACATATGTTAGCTAAATCATTAAGACATGATGTCCAACTCCACTAGGCATTTGGAGCCTTTGCAGCTTAAAAACAAACTATAAAAGGTGAATCAAGATAATTCAACAAGGCAAAGTGAAAAATTCAAAGAGCTTAGTGTGTCCATTTATGGATTTTTTTGTTTGATAGAATGTAGGATTATCTGAAAAATATCTCTAGATAGATGGAAACACAAATACAATCATTAAATTTTTTTTTAAATAATTAATTTAATAACATTTATAAAATAATTATAAGGCATTTTCAAATGATAGGACTTTAATCAAAATTATACTATATATGTAAATCAACAATTAAATTGACATACATTTAATTAAGAAAATTAATTCACATCAGCAGTTATGGGTAGGAGTGTAAACGAGTCGAGTCGAGTAATGGCCTTACTGAGCTCGACGCATGAGTCAGAAAACCGGCTCAAACTCTACTCGACGCACTGCGAATGACTTGTCTAGCAACTTGTGAGCTCAGCGATTTGAGCACATCACGTGGCACAACGACTCTTGCTCCATCCCGTCGAGCACACGCAACACAACGCTCTGTTTTGAGGCACAACGCTCCTTCCTGTCGAGTGCACGCAACAAAGCTACTCACACCGAGACTCCTGCCCCGAGGTCGCCGCCCTCATGACCTAGTCCCACGACTCCTGCCCCCTCGATCCGCACATGAGGTTGCCGCCCTCGTCCCTGAGGTCACCCCTCGGTCCAAACACGAGGCTGCCCCACTCTTCCCGTGTCCTGCACAGATGTTCTTCGTGTGCCGCTCGACGAGTACTCAAGGCGAGTCACTTGACAAGTACTCAAGTCTAGCCTTCGATGGTTTGAACTCGAGCTCGAAAGTTTGTTTGAACTCGACTTTTAAGGTCGATAAGCTCGGCTCGCGAGCCCATAAACAAGTCGAGCTCGAGCCGGCTCACGAGGTGGCTCGGCTCACTTACCCGCCTAGTTTAAATGTATGACACATTAACTTAATTCCTCTATAATTCGTACAACCAAACACATCATTATTATTATTAAAAAAAAAACCAACACACTCCTACACCACTCACATAACATCTTTTTAATCTTCAAAATAATATTAAGAGATTAGTAAGCCAAGAAATTTCTTGATCTCCTACGCATTTTCACATCTCTATTAAAATATCATAAGGTCTCACTGCTTTTCCACACTTCATTTTTAATCTCTAACTTTAATTTTACTAACACAATGATAAAAAAAATCTCTATTTTCATTTATGGTGTTAAGTTCAATAAAGTCAATCATATTCTCACAATCTTCTTCGAAATATCTCATCCACATATGTTGAATATCCTATTCTAAGAAAAATGCTTTTTAATCTTCATCATCAATGCACATCACTTGAACTAGGTCATTCTCCTATCTATTCGTTTAGCTAACTTATACATACATCTTTCACCATCCTTAGTATATAATTTCTTATATAAATCACTAAAAGCTAAATTATATGCATCGCATATTGCTTTCTTAGACTCTCAATGAGCCTCTTTATAACTTTCCTAATTTTCTGAGCTTTTATATATAAACTAATTTTTATAATAAAGCTTCTGATTTTTTACATTTTCTTGTATATTTTAGTTCTACCACCAACTATTTTTACTCATATGAGCTTTTATTTTTGATACTTCAAGAACATACTTTGCAATATTCTTAATATCACTAACTTATTTTTTCAACAAAGCATTAGCTTCCTTATGAACAACCAAAATCTTAAAATCTTGAATCATACTCCCAAAAAATATTTTTATTAGCATTCTTTAAATATCTCCATATAATCCTAGGGCAATATTTTACTTCAGGCAGGTGAACAAAATAATAAAAAAAAATTAAAATTGCTTAATCAAAATCCATTATTGATATGCTAACAAATATTTTTCATTAAGAATGAAAAGATATTGCTTAATTCTATTTTTGAAATTAAAAAATGATATAATTTTTCATACTATTGATAAGATATAGAAAGAAAAAGCTTTGAAATAATTCATATGCCCTATAAAAAGCTTAAGTTACCTATATGTACAAATACTTCTCCAATTAATATGATGGAATTTAATCCAACAAAATAGTTTGGTCCTGAACCTCACCTATCACTTAAAAGTAATGACGATAGATTAAAAAAACCAGCCTCAAATAGTTTGGGAGAAAGCTAATGCCCATGTTTGTCAAAGGCTCAGAGGCTTATTGTCGATACTAGTATTTTATAATCAAAATGGCTTCTTTTATTTTAAAAGGATAACAAAAACATCTAATTTATACTGCGAACATCACATCTTATACAAAATAGCCTTTGGTTAAAACAGGAATCAAGTATAAATGGAAGATTATTCATGAAGTTACCAAATAGTTTAGATAAAGAAGACAGGATCTTACCAATAGCATCGTAGACCACATCAAATTTTTCTGGCAGTTCATTTAGGTTTTCCTTGGTATAGTCAATTGCTAAATCAACTCCCAGACTCTTCAATAGCTCCAACTTACCCGTGCTTGAAGTGGCAGCTATTCGTGATGCACCATAAACATGCTTTGCCAACTATAAAAGAAAATAGATTTCAAAGCAAAGCCTTTACAAACCTATCACTATATAAAGCTCAAATCATCTATTATATTTGCTCTGAAACTAACCATGTTTCTAGAAAATGGAAATAAACTATGTAAGAACTACTAGTTATCAGTATAAATGCTATTTAACTTGTAGTAGTCATTGACAAAAAGCATAATAATTGTCAAAAAAGTTTAGTCTCATACGCTAGTGCATGAATCAGAAAACAACCACATCTTGCTTGCTAAAAATAATTAAGACAAGAAAGGCAGGTATTTTTCCCTCAAAGATGCTTAAAGGAAATTACCTGAATCACCAAGGATCCAACTCCACCTGCACCACCTAATACAAGAATAGATTTACCAGCAGAGAATTGAGCCCTCTCCAAGCCTTCATTAGCGGTCTCGATAGCCAAGGGGATTCCAGCAGCTAATTGAAAGTCCAAATTATTGGGTTTTATGGCCAGCAATTTCTCTTCAACAGCAGTGTATTCAGCAAGTGATCCAAACTGCTTAGGTTTATCCAAACCTTTCTCATTGATATCTCCATATACTTCATCTCCTTCCTTTAGGTTCTTCACTTGACTGCCAACCTTCACAACTATGCCAGCCACATCATATCCTGGCACAGTCTAGAAATGATGATAAAAAAATAAAAAAATAAAAAAAAAATGTTAAAAGATAAGCTATTGATAATTTCATTAAGACAAAATTGGTTAGCGAAAACTTCAACGCAAATATTAAATTTTCTTGAAGAAACAATCTCTTGTGTTAATAGGGCTTCTTCTCGTAACCGTAAAAAAGGGAGTTAAAAAATGGCACTGAAATATGAAATTTCTTCTTTAAAGAATGGTAGGAAAAAATATAGTTTTTTAATTTAATCTGGACTTAAGAAATCTAATATTTATAATCTCCTTTTTAAAAATTTATAACTGAAAACAGGACCATTTATTAGTGGAGACGACTCTGATCTTTAATTTTATTCATCCTCATGGAAATATTCAAGAACAAACAAACTAAAGGCATTTTGACTTGAAGCAAAAGGGGTTATAAATTCTATATCACATCAGTTTCAATGAGCTAAATTTCCCATAAATCATGCATCTCAAATAAATACCTTCCAAACTTGTCAAAACCAATCACAGTCTTCTACTAAAACCATTATTACCCAGCATCCAGCGCATTGAAGCTGGAATTGAAAAAAAGAAATCCAATCAAGCTGGTGACAGAAACTCAATTTAGAGGGCAGAAAGGCGATCACTTGAGGCATCCAACTCTCAGATGAGGCATCCAACTCTCAGATGACACATCTGATGAAGTTAAAGCCATAATCCTTCTCTCCCCCAAACAATTACCCAAAATCTGAGGCTGTTTGGTACCCTATAAATCCAGCTAAAATCCTGCATAAATCCTGTATCCAAACAGCCCCTAAATACAGCCAAAATATTTGTGTGGACTTTCTATACTATAATTTTGATAAATCTCATTTCAGCCCTATTATTAGTTAAATCTGGATTTATTAAATCTCAATATTCAGAATTTAACTGATTTAAGGATTACACAATCTCACAAATATTAACTCTGAAACAAACAGACAAACACCCCATCAGGACTTGGTAACATTTAGCAATTGCCATGCCAAACAATTACAAGATTTTAATCCCCTTAAACTTTACTTAAATCTGGAGAGTTAAATCCTACTTGTAGCCAAACAGCCAAAGAAAAGAAAAAAAAAAGTGGTTTCACAAAATAACAGATAATGGAGTTCAAAAGCCGATTTCCGCCTCAAATTCTGAACCGAAATAACTCTTACAGTTTCAAAATTCAAATATTTTCTGCTCAAACAAGTTTTCCCCTACCCAGCCATGCAACATATATCACTGTCTTCCAAAATTAAAAGCTATCAACAACAAGAACTAAATTCGAACAATAACAACATAGAAAGCACAAACATGATGAACTTACAGGTAACGGAGAATCAGTGGCCTTAAACCAACCCAGCCTCCTCTTGAAATCCACCGGGTTCAGTGCTGCGGCCACAACCTTCACAAGCACTTGGTCCTCGTTAATCTCAGGCACAGAAACCCCCTCATCTAACCTCAAGACATTGACATCCCCATACTCATCATAAATCCATGCCTTCATCTTCGTAGGGATTTCAGTCATTGTAGTAATGGCCGTTTAGTGGCAAGATTTAACTTAAATCCTGCCAAAAAAAAAAAAAAAACTAACTTCAATTCTATAGAACTATAAACCCGAAACCTTAATCTGGAGGGATTTAACTTCTCAGGAGCACCTCTTCTCCTTCGCACGTTGCTGGTCCCGCAGAAGCCCTTCTGCAGCGAGCTCCGGTTGCAAAGTGTTACGGATAATTTGGGTAGGCATGAAAGTTGTTTGGCTTATTTACATATTGTGGGATTTACCGACATATCATCTTATTTATATATCTAACCTTTAAAATTTAAATAATTCATTTTTTATCATTTATAGATAATTTTTAAAGAAATTCTTGACCTGAGAGAACGTCCATACGGAGAGAACTAAAGACAGAGAAAGAAACTGATTTTTATATTACGTTTGATAGTACATGGTATGCTAATATATACAAGTGAAATACAGAGCTTGATAATCTTGATTGTCCGTTGGGTCTGCATGAGTCATCTTGTTGACGTGGAGTGTAGCTGTTACAGCGCCCTGCAAATTGATCATTCTGTTGAGCGAATGGTCAATTTGCAACGGAGATCAGAGAACCGATGTGCTGAGAGGGGTTTTGTAAGAATGTCAGCTATCTGGTTCATTGTATTGATGTGATGAACGTAGATTGTGCTTTGCTAGATGTGACTACTGATGAAATGGTAGTCTATCTCAATGTGTTTGGTGCGAGTGTGGAAGACTGGATTGTTGGCGAGTGCTATGGCCGAGGTATTGTCGTAGAGTATTTTAGTTGGAGACTTTTGAGGGATGTGAAAATCATCTGCAAGGCGACAGAGCCATAAGACATCAGATGTGGCGGAGGCAAGTGATATGTACTCTGCCTCCATGGACGATTTCACCACTATAGTTTGTTTCTTGACTGACCATGAGAGGATAGTGGGTCCAAGAAAGGTGCAGAATCCAGAGATTGATTTGCGGTCGGCAGAGTCGGATGCCCAGTCAGCGTCTGTATAAGTGCAGAGTTCGAGATTACCTGTTGTGATGGGAAGACCGTAATCTATGGTTCCTTTAATATATATGAGTAAGCGTTTTAAATCCTAGTAGTCGGTGATGCGTGGTTGATGCATGTGTTGACAAATGATGTTTGTTGAGAACGCGATGTCTGGTCTAATCACCGAGAGATATTGTAGTGCCCCGGCTAGCTTGCGAAAAAGGTGTGGGTCTTGAAATGGCTGCTCGTCTTTTGTTTGACTGGATCTTTTGATGGCCATAGGAGTTGAATACGATTTGCAGTGGAGGAAGCCAGCTGAATGCAATAGTTCTTGGGCATAGTTCTTTTGATGTAGAAAATAGCCAGTCGGTGTATGTTGCACTTGTATTCCAAGAAAAAGAGAGACATCACCTAAATGTTTTATGTTGAATTTTGATTGAAGCTGTTGCAGAATATGATGAATTTTGACTGGATCATTTCATGTAATTAGTATATCGTCGATATATACAAGAATAAAGATGTGAGTGTTATTGTGATTAAAAAGAACCAACAATGGGTCAGCTTTGCTAAATGTAAAACCGAGAGATTGTAAAGCGTTAGTGAGTTGGTGAAACCACTATCAAGGAGACTATTTTAGCACGTATATGAATTTCTGTAGTCAACACACATGTGTGGGATGTTGTGCGTCGACGAAGCTTGATGGTTGTTACATGTATACTTCATCGTGTAAGTCGCCGTGCAAGAAGGCATTAGACACGTCCAATTGAGTCACCTTCCACCAATTTTGAAGAGCTACTTCTAGCAGCATACTGATTGTAACCATCTTGGCTACGGGACTGAAGGTTTTTGTATAATTTATACCGTATTTTTTGGAGCAGCCTTATGCTACAAGGCGTGCTTTGTATTGTTCTATGGTATCGTCTAGATTCAGTTTCTATTTGAATGTCCTTTTGCAGCCGAGTATGAGTTTATTTGGCGGAGGAGGAATGAGTGAACAGGTTCCTTGCTTTTGGAGAGCTAAGAACTTAGATGACATAGCGGAGCACCAGTGACTGTATTTGTTTGCTTGAGAAAAAGATGTGGGAGTAGGTTCCGACGGGGATATGACTGAGAGGCCAAACATTTTCTTTGATTTTAAGATACCAGATTTGAGGCGGGTCTGCATTGGGTAAGCGTGAGGTAGTTGTGTAAGGACGTTAGAGTTTTGGGATGGTGAAGAAATGCTGCATGAATTGAACTATGTATGGTTGAGGAAGAGTTTTTGTGGCTGGAAGTTGGTCCCGGATCATGTGATTGACCAGATTAGGAGCCGACCGAGACATGGGTTGTGGTGATGGAATGAGGGATCAGAAGTAGCGGAGATTGCATGTTTGTGTCCTGAGAGATGGAGGAGTTGGGCAGTTGTTTTAATTTAAAGGGGAACTCCTACTCGAGGAAAGTAATGCATCTTGAAATATGAATCTGGTTGTTTGATAGACTTAGACAACGGTAGCCTTTGGGTTGGGATGAGTATCCAAGAAAAATGCATTCCTGGGATCGTGGTGAAAGTTTGTTTTGAGCTTGGGGTTTTAGCCACAGAAAGCACAGGCAACCAAAGGTATGCAAATGATTGTAGGCAGCTGGTTTGTTGTGGAGTTTGGATTAAGGTGTTTGATTTTTTATGGCAGAGGAGGGAAGCCGGTTTATTAAATAATTCGCTTTTGAGACGGCTTCCACCCAGAAGGAGTTTGGAAGGTAAGAGGCATGGAGAAATGTTCTCGTGAGATCAAGAAGATGGCAGTGCTTGCGCTCAACGAGACCATTTTGCTCCGGGGTATAGGGACAACTTAGTTGGTGTTCGATTCCGTGCTGGAGAAGATAAGATTTAAATGTATTGTTGACAAACTCCCCACCTCCATCTGATCTAAATTTTTGAATTGAGCCTTGAAAATGTGTTTTAATTAGATTGTGGAGGTGTTGAAATTTGGTGAACGTTTCATTTTTAGAGTGCATGAGGTACAACCACGAGAATCTTGTGAAGTCGTCTATAAAGACTACGTAGTATTTGAATCCATTTAATGATGGCATAGGGGAAGGTCCCCAAACGTCTGAGTAAATTAATTGGAAAGGTTTGTCGCAAGTAGAACTGCTAGAAGGGAAAGGTAATTTGTGGCTCTTTGCCAGTTTACACGAGATGCATGTAATTAAAGAATTAAAAGAATTACAAAGTTCTGGAATATGTTTTGCTAAAGATTGTAGAGCCCGAAGATGCGGGTGACTTAGTCTAGCATGCCAGAGGGATGTAGACTGATTTGTGGCTTGTAATGAAATGACTGTGGCAGATCGGCTAGGAGAAGTTGTGAGGTGGTAGAGACCATTATGATTGCGACCTTGGAGAAGAGTTTGGTTGTCCTTGCGATCCTTTATTAAAAAACCATTAGCGTCAAAACAAACGGCAATATTGCTGTCAGCGGTGAGTTTTGAAATAGACGAAAGATTATGAGAAATAGATGGAACGTGTAAAATGTTTTGAAGATTTAACTTACGCGTCGAGTCCGGAAGAGGTAGAATACCTTGTATGGAGTTTTGAATGGGTAGAGTATTACCATTTGCTATGGAGACTAAATTAATGCCGCTATATGGAGTGGATTGACTCATATTAGTGAGATCAGTAGTGAGGTGCGACGAGGCTCCCGAATCCAGAACCCAGTCTGCCGTGGATGAGTTCTACTGCTGCACCATGAGGGCTCTTGTATTAGATGGAAAGTCGTAGATCAAGTTACACCGGTGCCAACAGTTTAGTGCGGAGTGAACAATCATGCCACGGATTTGGCAGGTTGGCTTATGCGATGAGGTCTGACCTTGAGTATGTGAAGAGAGGCGAGACAGTGTACGCGAACTGGATCTGCGACCTCGTGAGTGAGTGAAGCGTCCCGTTTGCTGATCTCTGGAGTAAGAATTTGTGTTGGAAAAGAAGGCAACGGAGTCCGCTTGCTGTTGCGTTTCCTTAACCTGTTCTTGATGAAGATTGATCTCTTCACTACATATAAGAGAGTAAAGAATGTCTAGACTTATTGGATTCAATGAGGTTCGGATTGCAATTTTGAACGCATTGTAGGTAGAAGGAAGCCCGTTAAGGATGCATAGGATGATGTCTTCTGAGTCGACCGTCGATCCGGCAGCGGCTATATGATCGATGAGAGTCTTGATTTGAGTGAGGTACTGTTGCATGGTGCGATCCTTCATTTGGATTTGGTGTAGCTCGTTCTTGAGCTGGATCACTCGAGATATGTTTGTCGGTTGAAGTCTTAGTTTGAGCGTAGACCCAGACTTCATGAGAGGTTTTTAGAGTGATGACATAAGGAAGAACTGATGGGAAAATAGTTGAAAACAGTGCTGAAATTAGATTTTGATCAATGATTTTCCATTGATCATGTTTTGACTTGGATGTTTCCGGTGGGAAAGAAGCAATGCTGGAGAGATGATCGCTGAATCCATTGGCTGCGAAGTTTTGATGAATTTGTAGGCGCCATATGGAATAATTTTCGCTGGTAAGAAGAATCGGAACAAGACTTTTGAGGTTTGAGATGAGAAATTTCAGGTTGGGAGGGATAAAGAATTCAGTTGTAGATGCGCGCGTTGGAGCTGTAATTGGGCTTTTCGGGGTGGAGATCGCGGAGCTTCGGTCCACCATTAATGGATCTTGTTGTTGAGCCATTACGCTTTGATACCATAAAGGAATTCTTGACCTGAGAGAACGTCCATACAAAGAGAACGAAAGACAGAGAGAATGAGGAAGAAAATGATTTCTATATTACATTTGATAGTACATGGTATGCTAATATATATAAGTGAAATACAGAGCTTGATAATCTTGATTGTCCATTGGTTCTTGCTGAGTCATCTTGCTAACGTGGAGTGTAGCTCTAACAATTTTAATATCAAATATTACACTTATATATTTCGTTCCAATCACTCATAATATTAGTATACCACCATATAGGCCTATACCACTCAAATATTTTATTTCTATCACTCATATTTGATATATGGATGATATGAATAAAATTATATATATATATATATATATATATAAGTTGATATAGAATAATATGTATATAAACCCCCCTTATATATTTACATCTAAATTTTTAATACTTATGTAGCCCATCTTGATTTGTTGATTGAGAGTTTTGATTGTAAATTAAGAGATTTTGGAATTTAAAATTTACATATGTGATATGTGTATGAATTTACTTTAATTGAACTAAATATCTAAAATAATAATATTTTGCATCACATAATTGTAATAATTATATAGAAATTTAAAACAAAAATTATAATTGAATAAGCAGAAGGAACGTCGTAAAAAAAATTTAAAAGTGATTTTTTAGAGAGTTTTTTTTTCACGAAAAGAAAATACATTAAAAAAGAAATGAAACAACCAAAGACCCCACGGGGCCACAACAATATATTACAAGTAATAAAACAAGAAGCAAAGAAATTAAAATAAGGGTGAGAGTAAAAAATGCTACGCGGACTTAGACCAGCATCTGATTGCCAGAGAGCGGCCATCCATGGAAGATAACAAAAACGAAAGCGAGAAGTTGCCAAAATAGTACAACGAGCCACCCAGGTTGCCAATCAGCTCCGACCATCCACGATGCTCGCAGCAGAGCTACTTTCTCATCGTCCATAGCGAAACGATTGAAAAAGCGCAACACACAATGCCCACAACCTCCAAACCGCAACAACTAACATCAAAAGGGATAAAATCAACCCTTAAAGCAGCCAACAATTGCAAACCAAAGAGATAATCTGAAACCTGCCCCAAGCACAAAATAATTACTGCCACGTCGACCCCTACCCCTACCCTACCACGAGAGGTAACCTGCTTAACAGGAGGAACATTATGTAACCCAAAATCAGTTCCAAGTTCTTCATCACCACTAGAAATGTCCGACCCCTCCAACCAATCAATTTGCTCAAGACAGGAAACATTCCTTGTAGACTTCGAAAGGCATATCAATTCTTCATCAGAAATAAGAGAAATTGGAACATCAGTAAAAGGTTCACTGGACGACATCCGAGGGGCTGAAGGGGCCGAAACATCCCCCAAACTCAAATGCAATGGAGAAACAAAAGAGGTTCTGACCTCAAAGATAGGAGAAGACACCTCACAGGCAACAACCAAAAGGTTCAACATATTCCATAGACTAGTTAGTCAGAGCACGCACAACAGCCCCACACGACAAGCTACCAATACAATTAGTTTGACAATGCAACACTCCCACATCATGAAGATTAGGAGCAGAAAAAGAAGAAATAAAGGGCAAATTCTTAGAAGACTCCATCCCACGCACAGGAGAGGCAGACGGGGAGGGGGCTAGAACCACCACCGATGGACTAGCATCGACCAAAGCCACGGGGCTAGCAACACAGGCAGCAGCCATAGTTTCCACAGATTGAATAATCCCACTCTCAAGCACACATGAGGAGGGGGCCAGAACAAAAGAAGACAAGCCAGCATTGACCAAAGCCACATTTTGAGCATCACCGGCAGCAGACAAAACTCCCACAGACTCAACATTCACTAAATTAATATCCTCAATCTCCTTAGGAATAATCGGATTCTCCAAAATAGGCAAGACAGACTCCTCAATAACAGGAGGAGGCGAAACAACCACACATGGAAGAGGAGAAGCAACCATACCCGAAATCCTCGTCGCATCATGCATCAAACTGACAATGACCAAACAAATGTCCAAAACACTTACAAGAACCGCAAAATTGAGGGAAATTCTCAAAAACCACTTGCTGAACATAGCCAAACTTCTCGGACCCTAGCCAAACCTTGTCAGGGAAAGACTTAGTAACATTCAACTCAACCAAAACACGAGCTAGGGGTGGCCTAGAGCCAATAGAGGTTGCGGTATCAACTTTCAGGGGTTTGCCAAAGAGCAAACTCAAACCGTGAAGAATTATGGGAGAAAAAAGGTGAGGGCGCAAATGAGGGAAAGAAACTTAAATGGGCACAACCGGCGACTCAACCCCGATATCCACATGAGGCGACCACTTGGCAAGCTTCATAAAGCAGTTAAACACTAAATAGGATCTATGGCAAAACACACGACAATAATCATGATCATCTTTCAGTTTTATAAGGACATGCTTCGGATCCAACAAGGTTAGAGTTTTTTACACTATTTAAAAAAGAATGATTAGGTGTTTTTAATTTTTGTAGAAAACATCTAATCAAGGAATTATCAAGGGGCGTTTTATGTAGGAAAAATAGTAATGGCCGACATCAGCTTGCTATTATTGCACGTGTATGGGCCCAGGATGAATTATTGAGAGAAAATTTGTTTAGAGAAATATTAAAAAATAAAAATTTATAATGCAATACTCTACAGCTCGATGCTATAAGGGCAACTCCAATTAAAAAATTTATTTTTTATTTTAAAATACTATAAAGCCATATTTAAAAATAATTTATCTTCAACCGAATTTTAATTTCTAACACTAAAAAAAATTATATGTATATTCTTTCTTATATGTATTTTTATATTGATTTCTAAATAGTGCAAAATCAATATTGACTTCACATTATTCACAACCGAGATAAAAAAAAAAAACATTTCTTTTGTTGTTCGGATGGACACTTATCAGAGCTGCAAATGAGTAAATGACGTTCGGTTGGAGATGCTCTAAATAATATATGTCTATTTTTACTCACCTTTTCTCCCCATCTCTTTCTAGAAGTCTCTCTTCTATCTATATCAATTGATTTATTTTTTATATTATTTATGGTTGCCTAATTGTAATAATAATAATTACAACTGAAATTAAAATAATAATTAAATTGTTAATAATAATATTATTTAAATAATATAAAAATTATAATATTATTAGTTTTTTCATCAGATTCTCTCTCACTTTTCCTCTCTCCCCCGTCGCTTTTTTCCTTCTCCCTCTGCCTCTCCCTCTCCCTCTCTCTCTCTCTCTTGCTCCCTCTCGCAATTTCTCCATGTCTGCCTTTTCATTATAGTTTAATAATAATTCATAATAATAATAGCATTAAAAATTTGCAAAATTAATTGTATTATTATTATTATTATTATTATTATTAAAATAATAATAATTTTACTATTTATAATAACGTTAATAGTACTTACTAAAATTTTAATAGTATTGTTAATAATTATATAATAATTTAATCATGATATTAGTAATAATAATAATAATATTAATAATATTAATAATATTATTATTTTACTAATATTATTATTATTAATAATATTAGAAATAGTAATAGTAATGTTAATATTTGTAATAATATTATTATTAATATTAATATTGATTAATTAATAATAATAATATTAAAATTTGCACTCATAATAATAGTAATTGTATGTTATTTTTTGACTTATATCAATGTTGATTTATTACTTATTTTATTGTGTTATGATAAGTTGTGTCAAAGAATTTTATTTGTAAGTGTACTTACAGAATTGTCCCTGATCATTACACATATCACTAAAATTAACTACACATCATATTGTATGATCACTATCAAACTCCTAATTATCGAGATATTGTTTACTTTGGTATATGAGCCTCAATATTTTATCCTGTTTGTATAACTTAATAGTAGGTCACCCATCCCAAAATTGCTCTCGGATGAGCACGCTTAACTACAAAGATTTTTAATAAAATTTTAACCATTACACCAAAAGACGTCTCGATATTTAAGAGTTTAGTTTTTTTTTTTTTTTTTTTACTTAAATGGTTTCACAATCTCCCCTACTTAAGTAACTGACATTCTCATCAGAATCAAGATCCCAGAATCATGCATCATGCAAATAAGATTCTAGAGGTGGCACATACAAGTTCAAGTGGTGGATCCCATCATGTAGCACTTTATTATAAAATATCATCTACTTAAGAGGCTTTAATTTTTTTTTTTTTACCTTTTTATTTCATGGAACAAAGAGCATATTAGAGGATTGGGAAGAAAGAGAGGAAAGAGAAAGGGGAAAGTTAAGTTTTGGACGACTTTGAGCCATTTTAGTCCATCAGCCCAGTTGAGAAACTTGTTCATCTTGGTAAGGCCATTATGTCCATCTTAATTTTCAAAAATGCGCAATCTTTAGCAAATTTTTAGATTAAAATTTTGTTTTTGTTAGCAAAAATGTGGATAACTTTATACAGGTAAAATTTTCAATGTGTAACTTTTTATATGTTATAGAGATTATAATTATGTATATTTTAAATATTTTCTATAAATTTTATAATCAGGGTTTTGGAATTTGTGGAATTTTTTTTTGAATAAAAAATTATGTGGATGCTAAAAAATAGTAGTGTAGTTTAATAAAAGTCTTAAAACATCCTTTTACACTATCCCTGATAATTTAATAATTTTCTAAATATGTGTATTATTGTCTAGTATGATTTTCTGTTGTTTATCATTATACAATACTGTAAAATTCTGATACATACTCAATTACTCTTTAATTATTATAATATGATGATATATCTGCATATGTGATTAAATTGTATTTGTTGGGAGCCATAAGAGGTCAGAATCCTCTAAGATTTTATCTGTGTCGGGCAATTATTAGGAGTTATAAGATGTCAGAATCCTTTAAGATTCTATCTGAGATAGGGATATGTGATATGTTCTGTTGTGATAAGCATAAACTAAAATATAGTTATAAGAGTCTAGAATCCTTTAAGGTTCTATCTAGGTTTAGGAAATGTGATATAAACTGCTCTGTGATATGAATTTTAATTTTTTTAATTAGTCAATATTATTATTTAAATCAAGAAATAACATTTATGAATTTATTATATTTTTTAGTATAATGATTTATTTCAACTGCATTTAATTATTTTTAAATATTCACCAAAATATTTGATAAAAGAATATTTAAAAATTTAGATTGGTTTATATGGCTTACTGAGTTGTTGTAGCTCATTGTGATTTAACTTTTAATTTTTAGGATCTGGAAAGGTGAAGGAGATTGTGTACTAGCAATTTAGGATCATATCTGAGGTCATTGATATTTTTGGTATTTTAATTTTTGTGCAGTCATGACTAGTTAAATTTTCAGTTTTATAGCTCTTACATGTAGTCATGTATTATAGTGTAGATATTTATTTTGATGAAATAAAAGAAACCTAGTGGATGAGTTTATTTTTAGTTTTTGGGTATTTTAATAGCTCTGCATGTAGTCTATAGTTAATTTCAATTAATACTTGCAGAAAACCTGAAATAATTCTAAAACTAGATCTTGAGATTTTCCTATCACAGCTAAACAATATAGGACATGTCCTAGTTTAGTTGGGTTGTAATAACTAGGCACCTCCCTGCTCATGGGTCGTATAAGACCACCTAACCTATTAGGGTGCAACTATGTCTAGGGAATGTTATGCATCTTTAGAGAAAACTTATTTTTAAGCCAATTTTTTTAAAATTCAAAGCATATGATTCATTTCATACAAAGGTCATTTCACAGGCATTACATTAGAAATGAACTAAAATTAATTAAGATTTAATTGCATTTGTTCATAACCACTATACATAAGTAAATGGGCCAATTAAAAAATTCTCTAAATGCCAGCCCCAGATTCTAAAAACTTAAATAACAAGCCTTATCTATTTTCATAAGACCAGATTCATAATTTTAAAGCGACTAGATGGTTTAGCTGGCTTTCCAATCTAGGCCAATGTAGGCTCAGAATTGTATTTCATTAGTTAGGTTCAAGTTACTATTATTTAGTGCCTAACTTAGATTTAGATTTCAGAGTATACCCAAAAATCTTAAGTCCCCAACATCAGGAATTTAATCCTAAATTTTTTAATAAAATATCAACTCAAATTTAAATTTTCTCTCCTCCAAAATTTAAACCTACCATATGATAGATTGAGACATTTCAGAATTATTTCAGAATTCTAACAAGACACATACTTTTCATCATTTGGCCTTCAAAATAAGTGCTCAAAAACTTGTTCCAACCTCATTTAAAATTCCAACTTTCCTCCTTTCATATCAATCTTTGAAAATTTAAATAAAATTTCTACCATTATTCTAATCAATAGTTCGTATGAAGCTCAAACTTCCTATGATGTATCTATCGTAGGAGATTTAAGGCCAAAGATAAATTAAACCCCATCCCATTTTCTCCCTAAATAGGATGGGAGAAAACTGCTCTTTTAGGGAAAATTAAAATCAAATATGATCATTATTTTCGTATTCAAATGGTTAATACTAAATGATATTCTCTTTCCTTGGGAAGATATATCATTTATTATTACAACTTTGATTATGAAATTAATGATAATACATATAGATTATCATATCTAAATATATAATTGAGCAACATTTTGATCCTTCTGGATCTTATGTAGTATCTTCTTGAATTTGACTATGATAGTCAAGATGAAATTTATAATTTTATATTTGAATCCATTAGAGAGTATTATTTTCACCTCTCAATGTGATATATAATTCATAATTACTTGTTCGATTTTAGAATTAAAAATCTAAAAGTCCATGTTCAAATTTTCCCAAAAGACAACAAAAAAGAAGAAAATCAAATAAACAAAAATTAGGTTTATTTATGTTAAATTTGCTAACAAGTTAAAATTGTGCTGATTGTTCCTTTTTTTTGGTCTGTCTCGCGACTTCATGTAATTTCAATTTTTATAATTCATCATTTAACATTTTTTATTTTTTAAATTTGCACTAAGATTTTCATAATTTTTAAAATTTAAAAAACTTTCTTAAAATAACTCACATACAAATTTTATATTTTGCGCCTCTTTCATTATTTTTTCATTTGGATTTATATTTAGTTGAATTTATGTGTGTTAATTAGTTATTAATTATATTAATTAAAAAATTGGAAATTAATTAAGTATATTAATTAATTAGTTTATGTGCTCTCATGCCAAAATTCCTTTCCTACCACTCCTCCTTCGGTTTAGTCAAAATCCCTCATGGATTTTATTTTAGGATATCTCTACTCCCTTTGGCTAGCCCCCTCTATTAAATTCATTTAATTATTTTTTATTATATTAATTTGATCCCTATTACACCTCATCAATCCATGAGATCAAATTTCATTGGAATACTTGAATTCCCTTATTCCTAATCCTTTTTGCTTCAATTTTCCATTGGATTTTCTTCTTATCCCTTTTTTGTCAAGCCCTTTTTAATTACTTCCTATTTTATTTTAAGGCATGATTAAACATGGTTAAATTTCATTTTAATCTTATCCCTTAGTTCAAATTACTTCCTTACAATTTTCCCTCCTAATCCCTTGGATTATTTAAGGCTAAAAATAATTCAATTCAACCCTAATCTCTACTTTTGCTGGCCAAAATTTTGCTCCATCCTCCTTGGTCGAATTTTACAATCTTTTTGTGAGAGAAACCCTAAAGCTACCCACCTCAATTCCTTCTCCACTTGAATTCCAACAACCTAAATGTTTCCTCAAGCAATTCTTTCAATTTTCTTGGAGGATCTTTCAACCTTTCTTAGAGTTTTCATAAAGAAAATCTAGTGGTGTCAAGGCTTTATCTTGGATCAAGATTTGTTGACTTCTTGCTAAAATTTTCTTTATCTAATGCAAATTCACTATTACAACTTTCTAATTATTCATTTAGACTTGTATTTAATTGATTCATCATCTCCTACATACATCTTATTCACAAGTTTAAAGAGATATAGCATTATTGTGATTATTGGTGCAAACTAATAATCCTTTTTTGTGCTGATTTTAAATCTAATTTGAATCATCTTGTGACCTTGTGTGTAAATCTTTTGAAGTTTTTTGATTGTTGTCGAAACTCCATCATATCAGTAGTCAAAATTATATTTTTCTATATTTTATTTAAGTCAAAATTATTTTCAATTATACAAGTCTTTTTAATCAACTAGTTGTGATTTTCAAGTTATATGTTTTGGATCTAGTTTCAATCTATTTTGGAATTTTATTTGAGAATCAAATTTATTTGTTTGATTAATTTAAAATCATCATCATATTTGTGATTGAATTCATATTTTTCTAGAATTTAAAAAGATCAAAATCTGTTGGATTATTCTATGTTATTGAGTTAACTAGTTGAGATTTCAAGTGAAAATATTTGGAAATTTGTTTTCTTTCGCTAGTTTCTATTTTATTAAATATTTTTTGTGAGACTTACTTGCTGCATATTATTCATATTTTTAGTGATTTAAAAATATCATTTCATAAATTTGAAATTATATAAATATCACTCTTTGGTCAGAATTTTGTGTAAGACTAGTTGCCTTTGACTTAAGTGTGGTTTTTGACTAGACTTGCCATATCTTTGGAATTATTTTTAATTTAAATCTTAAATAAATTTTTGTGTGATAAGTTGCTGCCATCCGAACATATTTTTCATCAAAATTCTAGCAACATTTATTTTGCAAAATAGCATACATTTTTCAAGTACTTACATTGCTTCATTTCCCACATTACCTAGCCTTCAAAAATTATTTTCTTGCATTTCTCTTTGCAAATATATTTAGAAACTTCATTTCATCATTATTTCATCTTCATGTCATATAAAATTTGTGAGAAAATGCATTTTTTGTGATCAAAACTTTATTTTTCTGTGGGGCTTGAGAGTAATTTTTTTGTGAGATCTTACACTTATTTTTACCTTTCTTTTATGACTTATTTTATTATTGTGATGATCTTATCATCATAAGAGGAAGTATCGTCTTTGTTGTAAGAGAGGTATGATTGCTTGTAACCAAAGGATTTGGTCTTAGTTGAATCCTAGTATTGGGTTAGGCATGGAGTAGGCCAATTTTAGGTTTGGGCCGAACCATGCAAAAATTCTTTGTGTTCCCTTTATTATGATTAGTTTTATTTTTTATGTAACATTCATATCATTAATCTTTCTACAAAGTAAAATTAAATAATTTTTTAATTACCATTCTAATTAGTGCACAATCCAATTCCACACCCCCCCCCCCCCCCCCCCCCCTTCAGGTGTAGTGTTTCTCAATTAGTATCAGAACCTTGACTCTTTCTCAGATTACATCCCAAGGTTTAAATCCTTCCCTAGCTATGAAAATAAACTTTCCCAAAGGTCCACTACAAGATGAATACTCAACATACCATCCACCACCCATTGATAAGGTTCATTTCGACTATTGGAAGAATCATATTAGCACTCTCTTTCCTGTTCATAACTCTAAAATGTGGAATATGCTCACACATCCATAAAAGATTTAAATGGTAAAATTTTTTATAAACCTTTTAATGAGTGGACTCACCTTGAGTGTGAGTTAGATGAATTTAATGATAGAGCTTGTAATATTTTGAATTTGATTTATTTCCTTGTGATTACATGAGAATTTTCATGCTTACTTTTGCTAAAAAAAATTTGGAATAAACTTATTATTACTTATGAAGGCACTAGTGAAGTTAGAAATTACCACATAAATAGACTTATGCATGAGTATAATTAAAATGTTTCCTTCTAAAAGTATTATTGATATGTACACTAGATTCATGAAGACAATTAATACTTTACATTATCTTGGCAAAACATACACCAATTAAAAACTTGTTTACAAAATTTTGTGTTATTTTCCTAGAGAATGAGATGCTAAAGTTACTTCTATTTTAGAATCTAAAGATTTACATGCTTATACACTTAATCAACTTCTTGGTTCTTTGATAGCATATGAATAGGTTATAGCTCAAAGGGGTTGTAAGAAGGCCATCCTAAGATAGGAAACAAAGAAGACCATAGTTCTTCAACCTGAGCACTTAAGTGTTGACTCCGCCTCTTCTTTATGTGAACTAGAACATAAGGAGGTGGAAATGCTTACAAAGAAGTTTGGAAAATTTTTGAGAAAGAATAACTTCAGGTATAAAAAAATTCAAACTCATAATCTTTTCTCTAAAATATAATCTTCTACATATATAATCATTTGCTACAACTACAACAAGCCTGAGCACATGAACGAAGAATGCTCTGAACTTAAGCATGAGCCCAAAAAGAAAGATAAGGAATAATACAAGAAGAAGAAGAAGAGTCACTTTAGGAAGAAGAAGAAAGCTCTCTAGGAAAATACATATAGTGATGAGTAAAGTGAGAAAAGCTTAGAAGAGAAAGTAAACCTTTGACTCATGGAAAATATAGAGGACTCTTCATATCCAAATGAGGTAAATGAAAACATCTCTTATGATGAAGTTGATGATGCTTTCAATAAACTTTTAGTTGAAAAAAAAAAGAATAAAAATACAAGTCTTTTAATATTTTGAATAAGTAACTAGATTCTCAATTTTATATTTTATCTACTGATTTATTGCTTTGAAAATTAAAAATAAATCTCTTATTTCAAAAAAACCCAAGCATGCTAGTATACTTGTAAATGACAATAATATTCTTAAAATTAGATTAGAGACACTTTGTCATATTTACTCTATTAGTGTTTTAGGTATATAAATAGAAAAGTCTCTCATGATAGATCTTACACTACAAGAACAAATATTATTTCTAGCATATGGTACAATGCATGTAGAAACAAAGGATATATTTATTTTGATTGCATGTCTAAGAAAAAGAATATTAGAAGCGAATCAACTTATGTTTGGTTACCAAAACTTCCATTTTTGCCTATTACTTCTAGCACTTCTAGTAGTTACATTATTGTATCCATTTATTTTCAAAATAGTGGACCAAAATTTAGTGGGATTCCAAAAGTTAACCCTTGATTGATTTTTGTAGGAATGCCTTCATAGAAAAATTAAAGAAGGTATGTGGCGCTTGGACAGTGGATGTTCAAGGTATATGACTGGAGATAAAACTAAATTTAAAGAACTTAAAAGTCATGAAGGTGGACATGTGATTTATAATGCTAAAGGAAAGATCATCCGCATCGGTAGTGCCAGTAACTCTTCCCTTACCTTAAATAATGTATTTCTTATTGATGGTTTAAAACATAATTTGATATCTATTAGTTATAGTTTTGATAACGGATTTCTAGTTTTATTTTATACAAATTTTTATGTTGTTAAAGAGAATAAAAATTATTTTTGTTGCAAAAGATTTAAAAAATGTTTATAATGTTGATTTAGAATGTTTATTTGTTGATTCCAATTTATTGTATTTTAAAAGCACAATTGATGAATGTTGGTCATGGCATAGGAGACTATGTTATATCAATATGTACACAATATACAATATTTTAAAATTAGATGTTGTTATTGGTTTGCTAAAGCGCTAGATTTATAACCTAATTTTGTTTGTGATTTATGTATTCATGGTAAACATCATAAGTCATCTTTTTAATATATATATATATATATATATATATATATATATATATATATATATATATATATATATATATAATATATATATATATATATATATATATATATATATATATATATATATATATATATATATATATATATATATAACATCTAAACCATTAGAGCATTAGTACTATGAGTCTAGGTGGCAAGAATTTTTGTTATGTTTTTGTATATAAATTTTCTAGGTTTACCTAGGCGTTGTTCCTTGATCATAAAAATGATGCTTTGATGAATTTAAAATTTTTGTGAAGTTAATTAAAAAAGAAAGTGATTTAGATATTAGTATAATTCAATAAGATTATGGTGGAGAATTTGAGAACAAATCTTTTCAAGATTTTTTTAAAGAGTTATGAATTAGGTATGATTTTTTAGCACCTAGGATTCCCCAGCATAATGGAGTTTTTTATTTATTTATTTTTTTTATCAGCATAATGGAGTTATTGAAAGGAAGAATCGAATATTAATTGAACTAAGTAGATTTATGTCGGATGAATAATATCGACTGTTATGTGATGAATAGAGTTTATTTGAGATCACTTTAAAAAAAAAAACCCGTATGATTATTCTTTGAGAAGAAACCTAAATTCGTTATTGTCATGTTTTTGAATGCAAATGTTTCATCCTAAATAATGAAAACAAAAATCTTTAGAATTTTGATTCTAAGTCTAATGATGGCATCTTTCTTGGTTATTCTATATTTAGAAGAGAATATCTTATTTTTAATAAACTAAATATGATTGTTGGAGAATCTGTCCATGTGATTTTTTAAGAGAATTTGATAGATGAGAAGAAATATGTAGTGATTAAAGAAGAATTAGATAAAATCAAAATGATTAATTTGGAAGAACAAGTGAATGATTCTTTACCTAAGGAATAGATGTTTAAGAAGAATCATCCAAAGGAGTTGATTATAGGAGACCCATCACAAGGTGTAATAACTAGTAGGAATAGTAGGGATTAGGTTAATCATGTTGCATTTCTTTCCACAATTGAGCCAAAGAATGTTAAATAAGTTCTTTCTGATTATTATTGGACAATCGTTATGGAAGAAGAGATTAATCAATTTGTAAACAATGATGTTTATGAATTAGTCCCAAGACTTGATGATTAGAATGTTATTGGAACAAAGTGGGTCTATAGGAATAAGTTAGATGATTTTGGTGTTATTGTTAGAAATAAGTCTAGGTTAGTTACACAAGGGTACACATAGGTTGAGGGGATAAATTTTGAGGAATCCTTTCCACTTGTGGCAAGACTAGAAGCACCATGTTGGTGGAATTTTGAAAACATATTTTAAAAATATTAGTTTTCTTTGGGACTTAAAATTGAATTCTAAAATCGAATTGTCTCGTTAGAAAAAGTATATCACCTCGAGAGGTGAGAATAAAATTTCATAACGGTATTCAGATTTAGAATTATAAAATTCATCTTGGATATCGTGACTGGATGCTAAAGAGAACTTCATATGGCCCCGAAGGAACAAAATGAGGTTCAACTGAATATCCAGCTACAATATTCAAGAAGAGTGATCGTTAGGTTCACATCCAAAGCCTTATCAAAGAAAGATGTATCTCCCCGAAGGGGGAAAATATCATTCGATGATAATTCTTTGAATATGATAACAATGATCACTAATATTTTAAGTTTTCCCAAAGAAATCCAATTGAGTTTTGAAAAATCAAATTTTAAAATCAGGTGCGTGTGTGGTTCTAAATCTCCTACGAGCGCAAGCCCTCGTAGTTAATTACATCGTAAGAAAACAAGGTCTCCTACGAAAACTCTCGATTAAAATAACGGCAGAAATTTTGTTAGAATTTCTAGGAGTGATATCAAAAAGAGAAGTGAATTTTGGAAATTCAACAGGGAATGGATCAAAATTGAGCAGTTATTAACGGAGTTAAAGGAGTAGAGGTAGGGGACACTTTGAGATTCCAGAACCTTCCGGAAGTGTCCCAACTTAATCTAAGTGTTGGGTTTTATGTTTTGGATTGAAATGATATTTAATTAAAGTCAAGCATTTTATTAGAAATTTGGGACTATATTCCCGAAGTTTGGGGTCTTATGATCAAAGATCTGCCCCGGATCCTAAATCTAATTTGGACACTGGACCACAGTCGTCCGAACCTAACTAATGTAGTGCAATGCCTGGACTTACCCCGGCCTGGATTGGGGAGCCAGCTAACCACCTAATCGAATTAAAAGAGATGAGTCCGGTCTTTTATGAAAGAGTGGTAGGGACGTTGTAATTAAAGTTTTGGAGAGTTGGGGCCGACATCTAGAGATTTTTCTAATTGGCCCCTTTAACTTATGTTGGGTGCTAAAATGCTAAGGACTATGCAATTAAAATTTTGACTCTTTAAGTTTGTATCTAATGCAATGCATGCTAGTTAACGACTTCCAATCAAGTATGCTTGAAATTTAAAAACAGGCTTAGAAAATAATTTTTTAGAAGACTGGACTTCCCCAGGTCCGGCACCTCGTCCTCATAGGTCAGACTATCCGGACTCTACCCGCAGGCGGGGAAGGGTCTAAAACAAGGAAAGAAGAAGTGCAGAAATATGCATGCGACCCCGGGGTCGATCCCCGGCTAATTCCCTAGATTCGTTATATTTCTATGTTATTTAGACTCATTAAAATTTTAGACATTTAAGGTTATGAGTAGAAAACTTTCACACCCTCACGAGTCTCACGTATCCAGGCGAAAATAAAAAGCGGCATACAATCGCCAAAAAACTAGTAAAAGCAAGTAATCCTAAAGGCAATCAGATCATCACATCAAATATAAATTAATTAATAAATGTCCATAGGCAGAATTGCCTTGCTTATTACAAACCAGAGTTTTGCAGAAAGTAAAGTGGCCGGGCACCACTGACAACAACCCGGATTTCAAGACTAATAATGACGCAAGTTATTTTGGGTGGGATACTCTCAATCTTCAAGTCTTCAAATCTTCAATCTCATTCTTCTTTGGACTCCTTTTCTTCAATCTTCTTGGAATCTTCGTAGAGGATTACCCAAATGGACAAGAGGGCACTTCCCTCTAAGGGGGAAGGCCACTCTTTCCTCTTTGGGTAAGGAAGAGGTATGATCCAAATTTGGATTTCCAAATGAAAAAGGAGTGTTCCCTAAAGGGGTATCCTTTCCTCTTTGGAATCCAAGCTTTGGATCTATGTATCCCAACTCAAAATAAACTTTCACAACACTTGACACTTACACAAATTACATTAATATCAAAGTAAAAATCTAGACTCACCTGCAGGGTTATCCTAAGCAATTAATATATAAAAAGCAGTTATTCCCAAGCAGTTGTATATAAGCAGAAAAGAAAGTAAACACACTGGCCACGCTCTTTTTATGATTTGGGGGCTATAGCAGCTGAAGCACCTGTGCAAAGAGTTTATAATATTTATTTATTTTTTTGATTTTCCCCCTTTTTATATTGCCCTGCATGAGCGTGACCACCTGCAGAAAACTGTGTCAACATCCAGATCGTGCCTAACCAAAGGGTAATCTAGTCGCCGAACACATCAATCCATCCACAGAGTGCAGAAAAAGTAAGCAGACACAGCAAAGCAATCTCATCCACAACATGCAGTGAAAACTACGAAAAATCCGGCACACAGCAATAAAGTAAACACCGGCCTAACCTAAATCTAGAGTTGGTTGTCCTAGCACATCATCTAAAGTGTGTGTAAAAGGTTGTGTGGCTGAGGTTGGTCCTAAAGTGGGTAATTAGTTGAAGTTGTCTAAAAGTCTGGGTTTGTTAAGGCTTAAAAGGGGATTTAGATTAAAATTTAAGTATTAATAAATTAAGAATTTTAATCAAACATATTTTAAAAGTTAATTGATTACTACCTTTGTTTCACACCGAGGCCGTGAAGTTTATTTCACCTTCCTTGGGGCTAAGCTAATAGCCTCGTAGGCCTGGGTTGCCTAGTAGCAATCGGGGTTGATTAAGTTGATTTAAATTGGTTGGAATTAAAGGAGTGGATTAATATTAAAAGGAGTTGGTTACTGATTTTAATGGGTTGGTTGATAATTTTATTATCCTATTAAGAGAATTCTGAAATTTGAAATGGTTAATGGGTTTTAAGAGATTATCCGGATGTGTTAACTAAGGGGTCAAAAATTTGACTTTTGAAATTAGGGTTAATCTTAAGGGTTTCAGATTTTTAATAAATACTAGACCTAATTATGAGTTGTTAGACAGTTGGTACACTCAATTTGGAGTTTTCTATCAAAAGTTATGATTTTTAGAAGTTTTAACCCGATTTTAACCTATGGTTGACCAAAATGTTGACTTTTTGAAAAAATTACAGATTTCTGGAGTTTAACATTTTTAATAAATATTAGACATTATTAGAAGTTGAATGCAAGTGAGTTTGTTCAATTTCGATTTTTATTGAATTAATTATAAGGGTTTGAAGTTTGAGGTATTTAATGAATTATTGAAAATCCTTAATTAAAGGCCCCTTTTGTGATTTTGCTTTAACTGATATCCCAACTCCTTGAAATCAGCTCCAAAGGTCAGGGATGACCTAAGGAGAGATTCCCAAGTGTTTGGGAGGTTTTTGGAATTTTTAATAATTATTAATTAATTATCTTAATTAAAGGTTGAATTCCAATTGAAATTAAATTAAGGTTCAACTTGCTGTCCAATCAATTGGATTTCAATTTTCATTGGTTGAGGATTGAATTCTGGTCAATTAGAGGTCTTACTCATAATTTTTGAGTTTAAAATGGATTTATTATATTTTCCGGAAGGTTTAATAGCTTAATTAAGGCTTAAACTTAAGAAAATTATTATAGGGGCTTAATGACTTCAAAATCCAGTGAAACTTTTCCTAGTGGCTGTACATGTCACTAAGTTTAAGTGTTTGAAGTTTCAAGTCAAGAAGGTACAAATCCTACTCACAATGAATTTTCTAAGTTTTCTAATCAAAGTCCTTAGTTTTTGTCCTTAATGTCCCTAAGTTTGATAGGCTTGAATCAATGTTTTAACTAACCCTTGACTAAGCATGAAAGGAACACACCATGACAATCAATTCCTAGATCTAGGAGAGCCTTAAACTATGTGCAAGTGTGTGTACCCTAAACATGCATTGGTCAATATAAGACTTAATTGATTAAAAAAAAAAAAAAATTAATCAATGAATAATTAACAAATTAATTATCCATTGATTAATGATCATCACTCCCCATTAATGCTATTCAATCAAGCTCAACTTAGGCTCAAAATTTCAAAGGATCTCTCAAATATATTAAAGGTTTAATATATATATATAATTTAAAAGTAATTTTTCAAAATATAGGTATTTACATATATAAACCTATAAGGATATTAATTTTAAAATAAGATAATTTAAAATATCATTCAAATAAAAATTTTAAAACTTGAGAGATCCACCGACTCATTTAAAATATTCTGAAATTAAAATTTTGATGATTTTTTTAATATTTAATTTAACATTTAAATATGAATTAAATATTTAATTAACTAAATAGTTTAATCTATTTAAAGTATCTAAAATATTTTAAAATATATCAAACAATTTTATTTTTAAAGTACTCTCCATGATCTGGAATAATTTCAAAATAAATTATTTTGAAAATTTTAAATTAACTTGATTTATTTTAATTAATTTCTAATTAAAATATCAAATTTTAAGTACTTTAAAATTTATTTTAAATATATTAAATATTTCAAAATTATTTTAATTTTATTTGAAAGGTATTAAAATTCTGAGAATTTGGATATTTTAAAATTAATTTTTTGGACTTATAAATAATTTTTAATTAGTTTTTAAAGTATCTGCAATTAAATGGTTTAAAATTTAATTTAAAACCGTTTAATTGCATCCGGCGGCTGTTAGTGGGACACGTGCCATGCTCTGGTTCGCGGGATCAAACCGCGGCGGCGGCGGGGGACACGCGGCACAACGCCACTCGCTGGCTCGAAACCGCGGCGGCGCCAATGATTGGGCTGACTCGGACGACGGCGTGGCGGCGGTCAGACACGCGTCGTCCGCTGGAGCGCTCACGCGGTTTTACTAAACCATCTCAGCAGCGTCCCGGGACCGTTGGATTCATCTAGATGCGATCCGACGGTCCGATTTAAACCCCGCCGTTTGATCTCGATGGAACGAGATCAGATGGCCTGGGTTTCATCCCGCGGCTTGAAATGGAGGGTCCAGATGCTGTCGGACTGCTAACCGAGCGAAGGATCAGATACACGGCAGAATCAAACGGCGGGATGACTTGATCTGGGCCGTTGATCAAGCGATCAACGGTCCAGAAAACGTACGCCTGAACCCTAACACGAAAAGCGCCCTAGGAAGCGTTTTTTTTTGCTCAAACTTTCGATCGGGTGGGCCAAATCACTCGAAATTTTAAACTTAAGACCAAGAAATGAACAGAAACGATGGGGAATCGTTCTTTCGACTCGAATCATCTTATATGCAAAGCTAAATAGGTTGATCTAAAGTGAGCTATATCTAATGGTTTTGAGGGATTATACCGTTGGATCTTCAAAGTCTCTGGATGGATGAGCTTGTAGACTGTCCAAGTGAAGATCCCTAGTAGAAGCTCGAGCCTTAGAACGTCTGGATCGAACGCTATAGCTTCTTGAACGGATTTGAACTAGGTTCGCCGGGAAGTTCACCAGAGAGGGGTTTGACCGACGGGATTTGAGTAGGGGATGTGTGGAGGGACCTCTGGGGAGCTCAATGGAACAGAAGACTGGATTTGGGAGAGCTTGAGTGGAGAGAGAGGCTAGGGTTTCGAATGATGCCCTTTTGGACGCTTTTTTCTCTATTCAAACGTCTCCAGACGATTTGGACGGCTGTGATCGACTCACAAGTCCTCCAGATAATGCCACATGTCCCTGGGGACGTTGGAAGGCTGCCCTAAAGGCTGGACATGCCTTGATCCTATTGGGTGGACTTGGGATGAGTGGGAGGAGACATTGCCTAAATTGCCTAAACCAGCCCCTTAGAGCAGCTTAAACAGGGGTTAATCAGAGGAATAAAGTAAAAAGGGGAGCTTAGGCATGTGATATATGAAGAAAAAGGCGTTTAGTAGGGCTTTGATATAAAAAAAAGGATTTTAAAAGGGTTTTGACTCTCTTGACCAGTCAAATGGTCAATAGCTGCTGATGTGGCATAGGAGAGGTCAAGGTTACAGGTTGGAGAAGATTCAAGCTTAAGCCCACCTTCTTTGAGGTCAAATAGGAGGTTTGACCAATTCAAAAAAAGGATTTGAGAGCTTTGTTGACTTGGTTTGGCCAGTCAACAAAGTCAAAGTTGGTGATGTGGCATTAGGGGAGGTAAAAGGTCATTTAGAATAGTTTGGTTAAGGGTCAAAAGTCAAAAGTCAAGGGTAGGGAGAATAGGAGCCAAAGCCACTAAGGATTGAGGGTTGACTTGGTCAACTCAAGTTGAGTTGAGTTGACCAAATGTCAAGTGACACTTGAATCTAATCAAGAATTGATTTGAATAGGGATTAGGGATTGAAGAGCTCAAACGGGTCAATTTAACCCCATTTAGACCCTTTAGGAGCTAATGGGTCAACCTAGGTTGACTGGGTCAACCAGGTTGACCCAGTGGGTGGATCTGGGCTGGACAGATTTGAAAAGATATTTGGGGACCATTGGAGGTGGTCCCCAGGTCTGGGGAGGTCAATTCGATCAAAATCCCTACTTAAACCCTTAAAGGCTTGTTAGGTCAACCTAGGTTGACTTGGTCAACCAGGTTGACCTAAGGTCTGGATTTGGGCTCAACAGATTTGAGATGACATTTCAAGACTAATGGAAAGGGTTCCATAGCCTAGAGCATTCATTTAGGTCAAAACACCTACTTGGACCCTTAAAGGGCCTTTTAGGTCAACTGTGTTGACTTGGTCAACCAGATTGACCCAAGTCTTGGGAATGGGTTGAACATGTTTGATTTGATATTTGAAACTTGCTGCAAGTGGTTGCACTCAATTCAGAGTTCAATTGGCTTGAAATGCCTATTTGAGCCCCATAGGGGCATTTTGGTCAATTTTGACCTATTGATAAATTATGGTCAAAAATGAGTCTGAAAAATGCAGTTTACTGCTCAATGGGTTAAAATCAAGGGCCTGGAAGTCATTAGAGGCTTTGATAAGGATTCCAAGGTCAAAATCTCAAAGAGGTTAGGCTCAGTGGCACGGGCTGTAAATATTTGAAGGTTTTACAGCCTTTGGATTTTAATTCAGATTCTGGGGTTAGAGACCTCAGAATGGACTCAAAATTGGAGGGTAGCCTCTAGAGACATGTCTTATCACTTTGTAAGTGATAGACCCTGAATCAGAGGCCATTAGACTGGATTTTAAAATGTTTGAAAATTCTTTGAAAGGGGTCTTTAGGACAAGGCCTTAAGACTTTGGATTTGAGTCTAGATTTCTGGATTTGGAATGGATTTCAAGTTTGAATGATTAATATTGAAGTATCCAAATCATTTATAATCATGTGGTGGTTGTTAATGAATGGATAGGGTCAAAGCTAGATGAAAGGTAGGATCAAAGTCTAGATTGAAGTTTGGATTCTCAAGTTGATTGGGTCAAAGTTTGGATGTGTTTGAAGTTTGAATTAATTTGAATTTGAATTGAATGAAGTTTGAGATTTGAATTGATCAAGGGCTGAATCAAATTGAAGTTGGAGTTGATCAAGGGTAGGAATTGATTTGAGGTTGAGGTTGATCAAGGGTGGGGATTGGTTTGAGTCTAGATTGGTCCTAAGATCTAAAAGGGTTTTAGGATCTAGGATCTAAGGGAATCCTAGGCTCTAGAGTAGGCCCTAAGGTTTGGCTCTAAGAAGGGATCCTAAGGTCTAGAGTGGATCCTAGGATCTAGAATTAATCTGGAGTTTGGAAGGGTCTTAGTGACCTCATACAAAAATGAGGTCAACACACCATTAGGTTTCTCCTTTTTTTTTTTAAACAAAAAGAAATATATTAAATAATGAAAAGGTTACAACAGTCTTCGGAAAAAAAAATAAAACGAGTTACATAATAAAAGACTTGACAAAACACCCTCGAGAAACGAAAACGACGAACCAAACTACCCAAAAGAGGGCTCAGTAGAACACCGAGACTACCAGCATGTCGAGACCACTCAAGGACCATCCAGAAGACAACGATTGCCACAAGAACGATGACGAGGATGCGAGCCCTAGCACATCATAGCCCCGCAAAAAAAAAAACCTTCGATAAGCAAATTGATGATAGCGCCAAACGCAAGCAAAGAAAAAACAAATTATCTTTTTCTCCCACCTCACTTCCACAATTTCCCACGCAAGCCAGCCCTAAGAGGCCTTTCCGGAACCATTTCAAAATCAGAACCAGGATCTGAAAAAGAATCAGATTCAGATCCAATATAAGACGAGTTTTCCAACCAATCACCATGTGACCTAACATCCATTCCAGATTTTGAACCCACCATAGTTTGGGATGCCAATAATTTAACAGGAACATTAATCAAACTGCCTTGCACATTAGAAATATCCACCTGGTCCCCCAATGATGATTGAAATTTCCTAACAGAAGACTGACATTTATCTGAACCTTCCACAATACCCAGCACAGACGGATCACCTTTCAGCGACCCAACATCCACAACAGGCGTTGATACAGCCCCAACATGAATAGAATTCAACCTCTCGTTAACATCCGGCACCAAAGCAACATTCGGGCTACCCCCCAACTCAGCCGTCTGCCCAGTAGGAACACACGAATGGAAAAAAAGGTATCGCAATAGGAGACAACAAAATCTCAGCCACACCCTTAGCACCAACATCAAGCATCATATTTCCATCTTGAATAGTTTCCAAATTCATATCAACAGGAGGATTATCAACCAGCTCCCCACACGGAACAACAACAAAATTTTCCGCCCCAAGCACATTCGGTCTAACCACAACATCGTTTTCCAACACACCTTCAACAACAGGCATAGTCGACACAGGAACCCCGCCTAGATCAATCACAGGTTTAGAGGATTTAAGCTTGGGATGTAAGATAGGGCATGAATCCTTAGAGTGACCTAAAGAGGAACAATGCACATAAAAACTAGGAAATTCATCAAAAATAACGGACTGCACATAACCCGACTCCACAGAGCCAACCCAAATCTTATCAGTATGTTTCTTGGTAACATCAAACTCAACTAGAATGCGAGCAATGGACGGGCGAGAACCAGACGCCGTCGCCAAATCAGATTTTAGGGGTCTACCAAAGAGAGAACCTAAACCAAAAAGAATTCTAGGAGAAAATAAATGGGGCCTAAGAAGAGGGAAAGACACCCAAATTGGCACAACCGGCGAATCCACTTCAACATCCAGATGTGGAGACCATTTCACCACCTTCATATAGCAATTTTGGACAAAATAAGATCGGTGTGAAAAAATTCTGCAATAATCAAAATCATTCTCCAGTTTAATCAAGACATTCCTGTGATTGAGAACAGTGACTGAAAAATCCCCAATCAGTTTTAAGTTGAAACAAAATTTACGAATGGCATCGACCGACGGCCTCCGCCCCGGAAAACGACCAACCAACGAAAAATCAAAGGGCTTCGCAAGCGCCCGAATCTCCTCATCAGAAATTAGTAAAGCCGACAATCCACGATGAGAAGAAAAATTTAGATCAGGGAACTCAGAAGAAGCGTTACCAGAAACCACATCCTTGAAGGAAAGAGGGGCCGCAACCCCCTCCAAAAAACCACGATCCCTCAACCGGGAGGACGCCATAAACAAACGCAAGAAAAAAACAACCGAATAAACGGGGCAGAAGCTCTCACCAACGAGGAAGAAGAAGCGGCGGCGGAAGCCTAACCCTAGCAGAGCAGGCGCCGAACCCCATTTGCTTTTTTGATACAAACTCTAAAACCTACCATTAGGTTTCTCCTTGCTTATGTATGTTATAGAAACTTTAAACTCATTTAGATGGTCATCAAAAGCACCTTTCTGAATAGGTTTATTGACTATGATCTCTTTGTAGAGCAACCCTCTAATTTTGAGAGCCTTGATTTTCCTAATCTTGTTTATAAATTGAAGAAAGTTTTTTTTTTTTGATTTGAAGTAGGCTCCAAGGCTTGGTATGAGAGATCGAGTGCTTACCTCAATGTCCATGAGTTTAGAAAGGGCAAAGTAGATACAACTCTTTTTCCTTAAGAATGTAGGTGTTGATCTCATTGTGGTTCAAACATACGTATATGAGATTTTATTTGGAAGCACCAATAAATCTTTATGCACTAAGTTTTCATCTTTGATGGTTAGTCAATTTGAGATGAGCATAATAGAAGAATTCAACTTTTTCTTAGGGATTCAGGTGAAGTAACTTAGAAATGGCACCTTCATCAGTCAAACTAAACACACTCTCAAATTAATTAAAAAGTTTGACATAAAGAGAATCAAATTTAGTAAAACTTCCATAAGCCCTTCTACTAAATTATATTTATATGAATCAAGAAAATCCATTGACTACAAGCTTTATAGAAGTATAATAGGATCACTTCTACACCTTACAGTCAGTCGGCCTGATATTATGTTTGCTATTTTTTTGTGCGCTCGGTTTCAAGCGCCCACAAGTAATTTCATTTAATGATAGTTAAGCATATATTTTGTATCTTATAAGCACTAGTAGGCTCGTCTTGTGGCATCCTAAAAACCCTATAACATGTGGCTTTGTTGCTTTTATAATGTGGACTATGTTGGATGCAAAGTAGATAGGAAAAGTATATAAGGAACATGTCAATTTTTATGATATTCTCTTGTGTCTTGGTCCACTATGAAGCATCATTTTGTGGTTTTATACACTACTGATAATGAATATATAATTGTTGGTAGCTCTGTAGGTTAAGTCCTTTATTTAAAGCAACAATTAGAAGACTTTGGTGTTAGATTAGACCACATTCCTATTAAGTTTGATAACACTAGTGCTATATGCTTAACAAAGAATCCAATTCAACACTCATGGGCCAAACACATTAAAGTGAGGCATCACTTCATTCATGATCATGTTTTGAAAGGTGGTGTTTGAATTGATTTTCAAATCATTGATATTTTTATAAAACCATTGCAAGAAGAAAGATTTTGTACTTTAAATTGAATGCTTGGAATGTTGGATCTCTCTCTTTGATTTTGGTTTTCATGGATTTCATGCTTTTATTCATTTTTGAGTTTATAAAGGGGGAGAAACTACTTATTCGTATGATTTTATCTCAATTTGGTTTCTTAATTTATTTCATGCATAGACTTAGGGGGGGTTTTTATTACGAATATTGATTTTGGACCTTCTTGATAAATCATTTTGAGTAATTCTTGATATATATGTATTCCATGTATGAATGAAGGTCACTTTGTACCTTAACTCTATAACCCCATGAGCCTTGGTTTAGGCCACTTTGATATTTATGATAAAAAACATATGCTTGGTGTGAATAATGTTTTAAATTTAGTGTTTTAGGTCTTCACACATGATCAAGCCAAATAATGGAGGAAGCTGCTTAAAGCTTGAGTGGATACTATGTTTAGGCTAATTTTCTTGTAAACACTTAACAATGATTTAATCACAATAAATGTGCTCCCTAATTAAATGATTTCTAATATACTTCATTTCACATCATCATGCATTTGATAACTCATTTTTATCTTAATGTGAAACTAGGTTTATTTATGGTAGGTTTGCTAATAAGTTCAATTTATACATACCATTCCTTTTTTTTAAAATGTCTCGTGACTTCATGTGATCTCAATTTTCATATTTTATTACAGTTGATCTCATTCTTAACATGAGGCTGACAAAACTAAAATTCAATCAATCAAATTCAGAGTACAGTTCAAATCCAAAATTTCAGACCATAATTCAAGGTTAAAGGCCCATGTCATATAACCCTTTTGAGTGATTTTTCAATCATCATAAAACCCAATCAAATGACCTATAATTCATTATCTATCAATTTCATATTGATTAGGCATGTCTTTATTGTCAACCCTCCAAATTTGAGGCCAATCCGAGACATGTAAACAAAAAACTTGATTGAAATCCAGAGGCCGCAAATCTTCAAATATTTATAGTGTATGCCACTAGACCTTGCATCTTTTTATAATTTGACCATGGGACCTTCCCTAAAACCATTGACCATATCCATAATCCTTGTTATGACATTTCAAACCCAAAACTGCACTTTGGTGGACCCTAGTTGACCCAGAGTTGACCATTTCCCCTTGCTTATTGTATATATTAATAGTGGGAGATAGAAGAGTTACTTTTTTTGTTGAAATTTTTATGACTTTCAACAATTTTAAGGATTACAAATCTTTAATTAAAAAAAAGCAAAATAAGTGTTTATTCAAAGAGGTGTATTAAAATGTATAAGGAAAAAATGCTTTTAGGTATTTGTGAAGCATGTACACCACCTAAAGCCTGCAAGTTGCACGCCTCTGTGGCGCTATCGTCAGACCCAACAATATATTTGTCCCGACATGATTTTTGCCCCCACCTAGCATATTCCAGCACTTTTAGGCACAATATTGTAATTTAATAGATTAGACTCAACTTTAGCATCTTTTGCTCATAAAGAGCCTCTAGATATAGCTTTGGGCAATCTTGGAGAGTTCATATCTTAATTTTTTAACAATTTTGTGCTCTCAATAATTTGCCATGTTTAAGGAAAAGTGAATGAGATTTAAAAAAAAAAATGCTTAGTTCAAGACCCCAAGGGAAGACATACATGTTAGTATTTAAAAAGTGATTTTGAAAATTATGATTTTTCACATCACAAATTTTTTTAGACCTGTATTTTTATGCAACACATATCTTAACATTAAAAAAAACATGGAACAACTGATACTTCTATCTAATGAAGAATAGATCTTGACACTAAGTATTTGAATAAAAAGTTTCCATCATCAAATTTTAGGACCATAATAATTCATTTTTTAACAAACTAATAATCAAAATGGACATGAGATGATACAAACCCAATGACATCACAATGTTGTCATGATCTGAATGAACCTAAATCAAGCACTCAAATGTATAATCAAAGATTAGTCACTATTTGATGGAGATAATGATATTTGAATCTGTCATTCTCACGATCAAAATGAATATTTCGATGAGAGAAATCTAACAAGCTCAGCATCACTCAACTTTGATATCAATAAGGCAATTAAGTGCCTAAAAATTTATGATCAAAGAGATCAACAAAGATTGATTCAACAAAGATTGATTTGAAAATTGTTCTTATTTTTGGTCAAAATGAGAAGAATGCTCCTCTATAAAATTATATAAATAAACCCAATTTCTACACATTCAACAAGGTTGGAAAGAGGCTACATTAAGTATTCAAAATGACAGATTCAAAAGCTCAAAATGCAAGGATTATGCGTAATTTCCAACAAGGCTAACACTAGCTAACATGTTTTGATGACAATAATATTGTCACTCAACATCTATACCTAACTCCAACACTCGGCATCAACACCAACATTCAACACTCAAAGTTGAAATTTGACAAATTTTATCATTTTGTAAAGCAGAAGCAGGTTTTCTAATTAGAAGCAATCCAATCGGATTTAACAAAAAGGTAATTTAATCTTAATAATAAGCTTGGAAACACCAGCAATTAGTGGCAATGGCTACAGAAATATACATCATTCTGATAAATCAAAAAGCTTGCTTATATACAGGCATTGTTGTGCTTTCAAGGATTCAAGCTGAAGAGTTTGTAAGCAGAAATTATAGAGCTGATAGCAAAAGCCAAGAAAGCAAAGAAAGAAGCTGCAATAGAGCCAATTAACATGTCAGTGAACTTATCGCTCCCAAACATGGAGACCCAATCATCGTTGCGAGTGGCTGCCGATGATGATGCAGACATCAGTAAGTATGCCAGTACCTGAAAATTGCAAGAAATTTCAGAAAAAATGTTTCCATGGAACAAAGAAAAGCTATTTGGATACTAGGATTTTAAGAGGAATGGCATCAGAAACGGGTGATACATAATTGTTGGGACCATAAAGATGCCATTTTGTTTATTGAGCATAAGTAAAGCATGCATATTAAGGTGATTTAAGGAGTCACACTCAAATTTTTATAAAAAAATAATCCGTGCATCAAATGATCTCAAAACACAACAATGGCTGAATCAGGGCCGACGTTATCTTCTTACACACGCATAAGTTCCTGTTTGTGGAGAAATTATTCTATGCGGACGCCGAACGCAGCTCTACATCTAGATGCTGTGGTACTGAGCACAGTACTGAGCGGTACAATAAAAGGGTGAAGTGGTGCATTTTTATTGGTCTCCGGACGGCGTTCGGTGTCCGCACAGAATAATTTTTCCTGTTTCTGAAGAAGAAAGGGGGCAGTCGCCGCTGTCGCTGCTATCATTGGCTACCAAGCCCTCTAGATATGCCTTTGTATGAGCATTCAGTACCATGCAAATCATCCAATAATTTTCCAACTTTCAGGAGTAGTTATATAATCTCTACAACCTATGTTTCATGACTTGTTTGTAGCAAATGATTGCTCTTAAAGAGAGAGAACATTTTGATACAAAGACTACGATATATTATTACTAACTTTTCAACAACCCTAAATTTTAGAAACTAATTTTCTTAGAATTATTCCAGTCAGTACGTAAAAATTTCAACTTCATCTCCATCATACTCATAGCGTCATGATATATGAAGTGATATGCAAATCATTAATCAAAGAAATTGCTTGGTGATGTAATGTCTTGCTTACAACAACCTTGTTTTGCATCTTTGATAGGTATCTATTCTAACCTCACTTCTGAGATGAACCTCGCCCCTCAGTTTAACAAGGGTCTAGAGAGGGACCTAGTTAGAACCTCCTTCCCTACGTCAGAACATAGTGGATTTTATTTGAGTCTCTCCTGAGATGAACTTCAATCCTACAATGGCGATGTCACCTTTTGCTTATAATAACCTCCTTTTCCTATATCATACCATCATTGGTACTCTATTTCACCTGAAAAGGTGATGCGACATCTTGCTTCCATCAGTCTCCTTCCCTCTATCGCACAACTATTGGACTCCATTTCAACCTCACTCCTAAGGTGACCTCAATCTTGAGAGGATGATGCAACCAATTATTCCAGTTACCTTCTCATCTGCGCAATTAGCTTTCTAACTCAATTTTAGCCTCCTACAAAGGAGAAATTGAATAATAATAATAATAATATCAAAATAGTGGATTTTTCATGAAGAGGGAAGGGAAATGTATAGTTTCTAGGACCAACCAAATGGTGTTGCAGATTTCTAGCTATTTTTAGTGATTTTTTAAGAACTTTTTCAGAATATATTGAGAAATAAAGTTCTTAAAACAACTTTTTCATAACTTTTTTTTTAATTTAAAAATTCAAAATTGGATTATCAGAGCTTCAAGATTTTATAAATAATATAAAAGCCAAAAATTAAGAAAGATTACTACAACAACAACATCAAGCCTTTATCCCACTACGTGGGGTCGGCTACATGAATCATTTTTCTCCATTGTGTCCTATTAAAAGAAAGATTACTAAAATACGAAAAATATATAAATAAATACACCATTGTTTCATATCATTTTTGAGAATTTCAAAATATCTTGATACCATTTTTTTATATTTTTTATAGTTTCAAGTTTCAACATAGTATATAAGAATAGTTTTAATCTATTTAGAGGGTGTTCGATAGTGTTGAAGAGGATTATTTGCCTAAAGCTTCATCTATCTACTTTGGAGTTTCTAAGTGGCGTTGCGATTGAGGGGTAACAACATGGTTCACAACCTTCAGTCTACGATGACATATAGGGAGTGATCACGTATTGAAGTTTCTCTTATTGTAAGTCTACAGGGAAAATATAAGTAAGACTTGAAGAATTTTTGGACTTATAAATTAGAATAATAAAGAACATGTAGGCATTTCTTGAGATGGGAAAATTCTCATATAGTGAAGAGTAAATTTTGGTGCAAGTCACACATATTGAGCTAATTCAGGGAGTCAAATTAACACTCAATTTTGATAAAAAAAATTAATTCAAAGAGTAAAAAAATTCAAAAACAAAATTAAAGTTAAATGTGCTATCTCTTGCAACAAATCTTTTGACATAAAAATTGTGAAATTTGGAGCCCACATCCAACTGAAAGGGTAGAACCAAGGAGAACCAAATTGGCCTAACTCGACCAAACCCTCTTCCTCATGTTGGTTCTTGCATGTGAGGATGTCTTAGTCTCCACATGTCAATTGGGTTGGCCAAGGTAAACCCAACTATCTTCTTCCTCGCATGCAGTTTCTTGCATGAGAAGATGTCATCACACTAGTCGACAACTTGGGGGGTCAAGTAATTAGCCCAATGAGTTCATATTTGCATTAACATCACATTGATGTTTTTTTCTCACACCAGGGATGCCACTATTACACAAATAATTTGACAAGTTTCTAAATTCTAGGAGATGTTATGAACTCCATAGGCCTCAATTTTATATGACATTTATAACAAATAGTTACTCAAATAGATAATTATTTTAATACAAGAAGAGTAAGATATCCTCACCATTTTTCGACAACTCTAAATTTGTGTGACAAACTTTCTTAACATTATTCCAGTCATTCTAGATGTCAGGATTTTGATTTTAAACCTCCAACGGGCTTGTAGAAGTAATATCTATAATATTAATATTCAAAATCACTTATCAGAGATTTTTTTTTTATTTTATGGAAACCATCATCGGACCACTGTCAGTCACACGAGTTTGGCCCAATCCCAATAAATAGGTTGGTCTGGCTAGGGGAAATATCACGTGGCCATATTTCTATCATGGGTAAATATAATATGGACCATTCATTGATAATAACTATGATGGATATTCCAATAATTCTTGAATTTAGATAAGGACCTAAATATTTTTATCAAAATCTACAAACACACATCGATTCAATTCATTCAAGGCATTATGAATGGATAAATAGCCTCAAAATCCTGTGGAATTGTAGAGGCAACAACACCAATGCTACATCAAAACTTGCATCTCAACCTCACTTGTATCACAATTATCTCTAATGAGATCAACATAATAATTGTTTTCAACTATGATTATCCTACAACCACTTTCAATCACATCATAGTCCCTATCATCACATGCATTTATGTTATTCACAATCCACGTGCATGAGGACCAACCAAGCACCATCTATTCTAATCGCACAATAAATTTTGTATTAAAGTTTATCTAATTACCCAGAGGTCAACCACTCTTTATACATCTTTTTTATAAATGATAAATGTTATTCAACTGGACTAAGCCCCATGATTCATCCCTCCATGATTTTTCACATAAAAATTTTATGTCACTCCCCTCCCCTCTATTTGAATACCTGAATGCCTAATATTGAAAAAGGACAAGACAATTATGATCAATACTCATTCAATTTGTTCAATTTCACAAAGCAAATACAATCAAGTATAATAAACTTGATTTCAAATAATTTTCTTCACTTCCATCTGAAATTTTCTTTGCTAGGCTAGATAAAAATTAAGCAATATGTAAAGCAGCCTTTCCTGGCTATAGCGAGTCATATGCCGCTCTATGCCATGAAATATAAAATTTTGTACCAAAGCATATGTAGGCAGTTCTATGGTTGCCTAACTAAAAGTTAGCAATGAACTTGTATATAGGGAACTCCTTTCCATGGACGATGGCAACAATTTTTGGGACATTCGCTCCTTAAGTAGTCATAACATTGATTATTGGTATAATTTGTCAACGACAGTAAAATTGATGTTAATCTGCTTTTTCATGCTCCCAATCATCTCTGTTGAAAAGATCCAGCAGTAAAGACATGAACTCACGAATGAAAAATGCGATGCATGACCTTAGTTAATGCAGCAGATTCTTTCCTAAGCAATTACCTATCATGATTCATGCATTAAAGTGGCCCCAAACTACTGAAGTTTTATATGGATCAACAACAGATAACTCAGAAACATGGAAGAGAAACACTTCAATTTGTCTTAGCTTGACCTTTGTAAGGCTATGAAGGTTCATTCAGGAAAGAAACTGCTAGGCTAACATGACGAATTGATCAGAATCATGTAAGCCATGCTGCATTAAGATGGCTTTCTGTTATAGTGAAACGGTTATTCCTCTCTACAAATAAAAATTATGCTCAATCTAAATAGGGTGCCAGGATAAAGAATTCATGTTCAATTGAGACTTAAATTGAAGTGTATTTTACATGGTGGTAAACATAATCATATCTAAGCAACATCAAAGTGGCGATAGAATGGAATTGCAAAGAAACAACAATAATATGACATCAACACCAGAAATTGAAATCTATTTAAGCCTGACAAGCTTGTAGGACACGGCATATTACTTGACCTGACACCATATCATTGTTATTATCTTGTCATACTGTCAGATTGTCATAGTCATTTAGCATTGTGGCTAACATGCATGCTCGCCACTTAACTCAAGGTTCAAAAAAAGATCCTCAGTAGAATATTATGGAATGCAATGTCCATTGGATTTCAAAGGACTACTCTTTTGAATAGAGACCCTTTCCAATCTGATGTAGAACGAAAGCACCGGCTTTGCTACGGAGAGGACCTCCTCTCCGAAATCTGAAATTGTTCCTTGCAAAACTGAAATAAATCTGGATTTATTCCAGCTCACAAAATCTGAAATTTTTTTCTTCAGGTTTTTGTGCCAAAACCTGAGAAAATTCTCAGGTTCCAAGTAGAAGGAATGCTTCATGAGAGGAGTTTGGGACTAGATTAGGAAGTAATGCTTAGGCAAGATTTTGTTCACGGGAGCTTCTAGTGGAGGAATTCCATGTGATAGCCTTGGAAGCTTTCGGCCAAGAAAGGAAATACAGCAATTGAAATTGTTTTCAAATGAGGGACTTAGAGTTTAAGAAACAATTAATTGGAAATTGCTGGTTGCTGGAAAATCAAACCATTAATCAAACAGACAAAGGCATAGGGAATTTCAGCTGGAGCAAAAAAGGGGAAAAATGTAATAAATGTGAGTGAAGCCAAGGTGGAGGTGATTTAATTTGGAAAGTGATTTGAGGGAATTAATGTCTTAAATCTGAATTTGAATTCAGATTTGAGAATTAATGACGATTGGCTTAAATAGTGGGAGAGATTAATGGTGTGAATAATGCTAATTCGAATTCAAATTTTGAAATTCAAATTTGCATTAATGAAGAGCTCTTCCCTAATTGGAAACTAATTGATTACAAGGGAAGAATTAAGGGAGGCCGGCGGGATTTTGAATTCAAAATTATGAGATTTTATTTCAGAATTGATGACATCATTAAATGCCTAATTATTAAGAATGAATTAAGCAATAAATAAATTTGAATTCAAATTTGAATTTTGAATTCAAATCCTTCGTTAACTTAATCCCTCCAATTTAGGAAAGGCAATTAATAATTGGAGCAAAGGTGGGGGTTCTCGGTTGGGGTGATGGAGGGGTTGTTAAAACTGGCGGTTCAATGGGAAGGAGGAAGGGGCCGGTGGCGGTGGAAGGAGGAGATGGGGATGTCGACAATGAGAAAATGAAAAGATAACGAAAAGAATAAAACCACTAACCCGGCCGTCTCCAAGGTTGGTAGGTGATACGATTGCCCTTCTCCAAGGGACTCAAATCACGAGCCCGGACCCATCCTGCGGCTGGTGACAACTTCGATTCCTCTCATAAGAATCTCACTAACGCTCTCTCACAAGAAGAACACAAGTGTGGGAAATAATTTTTCATATTAATCAACCCCCCATTACAATAGCTTAAGGCCCTTATTTATAGGCCATAACATGAGAAAATAAAAAATTACAAAAATGCCCCTTGGGCCACAACACTCAAATAAATTAACCTAGGGGTAAAATAGAAAATAACATAAAATAGAAACTAAAATGCAGAAAATAATTCATAAATGCAACTTAAATTAGAGCCGTCGATTTACGACGCCTCCTGTGATAGATGCGTCAGATCTTCGTGCCGATGTCCGCATCACAATCTAAGCTGGATAATACAACAACAAAGGTAGTTATAACTAGCATTTTGCATGCAATGCATGAAGGATAGGTGCGCATGATTTAATTGACAGGGAAGTGTTGTGGAGCTTATGTTGATTGTGAGTTGTGAGACAAGTTTTTCTTCATAGGAGGCCTTGGCTGGGGTAAATTTTTACAAATATGATTTTCTACTCCTAGATTGTAAATTGCAATTACTCTCACTTTGAATGAATAATATAACCTCCCATTCAAAATTTTGATACACTTTTTTGAAATCTTTGCTCTGATGATCACCTAAATAATTCTATGAATTTGTTAAAATAAAATGCAAGTACACGAATGTAGAGGTCAGAACCGTGATAGGCTATACTGTAGCAATTTATTTATTTTTTATTAATTTAAATTAAAATAATATAAAATATATGTCAGAATATCCTAATATATATTATATTATAATGGGCACCAAAAATTACTGAATTTATTTTAAATTTAATTCAATAATGTTGTTTAAATATTGCACTAATCTCAAAACAAACCTAAAAATTTTCAAGCCCATCATAATACAATTTGTATCACGAATATCTTGCTATATATGTATTTTCAATCAAGTATAAGCAGAAATTGCTTCCTTTTTATTAAAATGGCATTTGAATCAAATCTACCAATCAATAAAAGCTTCAAGGCATGCATTTACCTGATCAATTAAGAAGTCGAAAGAGAAACTTAAAGAACGGCTTATTCTGTGTCTCTTCCAGATCATATACTGTAAGTGCGAGAAAACTTGGAATGCTGAGTAGGCAAATGCTATAACATTCACTGAAAAACAATACCTGCAACCAGAAATAATGTAAAATAAAAATTCCATCGCAACAGTTTAATCAAATAAAAAATTAAATAAATATTGCCGCTTATATTGGGATTTATATAGATTTATGACTTGAATATTGAGAATAATACATTTTTTTTTTAGATAAATCTATCTTTTTTTTTTCATGCATTGAGAACTGAATATGTAATTTTAATAAATATTAAATTTTCCTTTCTCCTAATTTAGTTCATCCATAATGACCAGTCACAGAAACTCCACACAAAATCAAGCAAAACCCAAACCAAAAAGGAACCTGTATTCTTGATAACGGTCGAAGTAGTCGCCAGACCAGCCACTAGTCTTGTCGGCGGCCATCACCGAAAAAGAAACCACACATAGAGCTGCTTCCGAAACCCTAAGCCCAATTTCAGCCCTCCTCAGGGCCGTCCGCCGAACAACCCCGGATTCCACTCTTATCACCATCCCCCTTCCGCTACCCATAGCCTTCGCCGTCCGATTTTGCACCGAAGGCTTCTCCGGCGACCTCTCCGTCTGGCCGATCGGGCTTCCACCGTCCTCAAGCAATGACTTGAGATGTTTGGGGACAATTGCGCCAGCTCGTCCCGGCGACTTGGACGAGTTCTCAGAAGGGATCTTGTTCTCCGGAGCGTGGACAGGAGATCGGAGAGGAGAAGCTGGTAATGACGCTTCACTCTTCGGAGAGTCGAAGTAGTTCTCATTCTCCTTCACCTTCGGGCTTTTTGATTCTTCCCGCGGGGGGATGGAGTCGTCTGGTTCTTGAAGCAGAGAACGTAGAGGTAGCCCTATAGGCTTCGTCGAAACTCCTTCTCTTCCACTGCTGTTGGTCTTCTGCAGCGAAGCTTGAGAAAATGCAGCCGCCAACGGTGGATGCGGTGGTGACTGATGCCGCGGTAGCGGATTCTGGTCCTCTGCTTCCTGAACATGCGATGGGTTAGGGGATCCGCTCATGGCTTGCTTCTCTCTTTCGCTTGCGACTTTGCTGTGGTAGTGTTGGTTTTGAAGCGGAGAAAAAGAGCATCTTTCTACCTGAAACAAATTCTTTTGGCGGTGCCTGTCAGCATTGCGGACTCTCCGCTGGTCTGAGTGCGCGGTCCCCTAATTATTTAGGGGACAAAGTTGTCTAAATATTGTGGCCAATTTGTAAAAAAAAATAGCATAATTGCAATTCAAATAAGCAGAAGAAGCGTACATAATTTGCAGTGAATGCAGAAGATGGAATACCGCATTTAGAGGATGCGGGAAATTATTTTTCGGTTTTCAGAAAAATTGTTCTCTGAATTCAATAAAAATTGGAGAACTGTTTGATTTCTCAGAATTTGATTCTTCGCATTCTACTGAATGTCACATCTTGAGTCGTGAAGGCGATACACTACAATAATATGAGAAGGGTTAGGGGTGTTAATTCGGGTCAATGGGACGGATTTGGATCTAACTCGTGTTGACCCGAGTGTAAAAAGGTTAACCCAAACCTTACCCGTTTAGCTAAACTAGTCCGGATTTCCAACCCGGACTCGACCCGGGCGGGTTTCCAGGTTAACCCGACCCGACCCTCAGACCCAAACATTTGCCTAACCTTTCACGAGTTTCATGGTTGATCCGACCCTTGTCGACCCGACCCGCCAACCCGGCAAAAAAAATTATATGATTTTTAACTATTATAGAAAAATTACAAATTACAAGAATATAACTTAAATACTTAATATTATAAAATAAAAGAAAACATGCTACAAGAATGCAACTTACAAGAAGTATAAGAATACAAGTTACAGAAAAATGTTAGCAATTAAATCATCCTATAGCCTATGTCAATTGATCAAAGAATACAAATTACAAGAATAAAACATATAGTCTTATAGGCTATTACAAAAAAATACAAGTTACAACTTACAAGAATATAAGTTACAGAAAAATATTAGAAAATAAAATTACAATTTAACTAAAGAAGTGTAAATCTGTTTTTTGCCTTTCAATCTTTCAATCTAGACATAATAATTTAATGCTTACAGCTCACGTATGAAGAATCTGCAAGGCTGAAAAAAAAATAAATAAAAGCAACAATTCGTTGACTACTAGCAATCAAAGCTGTAGACTTAAGGAGAACCTAACAAATAAACATCAGCTGCAACAATGACGAAAAATGTGTCATCCAAAGTTACAAATTAATAATTTTCTATTCAATTAAATAGTATATGCTCAAGCCAGTGAAATTTTTTTTTTATTTTTTACCAATTTATAATTCGGTTGCATCTAACTGTGTGTCACTACTGATGTATTACTTCACCAAGTTCTTCATCATAGCCATATAAACTAACCAACCCAACAACATCAGTGCAACACTACAACATAAGCAAAAAAAAAAAAAAAAAACCAACCTCAATACCTCTTAACACATTACCCAATCAGGCAATTAGCACAAGAATATTTGAAAAGCCAACAACAGTTTTGCAAGTAAAAACTTTAAACCAAATAGTTGTCAGCACCTCAGAGAGCCCAAACAACAACAAAAAAACCAACAACAATCTCAATACCTCATAGCCCATTGCCCAATAAGCACAAGAAAATCTGAAAAACTAACATAACGATTGCAAGAAAAAACCTTAAAACCCAACAATAGTATACACCTCAGAGCCCAAACAATAGTAAAAAACAATAATGCAACACCAACACCATTAGCAACACAAACACCATCAGCTACAATAACAGGTCTAACACCAATAAAATTATTAATATTCACAACAAAAGAAACATCTACAACACCAACCAACATCATTACACTAACATCAGCCCTACACCAATCTCACAACCATCATATTCAAATACAGCATAGCCTTACACATTTGAATACATTACACCATCAAGCCTCTATTACTTTCAAGAAAACTTTGTCTCACACATTTAAGAAACTCTTGTTTTCCTGATTGAGAACCCTTAATATATTTAATGCTCTCATGCAACTTCATAATGGATGAATCAATTTCTTTTAAACCTTCCTAAACAATAAGATTCACTATATGTGCATAACACCTGAAATGGAAAAATTCACCATTGCATAGAAGAACATTTTTCAAATTCAAATGGTTTCATAGAAAATCAACAGAAATAATATTTGCATAAACATTATCTAAAGTAATGCTGAAAAGCTTGCTATCAAGTTTTCACTCAAGCAAAAATTATTATAGTTTTTCAAACAATGCTAGCCTGTCATGTGGGGGTGGCATGAAAAAAAAATTATCATTTTTTTCCTGCAACCTCTAATTATTATTAATAAAATGTGCAGTCAAGCAAATAAAATCATCTGTGTTGCTGGAATTCCATAAATCTGATGTTAAAGAAACTCTATCCTTACAACTAGATAGAAGGGCTTGGGTTTAAACTTTTTCCTTAATAAATATTTTCTTGCAATCATTTTGTGATAATTTCTATAAACAAACTACATATTAGAATGAAAGTAACGAAGTAATGCTTTAACACCGGCCCATTCCACACATTGAAATGGTAAATCATGCATGACTATACATGCAATAAATAAGCCACGAAATTCTTAATTATTAAATATATTTTCAACCATGGAAATAGATGTGCTTGAGTTAGTTTAAAGAATAAGTTGACCAATATCATCAGAGTTCTTTTTCTTATTATTTTGCAGGTGACATCTCAAATTTTATGTACCATTTTTACTATCACATAAGTATGTTGCACCATATTTCTTACATTTACAATGATGTTTGCCATCCTTTGCAAGTGGTAACATTTCAAAATGTCCCCATTCAGTATAAGTCAACCTCCTTGCCATCCTATTGTTCAACTCATCACTATCAAATTCCACTTCATTATCAGTAGAATATGTTCATTCTGCTTAGAAGGATTACTCGCAGCAAATGTATTAGAATACTGCATCTAAACACAAAATTATACATTTTTAAGAAATAAGATATGTCAAACTCAAACTCAAAATATTTGACATAATATGCCCTAAATAAAAAATGAAAAAATGAAGAGGTATTTGTGTTAGACAAAATGAAATAAAACAAGACCCTTAGTCATAGAAATTCGTTACTTTCAACAATACTTTTTTATAAACTCATACAAATTACAATTCAAATACATCAACAAATGGACAAATATCCTAAGCTGTCCCCAAACGAAACCTTAGTTTTGATGCCACACTTAATAATTAGTTTCATTGACAAACATTTGTGGGAAACATTTTGACTCAACAGGTAATAAAAATCACAAACCACTGGTTATGGTGCCTGTCTTGAATGAGGTTCACATCATACCAGCAAGTTGTAACATAGTTTGTTCCCTAGCACTTGTTGTGATACAGAACTTGGTTGATTCTTGTAAGGTAGGCAAAAACACAGCTAAAACCTTAAAGTATGCCCAATATTTATCAACAAAAAATGGAGCATAAAAAGCTGTGCGGAATTCCTATTATTTTTATTTTATTTGTTTATTTTGTTCGAGAAAATCTATCATATGGTACCTCAGAGAAGGTACTTTAATTCTATAGGCTTTTTTTTTTTTTTTTACATATTGAGTTAGGAATATTTGCGGCGGTAAGAAACGATATAGGGTTTAAACGTCCAAGTTTTGTCATGAAGATCCACAATACAACCCAATACGAGAAAGGTGCAAGCGTCAATAGTGGCTCCAAAATTTTTACGTAGAAAACCCTGAAATGGAAATAAACTGTACGGTTTGACCTGGTTAAAATGATTTTACCAGTGTTCATTGTTGATTACAAATGAGGTTTTTCCTTAGTGGAAGGCCTTTGCTCAATGTAGTAAATATACATCATATAGAGTACATTATATGGTTGGAGTTGGAAGAATCTAGTGATATGAGAGCTAATCTAAAGAGAACGTTGGGTTGTTCATTTGGTTGGTAGGATCGCAGTTGAGCGAGGGAGGACAGAGCGACCATAGCGAGTGAAGGAGGTAGGAGGGAGGGACCATAGTACGCATATGATGTAGGTCGGAGGGATCGTAGTTGGTGGGAGATAATAGTCGGAGGTATCATAATCAGTGATGATGGGAATCGAAGGGATCATAATGTACAGGTGCTAGAGGTCAGAGGGATCATAATAGGTGGGGATAGAGGTCGAGGGATCGTAGTCGGTGGGCGATGAAGGTTGAAGGACCGTAGTCGGTGGGCAATGGTTTTCGAATGGACCATAGTTGGTGGTGATGGTGGTCGGAGGATCATACTTAGTTGGCAATGGAGTTTGAGATCATAGTCGGTGGTCCATGGAGGTCAAAGGGACCCTACTCGATGGACGATGGAGGTCAAAATGATTGTAATTGGCGAGCGATGGAGGTTAGGGGGGTCGTAGTCGGTTGGCGATGGAGGAGGTCAGAGGGACCGTAATCGACGAGCAATGGAGGTTAAAGAGACCAAAGTCAACGAGCGGCTGTAGTTAGAGAGAAAATAGTTAGCCGGTAATGATGGTCGATGGGAATATAGTTAGTGGGCGTTGGTGGTCGGTGGTATCGTAGTTGGTAAGTTATGGTGGTTGGAGGGACCTTGGTCGGCGGGCGACTGTGGTTCGAGTTACCATAGTCAGTGGGTGACTATGGACGATGGGACCATAATTGACAGTGACGGTGGTCAGAATGATCGTAGCTAGCTGTCGATGGTGGTCGATTGAATCATAGTTGATGGGTGATGATGGTTGAAGGGACTGTAATTAACAAGCAATGGCGGTCCAAGGGATCGTAGCCGGAGGGCGAAGGTGGACGATGAGACCGTAGTCGGTGAGAGATGGTGGTCAAAAGAATTGTTATCGGTGGGCAACAATGGTCAGAGGGACCGTGGTCTGAGGGAGTGAGTGTGGGTTGGAGGGACCGTGGTCGACAGGTGAGGTGGTCGGAGGGATCATAGTCAGTGAGTGACGGTGGTCGGAGGGATCGTAGTCGGCGAGCGACGGTGGTTAGAGGTACTTTAGTCAAGCGGAAAATGATGGTCGAAGGGATCATAGTTGACGACTGACGATCGGTAGCTAGATGATGGTTTAGCAGTGGTCGACAAAAGTTTTTCGACGATGGTGCCTAAGCAGAACTCTGGGATCATTGAATCCTCAGAGGCCTCTCCAATCTCCAGCCAAAAGCCCAAGCTTGAAAATGTCCAAGCCCCCCTTTCATGTGGGAATTGAGGGTTTATTTATAGATTTTTGTGTGACTTGCTCTGTAAATATGGAGAAGAATTGAGAAAAATTTGGAAATCTCCATGAGACGGCTCATATGGATCTCCTCAATTATAGAGCATTTGTCAAACATTTATGTGCCGAAATGATATCAGAATTTAGCAATCTTGGTTTCATTGGGCTTGTCTCGTCAAGCCACTTAATTCGATTATAAGCATGTTATATTTAGATATCATTTGACTGCACAATTTTCACTTCGAAATTTTCAAATGTCCTTCAGGCCCTGGATTTGGACACATTTGGGCTCGAATTCGATCGATTTTAGTTTTGTTGGGTTAATTTAATTTGTCTATAAGTTTGCTGAAATAAGAGTTTGAATGGTTCCAAATTTAATTTCAGAAGTATCCAACGCTAGAAAACTGGGGTCAATCTCCGTCCAGAGTTTGATAATATTTGGCACCCTCCACCGTTATGTTGGATTAAAATCAATGTGGATGCTTCACTTTTGAAATCTAATCTTGCAGGTATCGTGGGAGTTTTTAGAGACCATAAAGGATGAATTATTCTTACATTTGGGAAGAAAATAATTCATTTGGATGTAGCTCAACTTGAAATGGAGTCGGTTTTGCCAATACGGGAATTTATTCAAAGTGGGATCATTGAAAGAAAAGGCATTATAATGATTCTTGGTACTATAAATGAAAATAGCAATTTTTGTTTTTATCGACGTATTACTGATTTTGAAGTTAGAGAGGCTTTAAAAAAGTTGAAGTGTGGAAAAATTATTTGACATGATGATATTTCAATAGTTGTGCAGAAATGTGTAGGTGATGAAGGAATTTATTGGTTTACTAAACTTTTTAATATTATTTTGAAGACTAAAAAGATGTCAGATGTGTGGAGAATGAGTGTGTTGATTTCTATTTTTAAGAATAAAGGTGATGCACAAGTTTGTGCGAATTGTAGTGGAATTAAGTTGATGTGTCATGCTTTAAACTTTGGGTGCGAATTGTAGAGGAATTAAGTTGATGTGTCATGCTTTAAACTTTGGGAGAAAGTTATGGAGCATAGGTTACGACATGATACTAATATTTTTCAAAATCAATTTGGATTCATGCTGGGTAGGTCTACTATGAAAGCCATATATTTATTGAGAGGTTTGATGGAAAATATAGAGAGAATAAGGGAGGATCTACAAAAGATATTTATTGATTTAGAGAAAGCAAATGATAAAGCTCCTAGAGATTTATCATGGAGAGTTCTAATTTAAAATAGAAAGGGGTAATAATGCTTATATTTAAGTCATTAGTGATATGTATGCTGGAGCTATTACTTGTGTTCAAGCGCAAGGTGGTTTGACCAAGTATTTTTCCAATTTTAATTGGGTTACATCAAGGATCATCTTTAAACCCATATATTTTTTGTTTTAGTCATGGATGTTCCTACTAAAGATTTACAAGAGGATGTTCCCTGGTGTATGCTTTTTGCTGATGATATTATTCTTTTTCATAAGACTACAGACGGAGTAAAAGGTAAAGTTGAATTACGACTTTTCAAGTGGAAATTTGCGCTATTACTTCTGATGGATATTGCAACAGTAATGTACGTCGGTAATAGGATGGCATTTTTTAGGTGGCGGATTATGCGCTGGTATTTTCGGCGTATCTTGTCCGCTGGAATTATCGACGGATCTTACGTTGGAATATGGCAACAAAAAAGGCGTCGATTGCTGCTATTTTTTCACCGATATTCTGCCGGAAGATCCTCCATAAATATTTCTGGCGAAACATTTGCCGCATGAATTATCGTCGGAACAATTTGCATCGGAAGTGCATTGGAAAGGTCGTATTTCCGATGGATTTTGATTGTAACCGCTGGATTTCATCCTCTGGTTACAACACATTTTCCTGTAGTGTCTAAAGGTTTTCATTTAAGTAGATCTAAAACAGAATACATTGAGTGTAATTTTAATAGTTATAGATTTAGTGGGGGGTTTATGACTTGTGCGATCAAGTCATTAATAAGAGTATATGTTTTACAAGATGATGGTTAGACCTACAATGCTTTATGGCGTAGAATGTTGGTCATTAAAAGAGAAGCATAATATTAGGTTAAGTGTTACAGAGATGAGGATGCTCAGGTGGATGAGTGTCTTTACTCTTAGAGACAGAATATGAAATGAGGATATACGTGAAAAGGTTGGAGTAGTTCCAATGGATGATAAGATTAGAGAGAGTCTCCTTATATGGTTTGGTCACATAAAACGATAGCCTTCCGATGACCCGATTATGAGAGTAGATGTATTAGATTTGGTCTATGTTAAGAAAGGTAGAGGTAGACCTAAAAAGTCTTGGTTAGAAAATATTAGAAGTGACCTTTTCTTTATTAGATCTAAATGAGAATTTGACTCTTAAAAAGATATAATAAAAAAAAGGATTCATGTACCCGATCACCCCACATAGTGGGATAAAGACTTGATGTTCTAGTTGTATGTATTTATACACTGAAAAAAATAATTGTTATATATTTTTTTAATGATTAATGATCTAACATGAATAATTTATATATACAAATTTATAGTGTTAATTTATTATATAATCTATAGCTATACAAGCATATAATATTAATATTAATTTATATTAAATTTATAAGTTTATATGTGAACTAAAGTTATGTTAAAGGTGAATCAAATTTATGGATTGTAGGTTTTTAAATTTAAAATTACATAATATATTATTTATGTATGAATTCAGCCTTGTGTGTTGTTAAGTTGGGTTGGTCGGATGTGAGCTAATAGGCCGTCAAATTATCAATAGATCGGATATGGACCGATGGGTTGCGAAATTGCTAGAGTTTCTTCATGGTGGGATAAATGATTGGAAGGAGAAAACTTATGTGTACACATTCATGGATGAAACAATTAGTCATATTCTTCCAAATATAGGCAAATCAAATCTTCTGCTGATACAAATATAAAACAGAGGACAATTAAATAGAAATAGAAATTTTGACACTCAAGTAAATTTCATGAGTGAATAAGGCAAAGTTAGCCAACACAAACCTACCACCCAAACTCATCTCTACATGTTCCCATATTAGAGAAACGTCTTAAATAGAGATTAAGAAGTTCAACTTATCTTTGCAGTATTTTACATCAAGGGCTCATTTTGGATGGTACTGCAACTATTGTTTTCGGATGATTTTATGATTGCAAAAAATTCAAGGTCTTCTTTTTAATATTGATTATGCGCTTAATGTGATCATTGTTATGTATATTCATACTTGTCAGTGGCGAATGGTGCACCATGGCGTATGGAGCCATGACGCATAGCGATTTGAGCACGTCACGTCATTTTAAACATGGCACAATATATATTTATATATATACATATATATAGTATCATTAAATAACAAATAATATGTTTATTAGAGTAAAATTTAGGCATAAATATCCTGTTAAGAAGCAAAAATAATAATTTTAAATCCTACATAAACTTACATCAATATATTTTATTAATTTGATGTAATTAATTAAAATTAAGTATGATATTAATTTATAAACCTTAAAAATTTAATTATAATTTCTAATATTAAATTTACAATTTGATAATAAAATAGCATGCGTCATTTGTGCCATTTGTCATTGTTCATGCATTGCTCAAATAGCACGCAATATTTTGATGCATTGCACTGCGCCTAGGGGTGCAACTTACTCAAGCCGGCTTGGGAGCCGGCTCGGGCTCGACTCGTTTATAGGCTCGACGAGTCGAGCTTTTTAAGCTTGAACACGACTTTGAGTTTGAGCTTGATGGCTAAACGAGCTTGAGTTTGAACACCAAGCTACTCGACTTGCGAGCTCCTCGAGCAGCTCACGTAACTGCAACGGGAAAATTGAAACCTCTGGTCTTCAGCCGACGAGAAAATGAAAAAACACAGGGCAATCGCCCGCGGGAAGATGCGTCAAGAGCATCGGGCTCGAGCTCGAGACCAACATGTGAGATTGGGACTGGCTTTGGGTGAGATTCGCAATGAAGTGTCACCAAATGTCTAATTGCCGGTGGAATCTGCTGCTTCGTCTTGTTTGGTAAGGCAGGGCAAGGAAGAGGAGCGTTTAGTCAGAGATTTGTCACGGTGAAGTGTCGTCGGATGTCTTGTTTAGTTAGAGATTTGTCGACGTAGATGCTGCTTTCTGCCACAGACAAATGTGGACGCAAACACAGGCACGAAAGATGCAAGTAGCGCTGATGACGTGGGAGGCTTTGATGCGATGCAGGAGGCTGCTGCAAATGTGGACGACACAGACGCAGGGCTCGTTAATAAGCTCGAACTGTGACTCAACGAAATCATTTTCCCTTGCTGAGTTGAGCTCAAGCTTGAGCTCGATTTTTGATAGTCGAACACACCCTGACTCGAGCTCAACTCGAGTCGTTTGCACCCCTAGCTGCGCCAAGCAAATAGCATCGTGTGTGTGTTGAGTTACGCCGTGCGCCATAGCTATATCATTGTACCTCCTTATGTATATCCATAGGCGGATGCAAACTGGGGGCCGTGGGTGCACCGACTCCCACTGAATTTGGGAAAAACAATAATTAATAGTATTAATGATGCATTAAATACATACTAATTAAGTTTTTTTTTTCATCCTTACATCTTGTATTCCATATTTCATCATTGTCTTTCCCTTTTCTTCCGCACGCGCAGGTCGGGAGTCGCTACACGCGATACTCACCTGCTCGGAGTCGGAGGAGTCTGAACCCTGCCGTTGGCCGCCCATTCACCATCCTCCAAGCCCGAACGTCGCCGGCCCCTCATGTGTCGCCATCTTTCGAGGCCGAACAAAGCCTACGACTGTATTAGATCGCCAGATCTGGTAAGGGGTAGCTTTTCCATTTTATTTATTTGATTTGCCTATTGTTTTAAAGAAATATTAGTATTAGCTTTCCCATTTTATTACTATTTATTAGGTGTTAATGGCTTTTTTTTTATTATTTTTTTTTAAAGAAATATTAGTATTAATTTAATTGAAAGAAAAATATATAAAATTACAAAAATCTAAGAGGGAACAAGTAGCTAGTAGTTAGGAGGAATCTGTTTTAGCTTTTTTTTTAAAGAAATTTCAATTTCTTTTGGTTTCTTTGTTCTTTTTTTGTATATTTTATTAAAGTTATATTTATAAAATTTAATTTTCTTATGAAAATGTAAATATTCAAATTATTACTCATAAAAAAATGAGAATGGGGGTTAGCCTGCATAGGGGTGTAAATGAGTCGAGTCGAGCTCAAGTCAGGAGGTGTTCGAGCCGAGCTCGACTGTCAAATTTGAGCTTGAGCTCAACTCAATAGAGGAAAAAAAAGCTCGTCGAGCTGCTTAAGCGAAGGACAATTCAAGCTCAGTCCTTCCCTCGGCGCAACGTTTGTCGCTAGTGCCAACGTGGTTGCCAGGTTCCTGCGTCGCTAGCATCAGTTCGTCGTCGCTATCTTCTCGCGTCGCCAGGTTGGTTTCTCAACGTCGTCGTCAGCTTCTCTGTTTCAACCGGCGATGCCAGCTTCTGTTGCGTCGTCGCCAAGCCAGATTCTCTATGTCGTGACGACTCGTGCCAGCTTGTATCCGTCTTTTGTGCTAGGATTTCACGTTGCCATCATCCGCATGATTTCATTTCAATTTTATTTTCCCACGTGATTATATTTTCCCGCAGGCGATTTCATCCGCGAGCAACTCGACGAGCTACAAGTGGAGCAATAATGTGCAATTCAAGCTCAATAAACAGTCGAGCTCGACTCGCGAGCTAGATAAGCTCAACCGGTCGAACCTATTACCGAGTCGAGCTTGAGCTAGCTCGTTAGCCGGCTTGACTCGGTAGCACCCTAGACCTGCAATGCTTTATGGTGCAAACTGTTGTTAATTAAAAGAGAAGTATAATATTATGTTAAGTGTTGCAAAGATGAGGATGTTGAAATATATTATTAGGGCTGAACTTCTGCATTTGCATTTATCTAAAAACCATTACAAACAAGTAAGTAAAGAGGCTCACAAGCCTTTAAACATAAAAAGAAAAGCTACTATCAACCTCAAGAATATCAAAAAATTCTTGAGGGATGAAAGATATTATTAGAGAGAGATGTCTTAGATGTTCATATAAAATGGCAGCCTTCCAATGTCCCGGCTAAGAAAGTAGATGTATTATATTTGACTTATGTTAAAGAAGATAGAGGTAAACTTAAAAAAACTTGATTAGAAAATATTAGACAAGGCCATTCTTTATTAGATTTAAATGAAAATTTAACTCTTAACGAGTCACAATGGTGAAAAAAAAAATTCACTTAGCCGACCTCACATAGTACAATAAAGACTTGATGATGATGATGTTGCTGTTGTAGCAAAAAATAAGAATCAAGTTATACTTTTCTTTCATGAAGGGATTTAATATAGTTGTTTTTAGTTACTCTTATTTTTTTTGGATCTATTTGGGTTAGCTTTGCTTCCACTAATAATTAGAAGTTCATTTGACTAATGATTTATCTTTTTTTTTTTTTTTAATTGACAAGACAAAAAACTATTTTTATTAATAAAAAAAGTTAAGTTAGTTTTTGGACAACAACTTTAATGTCAACTTTATAAAGGTGAATATTTGTTTTTACGATATTTACTATATATAATATCATTTGGTAAATTATATATATATTATTCTTATTATTAATTATAAAAAAATTGAATATTATCCTTAACTTGTTTGTACAAAAATTGTTCTTATTTATATAAATATTTTTGAAGGAACCTATACATAATTTTAATTATGATTCTATTTTTTATAATTAATTAATTAATTAATTATGCATGCCAATAATAATACTTTTTATATTCATATATTAAACATTTGCAAGCATATCAACGAGAGAAGTATTAATAGAAGCTCAGAGTACTAATTACTAATGTTTGTTAATAAATATTTAAAAAGGAAATTGAAAATCTTTAGTAATGAAAATTTAAATTTTATAAAAATAATTTTAATAAAAAATAAATATTATTACTAGAGTTGTCAATATTGGACCCGACCCGAAAACTTGACCCCAAAATTTTGGGGTTTGGGTTGACCCGAATCCGGAACGGGCCGGGTTCAGGTCTGAAAAACCGACCCGTTTTGAAAAATAAGGACGGGTTCGGGTTGACCCGGGAACTTAGTAATGACCCAAAATGACACAGAAACCTGTCTGCCCGGAATAATTTTGCCCTGGGTGCCCCGCCAGCCCGGCGCTCGCTTGCCCCGCCTGCCCGGCCTCATCGCGTCGCATCCTGAGGCCAGTGTCTCGTCATGTCCATTGTCAGTCGTCGGGCAGTTTGGCGTCTCGTCCGGAAGCTAGCATCAGCCGTGTTAGTCACCGGGCAGCTTCGTTGCCTCCGCGTCACTTCAGCATCGCACGCGTCCCGCATATGTCGTCTGCCTGCTTCCGTGTCCCCGGCTGCCCGGCCTCGTCGCGTCGCGTCGCGTCGAGTCCAGCATCAATCGTCGGGCAGTTTGGCGTCGCGTCCCGAGGCCAGCGTCGGCCGCGTTAATCACCGGGCAGCTCCGTTGCCTCCGCGTCAGTTCCGCATCGCGCGCGTCCCGCATATGCCGTCTGCCTGCTTCCGTGTCCGTGGGTCGGGTAGTGTTGACCCGAACCTTAAGAGGGTTGGGTTCGGGTCTAAAAAATCGACGTGTTTACAAAAATGGGTCAGGTCGACTCGAACCACAATAGTGTATGATCAGTTTCAGGTTCGACCCGAACCCAACCCGTGATCCGAAGTTTACACCCCTAATTATAACAAACTAAAGCTAAACAAATAAAATCAAAATTCTGTGAATAAAACTTTGGTAAAAGTAAAAAAAAGAATAAAAAATAAATTCCTATATTGAATAAGATCATTTGTTTAAATTTTGACAGTTTTTTACTTTGATAATATATAATTATAATTTTGACGTCAAACATAAAAAAATCATAGATAATTATATTGAATAGGATCGTCACTCAGTGCTCAATACTTTAATGGATTTTAATTTATTTTTATTTTCATCAATAAAAATCTGCCTGTTTGTAAATTTTCTCCGACTTTTTCAAACTTTCCGTAGTGGACGCCGCCGGCGAGAAGTAGCAGGAGATATGCCTATACGTGTAAAGCAGGAAATAAGTTTTGCAAATAAAAGTTCGTTCCTTCAGCTGTAGTCAGTTCAGTCCGCTTATTTCGCGCGCGCTCCTTCCGCTTCGACCGAAAATGGAGTTTCTTCTTCTTCTTCTTCACTTATTTCAGGCGCGCTACTTCCACTTCGAGGTTTCATTCCGCATCAAGGCTTCTTCTTTACCTATTTCTTCTGTAATCGAGCATCTTCCCCACTTTCACCGAAGATCTAACTTCGGCACTCGTTACTTCCCAAAATGGCCACCGCCGCTGCTTCTGCTTGCGCCGTCACAATGATCGGGCTGCTGCATTCATTTCGGAAATACCTGCATAAGCCTCCAGCCATGTTACCCTCCTCTCCGAAAAATTTGCTTCAGCCTCCAGTCAAGTTACCCTGCTCTCCATTTCATCCTACTCGCATTTATTTCAACTCCCCCACCTCCAAATATCCTTTCTTTCCGTTGGCTGTCAGCCCTTTGATCAATAACCGAAACCCCTCTTCCACTACTATCCCACCCAAGGCTAAACATGGATCATCCCGCAAGGTGAATATCAGATGCAGATTCGGTGGTAAGCTCATGCCACGCCTTAGCGACGGTGCTCTACACTACGTGGGCGGACGAACGCGTATAACAGACTTCCGCCGAGATTTGACACTACAGGAGCTCTACTGTAAAATGGAAGAAATCTATGGCGGACCTGCTAACATATGCTATAAGCTTCCTGATCAAAACCTTGACAGACTCGTCTCCATCTCATCTGCAGAAGATTTGGACAATATGTTGAACAAGTATGACTACCTCAAAAAGACCGCTAAATGTGGATACCCGAGGCTTCATGTCTTCCTCTTCCCCTTATCAGATAGGGAGAATTCTATGGATGACGTCGATGATGCGGCTTGCAATAACAATGGGCTGAGTTGCATCGAGGAAGTCAATGGAGCTACTAAGGCTCATGGATTCAAAACATACAAGAATGACGACCAAAAAGCCGCCACCTCCATGTTGCGTGTAGACAACAAAGGTGATGGAAACGGTATGTCTCCTATCATTTTCTTCTTCTATTATTGCTTTGGTTTCTTTCAACTCATCATTAATTGACTTTTTAGGGAATGAAAATACTTCCGTGCCAGAGCATCAGAGTTTTTTGGCTCATTCAAATATTAATGACGAAATAAATGTGATCCCTCAAATAATCAATCCACTGAATGATGCGCTTTATGTTTTACCAACTTATGAAGAGCCTCGTCAAATTCATGACATTACACCCTCTTGTTTTGCTATGACCCATGAACCTCAACCGGTAAATATGATTACTCTTTCTCAAAACTCTTATACACCGTTTCCTTATTTACATGCTAAAACAGTGTCAAAACTTTAATTTCATAAAATCTCATAAAATGTAATTCTTATTTAGTATGTATTATTCATGTATTTAGACATTTTATGCAACTATTGTAAATCCTTTGAAGCCTCGTCATGTGTGTTTTTTGCAGCAAAATCATCAATTGTATGGAGAATTTTTTTCTGGGATATCCAATTCGAACTCAATCTTTCAAAATCAGGATCCTCGGAATGTTCCTGGTCCCTCGAACATTGATTCATATTTTGGGCATTTTAGACATACACGAGGTTTGCAAATTTCTTTATTAGAGTAATAAGTCTCAAATATCAATCTCTAATTATTATTATTATTAAATTAAATACAATTATACTAATAATTTTTTTTATGTTTTACCAACTTATGAAGAGCCTCGTCAGATTCATTATATTACACCCTCTTCTTTTGCTATGGCCAATGTACCTCAACGGGTAAATATGATTATTCTTTTTCAAAACTCTCATACATTTTTTCCTTATTCACATGCTAAAACAGTGACAAAACTTTAATTTCACAAAATCTCATAAAATGTAATTCTTATTTAGTATGTATTATTCATATACTTAGACATTTTATGAAACTATTATAAATTCTCTGAAGCCTTATCATGTGCATTCTTTACAGCAAAATCAACAATTGTATGGAGAAGTTTTTCCTGAGATATCTGATTCAAACCCAATCATCCAAAATCAGGATCCTTGGAATATTCCTGGTCCCTCGAACATTGATTCATATTTTGGGCATTTTAGACATACACGAGGTTTGCAAATTTCTTTATAAGAGTAATAAGTCTCAAATATCAATGTCCAATTATTATTATTATTAACTTAAATACAATTATACTAATAATTTTTTTTATGTTTTACCAACTTATGAAGAGCCTCGTCAGATGCATTACATTACACCATCTTCTTTTGCTATGACCAATGTGCCTCAACCGGTAAATATGATTACTCTTTCTTAATACGCTTATACACTTTTTCCTTATTCACATGCTAAAACAATGACAAAACTTTAATTTCACTAAATCTCATAAAATGTAATTCTTACTTAGTATGTATTATTCATGTACTTATACATTTTATGCAACTATTGTAAATCCTCTGAAGCCCATCATATGTATTCTTTGCAGCAAAATCATCAATTGTTTGGAGAAGTTTTTCCTGAGATATCCGATACAAACTCAATCTTCCAAAATCAGGATCCTTGGAATGTTCCTGGTCCCTCGAACATTGATTCATATTTTGGGCATTTTAGACATACACGAGGTTTGTAAATTTCTTTATAAGAGTAATAAGTCTGAAATATCAATATCCAATTATTATTATTAGTAACTTGAATACAATTATACTGATAATTTTTTTTTATGTTTGGTTATTAAGACATAGGCACTTATGAAGTAGATGAAGATTTTCGTAATCATGTTGAATTAGTTGAATCGGTGATTCAATCCCCTTGAGGTTTGTGTCTTCACTCTTTTATTTTGATCAAATGAATCTAGTACGATATTCTTTCATGTGATTTTGATATATATAGATAACTATTGTTTCACAATGCTTCTATGCTAGTTTACCAAAAAGTTGAGGTGATACATTTTGTTTTTTAGAAACTAGTTTTCTTCATTTTATTTGGACCACAAGACTCTAACATTTATCTTATCTTAGATTTTATTAAATCATAATTGTGTAAGTGGTTTGATTGAATTTTCTCCTGACATTTGGCAGCAAGTTTTAAGCAGGATAAAACCATGATTTGGTTTAAATCCATCCAAGTAGTTTTTGTAACCTTAATCTTATCATCTAATGTAGTCCTATTTTCACCTTATTCTATGATAAATTGTGTATTTGATAATTTCTTTTGGTGCCCAAATTTGAAGTCTTTTGTTGTTCTTTAATTTATATATCATTTGGTGAAAATGAATTGTTTATGTAATTTTCTATATTATTAGAGATCCTCATTCTCTTTAGTTGTTTTTCTTAGGTTCACTAACAAGCAACTCCAAGAGGTCATGTTGCTGGAATACTTATAAGGTATCTATTTGCTCAACTGATATAGAAATACTATCCAACAGTGAAATGAAATATGATGGATGACACCCATCTTTATCTTTTGTTGCCATTTTATTTTGTTAGATGAAATAGTTATGCATTTTGTTTGCTCATATTCTTCCTGACAATGGAATACATCCATAATCTCAAGTTCCTGCCATTACTCCTCCCACTCCCATGCCCATCCCCTCACAACCAGCTGATCCAAGCTATCTTGAAATTTCAGGATCCAACTCCATAGCTGTTGCAGCAAAATCATATTCTGCTCTTTCAGCAATTCCCACTTCTATTGCTCATGGCCATGTAAAGGTTTATATTCTTCAAATTTAGAGTTCTTAAAGCTTATTAATATTAATTAGTTGATTATATTTTCATGAATTTCCATTGTTTACATAGGTTTGTTGGGGTGCTCCTACTGCCACTTGTTTTAAAACAGGGCTTGTCATCTTGAACAAAACTAACTCACTTATGTATTGTCTTGTTTTGATAAAGCATTTATGGTTCTTGCTCATAACCAGTCACAGGGAGATGATATAAAAGCACAAGCCACCATATTTGCCTAATCTAATTAAACAAATCTACACACAATTATGAAGCTTGATAAATAGACAAGTTAAGCTGCAAACGTATTATATTATTGGATCTTCTAGTTCTTTCTGATTCTCTAGCTACGGCAACCTCAACAGCTCAAGCAGCTTTTAAGTGATGATTGCCATTTGTTAGAGCCAATTATCATTAAATGAATTCACTAACCCATTTTCACTCCAGGAAATTGCACGCCTCCAGAAGATCCAAGGTCCTAGCATGTCAGTGCAGAATGAAGTGAAGAACCTGATTAAAGAGGGCTCTCAAACAAATCAATTGATCTAGAGGAAGATCCCTCTCAATTATGTTAAGGCAAAGTAATCCTCATGTTTCCATTATTTTATCTGGACCACTACATTAGCCATCGCTTAATTAATTACCTTTTTTCTGATTAATCTCAGCCCTTCATGTTTAACCAATTGTTCAACTCTCTGCCATTAGATATAGTATATCATGCATATATATATATATATATATATATATATATATATATATATATATATATATATATATATATATATATATATATATATATATATATATATATGCATATAAAGCATTCTGTTTTTTGTACTATTGAAAGGTATACATCACATGTTAGAGTTTTGATTTCAGTTTTTCTTTCTCCCATTTCTCTGCAACGGTTTACTGTAATTCTCCAATGCCTGCAGTCGTCTCCCAACAATTGATATATGTAGTCTATGCTGTTCAAAATTCTCTGCTCTCTCTGTGCACTTGGATGCATAGTTTGTAGTTCTTGATAAATATTTTGAAGATTATTTACAGGTCATTTTAACCTTTTTATTTTGAATGTTATTATTGCTATTGATTCTGTGACAATGGGTTTGGATTAATTGCTTTGGTATAGAGCTCATTGTATAATTTCCAAATCATTTTCATTACTTAAGCCTGATTGTAGACTTCCGATTCTGTCGTCCTAAAGAAATTGTCTGATTTGATGTCATTGAAAGGGCTAATTATGAGGCTTTGAGTAATTCAGGGTCAGAGTTCTATATACAAAAGAAATTCCTTTTCCTTTATTCTTTCTTAATTTGAAAAAAGAAAATGGCAGCAGCAGGATTAAAAGTAAAATATAGATTCAACCAGCTATTAGGAGTGCTGTATGAAGGATTTTTCTTGGTAAAGTCTGGTCCGTAAGCAATACTTGTATGAAGGATTTTTCTTGGTAAAGTCTGGTCCGTAAGCCAAGCTGCAAATTTATTACATCATTTGATCTTCTAGCTCTGTTTGATTCTCTAGCTACCACACCCTCAACAACCCAAGTAGCTTTTAAGTGATTGTTGCCATTAAATGAATTTGCTGACCCATTTATACTCCAGGAAATTGCACGCCTCAAGAAGGTCCAAGGTCCTAGCAAGATCAGTGCAAAGGAGGAGATGGCAAGGCTCTTTCGCCATCTTGGTTCTCTACCGCTTCTCGCAAAGCACCGGATTAACTACATAAGAATCGCCATTAAACGCAACATGGAAGTTCAGAACTATGGTTATGCGAAGCAAATGCTCAACCTCCTCCTCTCAAAGGCTCCAGCTACCAAGCAGGATGAGCTGAAGAGCCTGATTGATATGCCTGAAGAGGATGAGATTCGATCTCTATAGCTTAGCTTTTGCTTTTGTTTGTACGATTTTAATACCTTGTATAACTTTTTACTTTTTGAAACGATCTAAAGGGAAATTGAGTTCTTGCATTTTAGTTTCCCAGTTGATGGATTGGAAACTGTAAGTGAGAACATTCCATAAAATTTTGGATGTGTTTGAATTGCCTTTTTTAATTTATCATCTTTCTGTGCATATTTTTCGGAAAGTTCATATATATATATATATATATATATATATATATATATATATATATATATATAATAATAAAGGCTGGGTATGTTAGGATAGAATCTATTCATCTTCATCATTTCTATTACATTTATATCTAATAGTTGGGATATTTAATATAATCATCTGATTATCTATTTTCAAATCAGACAGAGCCTTATATTCATATCTAATGAACTGGATAATTTTTTTAGTGAGATAGTTAGATCAATTAAGATAGACTCACATGTATATATATATATATATATGTGTGTGTGTGTGTGTGTGTGTGTGTGTATCAAATATGCAAGATTTGAATTTAATCTCTCTTGATTGGTAATTAAAGATCATAACCAATAGACCAAGATGAGACCAAGATGAGCGGAGTGAAATGGTGATTTTAGATAGAAGATGAAAATATATTTTCCTGTAAAACCATGGCATAGGCTGCTCATTTTAACTCAAAACTTTTTCAACAAATTTTAGTTTTTGAATCTTCCGCTTTGCTTTGTTTTTAATTGGAAACTGACTACTTTTTTTTCTTTACATTCAAGCCAATTAAACTCATGTACATCACATATATGCAATACTCAAATTCACGATCACTTGATTAGTAGTCAAAGCTCTCAACCAACTGACCAAGTTGAGTTTTGTAAATCAATATTGTTAAAATAGCTAGTAAAATCAATGTTTTGTTAATAATTGACTCAATCACTGTGAATATATCAAGACTCACTTTTGCCCATGTTAGCATAAAAATTTCAACTTCTCACGTGTCGTCAGATGAAATTTGTATCTTCTTAGGAGGTAAGAAGGTGAAGCTATCAATTCTTTATGAATGGGGACCCTCTTTATAACACCTTTGCACATGAAACTCTATCTTGCCCTAAATCCGCTTCTTACCATAACTCATAGGTGTCTGAAAAATCCGCGTCAACCCATTAAAGTGATTTGAGTCATACATGTAAATCCTTTAACCTTCTCTCGAGCATATAAACAAGGCCAATGACCACTCTCCCTACCGTACATGCACCAAACATCTCTTAGAATCATGAACTAAACTATCTTGCTCTTGCCTCACTCCCCTCCAACTTTTCTAACCAAGCTATTAGGTATGATGCTCCCTCCTCTTCTAAGGCTCAGATTATTTCTTATCCTATCTCTTCTCAAGCTCCACCAACTTCATCCTAGCCTCCCCATCAAGATCCCAACTTTTCCTTCATCTACAATTCAAGCCTTTGAACCATCATTAACTCCACTTCCTCTGTCACCAAAGTCGGAAAAACAAGACAAAAGCAGAGGTTCCTCCCACACTACCTAATAATATCTCATGTATCTTACTAACTTTCAATGTTAAAATGTTATATGTTTGAACAACAATATCGATGTGAATGATTGTAGAAGTTTAGTGAGGGACCATCATGTTTAATTTGAATTCGTCTTGTCGGGCCGCTCGATTCGACTATAAAAGCTTGTCGTGCTTGGAAATCATTGGGATCTTTGATTTAGATCTATTTGGGCTTGGATTGGGTTGAATTTGGAGTTGTTGGGTTCGTCTTTTCGATATGTTCGGCTCGACTATAAGTTTGCTGAAATTGGAGTTTGGATGGTCTCAGATTTAATTTTGAAAATTTTCTGTTCAAATTTGCCCGTGCCCATGCATCAATAATTTTAATTATGTTTAATTAAAATATTTCATAAGTTACGTCTATGCTTACTTACTCTAGTGTTGCATTTACACATACGAATATTTGAACATGTTTTTTAATTAAATTACGAACTAAATCATTTTACATTTCATCAATATAATTTCTAATTCATTCAAAATAATAACAAGCAATATTATATATAATAATAATAATAATAATAATAATAATAATAATAATAATAATATCCCATTAAACTCATCTTGATGTTCAAAATAAGTTTAAATTAATCAAATATCACCTTCTAATCATAAAAATGATAAATATCATTGGTGAAATATCATACTATTCATTCAAGTGAGACAATAATGCAAAATATATAGTATTTTCAATTTATTTGAATATATCAAAGGTGGGATATCATATTATTCTTCATAATAACAAATATAAAGGCATATAAAATCAATTATGTTGGCAATCTCAATTATGAGGATAAATATCATGTCATGTCAATAAATAAAATAAAAATTAATATTAAATTATATTATTTCAATTCATTTATATGTTTTGCTTTCAAATTCAAGGTTGTGAAAACCGGACCGTACAATGAATCGGAAAGAGAGGTTTACGATTCGATCAGTCGATCAGAGGTCAAACCAGATGATGTAATAAATAATAAAATTATTATAATTAATAAAATTAACATAATATAATATAAATAAATTAGCATTTAATAAATATTTATAAAATTTTAAAAAATATAATATAATTTTATAAATATAAATATCATTTAAGAATAATATATTTATATTTTTATAAGAATAATATTTAATATAATATATAAATTTATAATATTAAAAATTTATATTATTAATTTTTATAATATATATTATAACAAATTTATAATACATATTACCCAAATAAGTCCAAATTCATATTTTAAATTATTCATACAATTTTTTTAGTCCCACATCATAGGAGTTTGAAGATGTTGTGTTTAACCCTTTATAAAATATGAAGTACACATTTTTTATTAAACAAATTATATGAGATATTTGAGATAACTTGTAATATTTTGGTATAATTAATCATCATATTTAATAAAAATATTTTAATTAAAGGAATTTAATAAACTAAAATATAGTGTTTAAAATTTAATTACAACAAAAATAATTTTTTTTAAACTGGTTAGTTTTTTCTAACCTATCTGGTTGAACCGCTGGTTCAATCCGATTCAATGCAGAACTAGTTTTGTGAGCTGGAACAGACCGGCCACTTGACCGATTCATGGTTGAATTAATTGGCCGGTCTAGACCGATTTTCAAAATAGTGCTCAAATTCAACAAAATAAATAAACGAACTATTTATATGATAATATCTCATTTAAAAATATATTATTTGCAAAATTAATTTCAAACTCAAAATATTATATGCATTATAATATTGAAAAATGTAGAATAGTCATTTATGACTTAAATATTATATGCATTATAATATTGAAAAATGTAGAATAGTCATTTATGACTTAAGTTTCTATTGATTAGAATATTACAAATCATGCATTTACTTTTCATCCATCAATCTTTCAAACAAAAAACATTTCTCATATCTTTTAGTTTAATCTTGCATCCATTTATGAAATGTTTGGTTGGAGAGTTTTTGAGTATACATACTGCATTTTAGACTTTGTTTGTGACAGCTTTCTTGCTGTTTTTCGAAACAACTTTTTAGCATAAAAAATTTTTAAATTATTTTTTTTTTTACTAAAAAACTGTTTTATAAAACAACAAGAAAGCTTCCCAAACAAAACCTTAAAGCAATGCTTAGATTTTGTCATGTAAACTTGGTCAATCGAGTCAACATTACTAAAAATTTTCATCTCAAATAAGTTTTTTTGTATAGTTATGCCCTAAACTTCACTGTTGACTACTGAAGCATACATAAGAGAGGCAAATCATGAGTATGTAGTAATTGTTTTAGTTATTTATTCGTAATACACATTCATGCCTTAATGATTGTAATTTCTTGCACAGCCCCCAAAATTCTTCCTTTTAATTTTTTGTTGATACTCGCAGGTATCCATCCAAGTTTTGTTGATGAGGAGGGTGTAACCAAAGCCTGTGGCTCAGTGGTTGTCCTCTTCTCCCACTAAAAAATCACATCAAGGGTCCTGCTCCAGTCTATGATTAAGGTTCCCTCAAGAAGCTAATTCTTTCATCAAAAGTTAAATTCCTGGTGATTTTTGCTTCCAAATTTGGCTTCTTAATCATTACGATTCACATATTTTTTTGCACACAATATTGATATTGTTGATGAATCAATCTCCTTCTTTCAAGCCAATTTATTCGTTAGAAACTTTGATATTAGAAGCTCTGCAGATAAGCTACTCATATACCTTACATTTTACAATAATGTGGCCTTGAAAAGACTTGAAGGCTGGCTGTGGGAACCAAAGCAAAATGTTCTAGTTCCTGGAGAACAAGGCTTTCCTTTTCCTGGGCTCTTTACCTTTTTACAATCTCAACAAGAAGCAGGCATAACTAACATGCTTCTTTTATATATGGCAATAGTTATTTTGGCTCTTTAATATTGATCTAAAAGGCTCTCACCATCTTGGTTCTCTACCTCTTCTCGAAAAGCACCAGATTAACTAGATAAGATTGTGAGAGAGCTGTGAAATCAGAGAGATAGAGGGCGAAGACAGAGTAGCGGGAGAGAGAGCTTTGTAGAAATATTATTAATGTGCATGATAAAGAATGATTACAAGTGTGTATAAGTAGTGTGAGCTGAGACAGAGAGCCATAGGTTTACAAATGTGGGAATAAGGTTTTAGTATTATGCTTACATTCTCCCTCAAATTATGCATTCAGTGAGCGAATGGATAATTTGGAACAGAGAAATTTAAACCGTGAGCTTGAGAAAGGTTTGGTCAAGATGCCGGCTGTCTGTTCGTGAGATGGAATGTGTTGTATGCGTATGTTCCCGTTAGAGATGTGTTGGCGAATGAATTGGAAGTCGATCTCAAAGTGCTTTGTACGGGCGTGAAAGACGGGATTCTTGGCGATGGCTATTGCGGAGATGTTGTCACAGTGGATGGTGGTCGGAGAATTTTGTTGCATTTGGAGTTCCTCCGCGAGACGTCGAAGCCAGAGAACTTCGGACGTGGCCGCGGATAGCGCTCGATACTCTACCTCGGTGGAGGATTTTGCTACTGTGACATGTTTCTTGATCGACCAAGAGATGAGATTTGGCCCCATGAATGTACAGAACCCAAAGACTGACTTGCGGTCGGTAATGTCGGATGCCCAGTCGGCGTCGGTGAAAGTGCGGAGGACGGTGTTGCCGGCCGTGATCGGAAGACCGTATGAGACTGTCCCTTTGACGTAATGAAGTACTCTTTTTAATTGTTGGAAGTCACGTTCGGTGGGACATTGCATATGTTGACACACCTAATTTGTGGAGAATGCTATGTCCGTCCGTGTGATGGATAGGTACTGTAACGATCCGGTGAGGCGGCGATACAGGAATGCGTCGTGGAGCGGTTTGTTGTTGTCTGGTTGATGCTTGGATGTTGGAGTGATTGGTTTGAGTGCGGGTTTGCAGCTAGACAAGCCGGCTTCGAGTAGCAGATTTTGTGCATAATGGCCTTGGTTAAGAAAGAAACCGGTGTGAGTTCGGGTAACTTGTATGCCTAAGAACAGAGAGATTTGGCCTAGTTGTTTTAAGGCGAACTGGGATTGAAAATCGTGAAGGAAGAGCTGAATTTGCTATTGATCATTTCCTGTTACAATGATATCATCTACGTAAATTAGTAGGTAAATTTGAACATGTAGTTTGGTGTAGATTAGTAAGGACGGATCAGAACGACTAAACCTGAAACCACGAGCTTGAAGGGCGGTTGTAAGTTTCTGAAACCACTAACGGGGAGCCTGTTTGAGGCCGTAGAGGGATTTATGTAAATGGCAGACCGCGTCCGGACGTTGTGGATCTTCGAAACCGGGAGGTTGACGCATGTAGATCTCGTCCGGGAGCTCGCCGTGGAGGAAGGCGTTTGAGACATCTAGTTGGAGCATTGGCCAGTTTCGGTTGATTGCTAGATTGAGTAGGAGATGTATGGTGACCATCTTGGCGACAGAACTAAAGGTTTCACTATAGTTTTGGCCGAAGGTTTGAGCGTAGCCGTGAGCAACCAATCGAGCCTTATGACGATCAATTTGTCCATTCGGGAGATGTTTGATCTTGTATTTTTACTTGCTGCCTATGATAGGTTTGTTGTCCGGTTTGCTTACAAGGGATCAAGTCCCCTGTTTAATGAGTGCTTGATATTCTGTGTTCATAGCTTCCACCCATACTTCATGTTTGGAGGCTTGCTTATATGTTGTTGGCGTGAGGTGTGTTTTGGCTTGGCTGAGGAGGGAGGTGATTTGTCGGGGTTTTGTAATACCTAATTTTGATCTCGTTTGCATATGATGGGTTGGAGGTGCGGTTGTAGGAACGAGCGCGAGAGGTGGCTGGGACATGTTGACCGGTAGTCTGATTGTCGGGGGCTGGGGAGGAGGTGTTGTATGAGCGGGAGTGGATTTATGAGTGTTACCTATTGTGGTGGAAGTTGGTACGAGGAGTGACGGCGGAAGGCTGGTACCTGGAAGCTGATGGTTTTCTTCATTTGAAGAACAGGTTCCCTGGAGGGGGAAGATGTTCTCTTGAAATTGAACGTGTCTCGAGATGTGAAGTTTGTTGGTTGTAAGATTATAGCACTTGTACCCCTTGCGGTGCGGTGAGTATCCCAGAAAGAGGCACGGTTGAGACCGAGGTTCAAATTTGCTGTGCGTGTATGGCTGCAGCCAAGGGTAGCAAAAGGCAGCCGAACGTTTGTAAATGCATGTAGTCTGGTTTTGTGTTGAAGAGCAGTTGATATGGAGATCGGAGTGCTAGTGGTTTGCATGGAAGCCTGTTGATTAGGTAGTTGGCAGTGGAAAGTGCGTCTAACCATAATTTGTCCGAAAGATTGGATGCGTGAAGCAGTGTTCTGGTGAGATCAAGAAGATGCCGATGTTTGCGCTCGGCGAGGCCGTTCTATTCCGAGGTATGGGGACAGTTGAGCTGATGAATAATTCCGTGGTCATTAAGTAGCGAGATGAAAGCTGCACTGATGAATTCGCCTCCTCCATCAGAGCGAAAATACTTTGGGGTGTTGGAGAATTGATTGCGTATTAGACTGAGAAAATTTTGAAAGCAGTTAAATGTTTCATGTTTTGAGTTCATAAAATACATCCAGCTGAATCGTGTGAAATCATCAATAAAAATAATATAATAGCGAAAATTAGTAGTTCCGGATTGAGGAACCGGCCCCCATACGTCCGAGTGGATGATATCAAACGGTTTAGTGCTCTCAGACGCTCTTTTATTAAATTTTTGCTTATGGCTTTTGGCCGTTCGACATGAAATACAGTGGAAATCCGAAGCAATATTTTTCATATTGGAAATACAGGAAACAAGAGAATTAAAGATTTGATTATTTGGATATCCAAGGCGGGCATGCCAGGTCGATTGCGAAGTGACGTTGGTCTGAAGCGCCTGCAGTTTGGTTTCGGGTGCCATCCATAGGTGGTAGACGCCATTATACAGATGACCATGAAGAAGGAGCTGATGATCCTGTGAATCCTTAACATCGAACCCGTTAGCATCAAACGTGATTGAAACATAGTTATCTTGGGTTAATTTTTAAACAGATAGAAGATTGTGTTTGAGAGTAGGAACATGAAGAACATGGCATAGGTGTAGCTTACGCGGGGTGTTAGGAAGGGGTAGCAAACCTTGACCGTAGTTGTGAATGGGCATCGCAGAACCATTTGCAGTCGAAACTGAATCCGGTCCTTGGTAGATCATCGAATTCTGGAGAGCAGTGCCGTCTGCGGTCATATGAGCGGTAGCACCGGAGTCCAGAATCCATGTCTGGTTGTCTTCTTGAGTGGTTTGGGCAAGATTTGCACGAGGAGCGGAAGGTTTGGATTGTGTGTAATTCATGTTACACCGGTGCCAACAGATTATGGCTGTGTGGCCGAGTTTTCCACATATTTGACAGACATGACGTTGTCCGGAAGCCAAATCCGGAGCGGGAGTTCGATTGGCAGTTTGATCGGGAGCGGGTGGTGGCCTCGTTGTGTTGTTACTGTGTCGAGCATTCCGTTTAGGATTCTTGGAGAGCTGGTTATAGCTGGTGGTGTAGTAAGCCACAGTCGACTGAGATGGCTGATTCTTGAGTTCTTGATTTATGTGTAACTCCTCGCTGCATAGGAGCGAGTAGGGGGAATCAAGGTCGGCGGGTTTTGACGACGACCGGATATACGTTTTTAAGGAATTGTAGTGTGTTGGTAACCCGTTTAGGATGTACAACACAAGATCTTCTGGATCTATTTTGGTACCGGAGGCAGCAATTGCGTCCACGATGTTCTTCACTTTTGCCAAGTATTGTTGCATTGTGAATGTTTGCATTTGGATGTGATGCAATTCGTTTTTGAGTTGGAGTATCCTGATCGGCTTGACTCCTGGAGACGGCGTTCAAGAACCGACCAAACCTCATGAGCGGTCAAGGCAGTGATGACGTACGGCAAGATTGTCGGAGAAATGGTGGAGAAGAGAGCGGACATAAGATTGCTGTCAACTAGGCGCCACCGGTTGTATTCGGACGTCTGAACATCCGGCGATGGTTCAGTGCCGCCAGTGAGGTAGTCGGCGTTCCCGTTAGCTGAGAGGTGTTGAAAAATCTGGGTTCTCCAGAGGGCGTAATTCTCCGCGATGAGGGTGTAAGAAATCAAGTTCTTGATGTTGGAGAGGATGAACTTGAGGGTCGGCGGAATTAGTAGTTCCGGCGTTGCTATTAGGGTGGTGGTGGAGATGGGTGGGAGGGTAGAAGTTGATTCTTGATACCCCATCCTAGCTGTCTGATACCATGTGAGAGAGCTGTGAAATCAGAGAGATAGAGGGCGAAGACAGAGTAGCGGGAGAGAGAGCTTTGTAGAAATATTATTAATGTCCATGATAAAGAATGATTACAATTGTGTATAAGTAGTGTGAGCTGAGACAGAGAGCCGTAGGTTTACAAATGTGGGACTAAGGTTTTAGTATTATGCTTACAAAGATCAACCATCAAATGCAATATGGAAGCTCAAAACTATGCTTATGCAAAGCAAATCCTCAAGCTCCTCCTCTGGAAGGCTCCACCAAGAAAGCAGGAATGCAGAATGAAGTAAAAAACCTGATTAAAGAGGGCTCTCAAACAAATCAATTGATGTAGAGGAAGATCCCTCTCAATTCTGTTAAGGCAAAGTAATTGTCATAGCTTAATTAATCATCTTTTTCTGATTAATCACAGCCCTTTATGTTTAACCAATTGATCAATTCTCTAACGTTAGATATAGTATATAATGCATATAAAACTTTTTGTTTTGTACTGTTGAAAGGTATAGGATAGAACTAGAAAATGAATACAGCACATGTTATAGTTCTGATTTCCTGCTACGGTTTGCTGTAATTCTTCAATGCATGAAGTCGTCTCCCAACAATTTGTCATGATATTTGTATTCTATGCAGTGCAAAATTCTCTATTCTCTCTACACTTGGATGCATAGTTTGAACTATGGGAAGTTATCAAGAGATTAGATTATGCAACAGAATCTTCCAAATATGATTTCAATATGTTAATGTATTTTTTTATTATAATGAAATTTTCTCATAAGAGAGATAGGGGTTTTAATTCACTTTTGTAATGAAATTTTCTCATAAGAAATTCTAGGATTTTATCTGTTATTCTGATGATTTAAGCTTTAACCTTTCAATTTCATTCAAATCTTCAATAAAAAAACTGCATCATAATTATAATTTTTAGAAAAATAAAAAGATGGTTTGAAAATTTTATAATATTATTTAAAAATTTTTAAATTATTAGACTGATACGTAATACTTAGGCTTCTCATTATCTGTTATTTTGTTGCCTAAATCTCATAATGAAATTTCTTATATACAGAATATTATTTAAATTTAACCATTATTTATATTAAAAATTAAAATTTCTTATATACAAAATATTGTTTATATTTAGTTTTCGAATTTTAATGATATTAATATATTATAAATATTATTCATTTTTTAATAATAAAATTATCACAAATTTAAAATATTTTGACAAATAATAAATTAGATTTAAATTTCATAATTATATATATAAATTTTATATATGTGCACTTCGTGCATATGCTATGAAAAAGTTGCACATGCAATTATTTGACGTCAGTCAATATTTCAAATAAAAAATATTTCACATCATTTTTAGTTTAAGCCTGCATCCATATAAGGAATGTTTCATTAGAGGTTTTAGGAGTTAAGTATTTGATTGACTACAAAGTAATTGCAAACTATATTTAGAAGGAATTTCAAACTAGCTATTTCAAATTTGGTGTATTTCAAAATTGCTTGAAATAGAGATTTCAAAATAAACCATGCTAGATCTTTTTCACGGGCTTTCTCTTTGCCGACCCCAATTATGTTGCGAGACTTAATAATATTCACTATTTTAATGACCTCCATTTAATATATTGAGGGATGATATTCTTTAAAATGCCAAAGGTATAGTCACATTCAATAAATTGGTGCATTGCATTTTCATAGCCATTAGTAAAGAATGAGCAATGGGTGTCTATTTAAATGTTATGAGAATTAAGAGAACTATTTTAAGGCCCATCCATCATAGTAAGCCATATATAAGAAGAATACATGTTGACATTATTTTTGTGCCACACATATTTCTACTAGTGAATAGTGTCAAAGCTAACCTAAAATTTGTAGATGAAATTTTAAACCTATGATTAGAGTAGCCTTACCGCAAAATGATGTCAGAATCAATATCAACTTGAATGGGTACATATTCAATTAAATTCAGAAGAACTTCACGGAAGAGATCCAAGTTAAATTCATTATCATTCCTTATGAGAACTGAGAGAGAGCCGCCCTATTGAGGATCCTAACTTATATTTTGCTAATTTCTTAGAATTTTGTGCAACATTCAAATACAATGGAGTCTCTGATGATGACATTAGACTTTATTTATTTATTTATTTTTTAAGGGATAAAGCAAATATGTGTTTGAATTCCATGCTCTTAGACTCTATAACCACTTGGAAGGAGTTAACCCATAAATTTCTAGAAAATTACTTCTCAGCTTAAAAAATAGCCAAGTTAAGGAATGATATTACCTCATTTTCCTAATTAGAAGAAGGGCCAATTTAACAAAGTTGAGAAAGATTCAAGGAGATGTTAAGGAAGAATCCTCACCATACTTTGTCTGATTGATTTATCATTCAGACTTCCTATAATGGACTTGTAGGATCCCTAATATCCATTATTGATACGACAGCCGGAGGATAATTGATGTTAAAATCTTTTGAAGAGGCTTATACCTTGAGAGAGGAAATGATAACAAACAACTTCTAGTGGCCATCCAATAGGGTGAATTCTAAGAGAACAGATGGTGTGTATAAGTGTGATGCTTCTTCTATTTTAACTACCTAAGTAGCGATCATGTCTAAGAAATTGGATAATCATGGAGTTAGTATAGCCTCAAGATCAGCTATGCCTTTGGATGAAAATTTGTTTAATTATGTTAATGATCCTAATAGCCAAGAGGTAAAAAATGTGAATGTTATAGGAAAACAAAATAACTCTTATTCCAATACATATAATCCAAGTTAGAGAAATCAATTAAATTTTAGTTAGAGTAATAATAATGGTGGAGATCAGTGGAATGCAAATCAGTTCAACCTTGTTGGACTTTAGAATAACCCTTAATAACGTGTAGTTAACCCTAAAACTTCTTATCCCTAAGGATTTAATCATAATAATAAATTTAAGGATAGGAAAATATCTTTATAAAATTTTTTTCTTTAGATAGAGAATTAGTTATAGAGTCAATCTACAGTCATTAGGAACTTCGAGAATTTATTAAGGCAGCTAGCTACGTCAATGAATTGTAAACTCCATTGCATATTACCTAGTAATACTAAAATTAATCCCAAGGATAAAGGTAAGAAGTAGAATATTGACCGGTTGTGGAATAGTATTGATGTGAACTAGTCTAAATGAGAATCGTGGCATAGTTTAGCAAAAGACTATAAACTTAGCATTGCTTGGGAGATAACCCAGTTATGTATTTTTTTTTTTTTTTGGATTAATTCAAGTTTATGTTAGTTTGCATTGAGATTATTTAGAATGCATGATAATATTGTTTGTGAATGTGTAATTATTTTGAGTCTACATATTATGGTTTTAATATATGACTAGAATTTTTCAGAGAATCCAAAGAATATGTTAAAATTGAACTGACAACATAGTGTTATGTCTTGTAACATCACAACACCATTTTTTTGAACATTGTATCACCCCACTCACAGAAAAGTTAGATAAAATACGATGCGATAACACTTCTCTTTTAAGCACCGTTATGCTATTTATATCCCATGGACACCTCAGTGCCATCCATTCTAGCACTATAGGAAAAAATATATTGCTCCTTAGTGCTATTTCGGGGTTTACTCTTATGTTTAAAACTGTTGGGAAAAAACATAGTACAAAGAAATGCACGGAGGTTTTTATATTTAATCTATTATAACTTTTTGATAATAAATAGTGTTGAGAATGATTATAGATAAAATAGGAAGTCTCTAAGATTCTCATAGAGCCATTTGGATAATTATTCAATTTAAGGCAGACACAACTGTTTAGTTTAATGTTGTTTATATCATTCATTTCGCATTGGCCAAGCTTGGATCATGCATAATGTGACAGCTATAGCTGTTGGGAAAAATAAATTCATATATGACTTCTCAAAGAGGTATGCTATTGTAAAAGGTAACAAATTAGTTTAGATTACTTAGGTATATTTTGGAATGTTATTTTCTAAAGAGTTTATGTGCGAAGAAAATAATTGTGAATTTTCTTGTGTTTTTTACTCAAAGTAGCATTCTGAATCCGTTGGAAATAAATTCAAAATATTCCCTTTTTATTTAAAATTTTCATATCTATTTTTAAATCCAAATTTTCTCACATATTCTCTGATTGATGCATCAAATTCTTAAATCTAAGATCGGAGAATGTTGTTCAAGAGAAAATGAAGTAAACTTGAATTCAAGTTCAAAGTTTATAAAACATGAACTAATAAATGGAAAACATTCATATAATCCACAAAAATATCGATTTTAAGTTCACTTTAGCCTTCTATACTTTTTACATAGAAAAATCATAGCAAATTGCAACCTGTCAATCAAATGATAATTCATACAGTTCATATACAAACATGATCCTCTATTGGCAACCAAACAATGTTGATAAGTATCAAAAAATAAAATAATATACAAAAAATACATATAATGATCACATTGATAGAAAATCCCAACCATAGGAGATCTTATTTTTAAAAAATAACTCCAAATTTAAAAATGAATTACTTGGGGCTCAAATTCTATTATAAATATTAAAATATACAACTTTATAAAATTCAATCAAGAAAAATTTATTATTCAAAATTTAAAGAAAAATTCATCCATCCTCCATAACCATTTCTTGATGATAATAAATTTGAGAATAATCTAAGCTCATAACGAGAGAGTTCCATGTTAGGTGTCTCACTATAATTCATTCTCAAAGTATCTTTCCCTAATAAAGATATGGCAAGTATCATCTAAGTGGTATTTGTATCATCAAATGACACCACATGTAAAAAGTTATGATCGCTACCCTCTAAATGAGTGATTTTGCCACAAAATAGCACCATTAAATTTCATTAAAGCTAGAACCCGCAAGTTCCCCAATTGCTAAAAAATTATTGAGTAATGAATTATATGGTGAACCTGATAAGGCACAAAAAACTTTGTTTATATATTTTAACTTAAATTTGTCCATCCACCCAAAGTTTTTACTTGAATGAAGTAACTTATGGTTGGTAATAAGGATCTTTGATCAGGCCAAGTAGATTAGGGACCATGATAATGCAAGATGATGTAACCATGAAATATTAATCAAGTTCGTTTTCATTTCCCTCCATCATCCACTTTAAGTGTAAGGTCATAAATTTTAAACTTAAATACTAAATTAAGTTATCACTACTATAGGCTTGAAATTTAGTGTATGTTTAACGAATAGCCTTAATCGAATGTTTTGTCCAATTAGTACAAGGAGTAATTAATCATAAGGACTTCTAATTATAAAAAAGCTAATATCCAAAACATAATGTTTTCATAATATGGGGGAGAAATTTATGGGTAGCATCTTATCTTAAATCTAATATACTCATAAAATTTTTACCTAACAACTTCCTTAAAACTCTCTTAATAGAGAGGTTGGGGTACAAATTTATCGAGCCCATAACATGACATGATAACTAGTTTATTGGAGTTGGATTTGTGAAGAAAAGAGTCTAAGAATCACTAAAAAGATGATAACTCAAAAGAATATCGTAAGACACGATATCATTCTAGATTGTGACCCAAACATAACCCATCAGATAATGACGCATGAGATTATTAGCAATATAATTTGGAGAGCTGATTGAACCATAATACAATCAATTAATGTTAGGTGTGTGTCACTAGTAACCACATGTGGAGGGCCCTTCTAAAGAGGCTTCTTGGGGTTACCTGCAATAAAAAGGAATAAGTGGACAAATGATGTATCCCTCTAAAACCCCTTCTATAATAGATAACAAAAGGTGTAAGTAAAATAGTGGCAATGTTGATGTGTACATGAATATCATATGTAGAACTACAATGACCCCTTTGTCTGCATGGGACTTTCTAGGTTACATAACAACAACAACAACAATAACAAAATCAAGCCTTTATCGCACTACGTAGGGTCAGCTACATAACTCATTATTCTCCATTATTGTTGACCTGCTTTTTGCCCCAGAATGGGTCAAGGAGTTGACATGATCAAATTTGACCAGGCTAGACCCCATGATCCATCCCAATGGGTTCAGGGAGTCAAGCCAACTCTATTGAGCCCAAACCCAAGTCCTGGGTCAACTTGGTTGACTAGGTCAACTAGGTTTGACCTAAATTGACCCAATACCCTCTATCCTGATTTCAAATGCATTTTAGGTCTTTTGGACTCAATCTCTCACCTCCCTTGAGCCCCATGGGTCAGACCAAGTATCTTGAGCTCAGACCCATGCCCTAGGTCAACCTAGGTTGACCCAAATTGACCTAAGGAGCCCAAATCAAGTTCTAGTGCATTCAGACCCACTCTTGGCTCAATCCCCTCTTCTATTGGGTCTAGTTGACTGGTTTGACTAAGTCAAACATTGACTTGGTCAACCCTAGCTCTTAATGGGTCAAATTGACCCATTAAGGCCCATTAGAGGCCCTAAAATGGTGTTTAAACCCTCTTAATGCATTTGAATTGCAAACCACAGTTGTAGAGCTTTATTTTCCCTCCTAATTGAATCTTGATTCAATCCTAATCATTCCCCTTAGGTCTAGGAGCTTTAAATAGGAGAAATTAAGGCTTGTAGAAGGACTTTTTGCTCCGGCTCCCTCTACAAGATCTCCCAGGCCAATATTTTTGGTGTGTGAGCTCACCTAACCCTTCCTCACTTTCCCCAATCAAAACCCACCGTCAAGATCACGCCGGCGGCGATCCTCCGGTGACCTGAAGGAAAAACCCTTCTAAATCCTTTTCCGATCGATCTAGACGTCGAAAGCTCATGGTTTCTTCTACAACTAGGAGCGTGGATAATCTACAAGTGCAACACGCCAGAGATCTCCCAATTTCATTAGGTATTTTGGGTAAAACCACAAATCCTAGATAGAGATACACCTAGTTAAATAACTTTTTATTTACTGCGTTTCAGATCGTGAAAACGGTACCCTGTTGACCTCATTTTTGTATGAGGTCACTAGGAACCCATCCAGATTCCAGATCAATCCTGACCCTACATAAATCTAGACCCTAGGACCTATCTTGACCCTAGGATTCTTCCAGACTAATCTAGAACCTAGTATTCTCCTAGAATACAGACCTTATGACTTATTCTAGATCCTAGGATCCTTCTAGAATCTAGACTTTAAGATCTCTTCTAGGTTCTAGAATTCTTCCAAAGTCCAGGCCTTAGGATCCATCTAGATCCTAAACTTCTTCTAGATTTTAGGCCTTAGGATCTACTCTAGATCCTAGGACTTCTAGATTCCAGACTCTAGGATTTTCTTAAATTCTAGGATCCTTCTAGATTTTTGACTTCAGGATCTATTCAAACCCTAAAATCCTTCTAGATTTTAGGACAGAGTTGGATTCAAATCAATTCAAATCTCTGATCAACCCTCATCTCAAATCAACTTAGATTTCAAACCTATTCAAGCATGTCTAGACTCCTAGGCAACTCAATCCCTGATCCAGACCTTGAACTATCCTTCTATCAAACCTTAATTTTGTCTAATCATTTATGACTATCGCATATAGTCATAAATGATTTAGATACCCCAAGTCCAAGCATTCAAACCCAACATCTAACTCAAACCCAAAAATCCAGACTCAAATCCTAAGTCTTAAGGCCCTGTCCTAAAGGCCTTTTTCAATGAATTTTTAAACATTTCAAAACCCAGCCAAATGGCCTCTGATTTAGGATCTATTAGGTTCATACTGATGGGACATGTCTCTGGAGGCTACCCTCCAAATTTGAACCCATTCTGAGGTCTCTAACCTCAGAATCTAAATCAAAATCCAAAGGTTATAAAACCTTCAAATATTTACAGTCTATGCCACTGGACTTGCCATTCAGTAGATTTTAACCCTGGAGCTGTCTCCAAAGTCTCTAATCACCTCCAAACCCTTGATTATGATCCATTGAACACTAAACTGCACTTTGGTGGATCTACTCTGACCCCTAGTTGGCCAGGGGTCAAAATGACCAAATTACCCTTTAAGGGCAATATTGAAGTTTTTCAAATACTTCAACATACCCTTTTCAAATCAAACCCCGGAACCTCTTCCAATGCATCCTAACCACCCTTAGGAGTGCATTGGACTCAAGCTCTGACCCTGGTCAAGCCTTTTTGACCAGATCAACCTTTTTGACCAAAATGCCCTTAAGGGATTCAAATATTGATTTCAAACCAAACGACCTCTAAATTGAATGCAACCACTTCCAGCAAGTTTCAAATATCAAACCAAACCTATTGGACCCATTCCCAGACCCTGGGTCAACCTGGTTGACCAAGTCAACCTGGTTAACCTAAGGGGCCCTTTGAGGGTCCAAATAGGTATTTTGACTCAAATGACCTATCTAAGCCATGGAATCACTTCCATTCATCTTGAAATGTCATTTCAAACTTGCTGAGCCTAAGCCCTGACCTTGGGTCAACCTGGTTGACCAAATCCACTAGGATCGACTCAGATGACCCTTAATGGGCCTAATAAAGCCCATTTAGCCAAATCAAACCCTATGAACCCTGGGACCACACCCAATGGAATCTAAATGTCATTTCAAATCTGTTGAATTCATTTCTAGACCCTAGACCCACCTGGTTGACCAAGTCAACCAAGATTGACTCAAGGCCCATTAAGGGTCCAATAGGCTTATTTGACCTAAATAGCCTATTTAATCCCTGAAACCACCTCTACCAGACTCCAAATATTGTATCAAACCTGTCCAGACTAGACCCACACTTTGGTTCAATCTGGTTGACCCAATCAACCTAGGTTGACCAAAATCAACCCTTAAGCCCTTTCACTTTGAATCAAATTCCAAATGCATGCAAATTTTTGTCAAACCCTATCCAAGCTATTTTAATTAATTCCTCAAATGACTTTGGCTGCCACCTCACTTATTGTTGACCAGTTGACTAGTCAACATGGTCAACAAACCCCTTTAAGAGGCTTAAATGCCCATTTGGCTTGACCCAAGCTAACCCATTCCCTCTTCAATCCATTCCAGTAATTCCATCTAACTCCCAAAGCCCTTCCCATGCCACCTAAGCTGCCACATGGCATGGGGACCAGTCAACTTGTCAAATCAAGGCTTAGAGAGGTCAAAGTTGGTCAAATGACCTCTTAATGCTAAGACACTCTTGCTTAAATCTATTCCAGCCATCTTAATGAATCTTTGGAACCTTCCCAAGGTTTTTTCTCAGCCCTTGGATGGAGATCCAATGACTCCTATCAATCCCACATGGCCATAAAGGGACAAAATGACCTTTACATGTCATTTATCCTTGTGTCTTTTGATCCATATGCTCCCAACCACTCCCAGCGACACGTGGCAGCATCTGGAGGTCCAGCCATTCGATCTAAGCCGTCCAAGTAACCTGGGGACGTTTGAAAAGGGAAACCCCTAGGAAATGAGCTCTCATTCTATTCCAACCTCTCTCTCACTACCTAGAGCCTCTCCAACCGAGCTCTCTGCTCATTCAACTCTACAATCATCTCCTCTTCACCTCCAGACCCAAATCCGGCCAGTCAAAGCGGCGGTCGATGATCCTCCGGCGAGATCTAGCTCAATCCGTTCAAGGAAGTTTTTTGTTCGATCCAGGCGATACCAGCTCGTGGAGTCTTCAACAAATAGGAGCGTGGACAGTCCACAAGTGCAACAAAATCATAAAGCGGTTTAAACTGTCCAAAATCAAGGTGAAAAACTCAAACCCTAGAGTTAGGTGCACCAGTCTAATTAGCTTTTTATAAAGCTTGTTTTAAGTAAAATAAACTACTCCCCATAATTTTTGTTCATCCCCTTAATCTAAATATAAAATTTCAAAAACATTGATCGATTCGATCGCCTGAACGAGAAAAAAAATGGATTCTAGGGCGTAACTCACAGTCTCTGGCGAGTGTACATTTTCTGGATCGTTGATCGCTCGATCAACGGTCCAGATCGAGCCTTACGGTGCCTATGTTCGACCGTGTATTCGATTAGGGGCCCTTTTTTTGGTCCGACGACATCTGGACTGTCCTCTCTGAACCGCGAGATTAAATCTCTGTCGTTTGATCTCGTTTCACTAAGATCGAATGACGGGATTCGATCTCTGCTGTTGGATCAAACTCGCAGCGAATCCAACGGTGTCCGCCGACCGCTGACGTGGTTAAGTGAAATCGCGTGAAGCGATTTGCGGCTGACGCATGGTTGACCGCCACCGCGGTTTCGATTCGGTGAATCCTGTTGCGCCGCGTGTCCCCCGCCGCTGTGCATTTTGATTGGGCGAGTTCGATAACGCCGCGTGTCATTCCGCCACAACGCATTTTGCTGGACGAACCTGGAGCCGCCATCTGTCCCAATGACAGCTGCCAAATTTAATTAAATCGTTTTAAATTAAATTTAAAACCATTTAATTACAAAAATTTAAGAAAATCATTAAAAATTATTTATAACTCTAAAAAAAAATAATTTTAAAATATCAAAATTCTCAGAATTTTAAGGCCTTTCAAATAAAATTAAAATTACTTTAAAATATTTAATATATTTTAAATAATTTTAAAACATTTAAAACTTGATATTTTAATTATTAATTAATCAAAATAAATCCATTAGATCTAATAATTCCAAAAAAAAATTATTTTGGAATTATTTTATATCATGGAGAACATTTCCTAATAAATCTCTTTAACTATACTTTAATGTATTTTAAGGCATTTGAGATTGTTTAAATAATTTAAACTATTTAAATAAAGTTAAATATCTAATTCTTTTTTTATTATTAAATTAAATATTTTGAAAAATCAAAGCTTTAATTTCAAAATATTTTAAATAAATTATAGAGCTATTTTAATTAAGTTTAATTTAAGATATTTTGAAATACTTTTAAATAATTTATTTAAACCTTTTAACGTTTAAATCATATTTAATCAAATTCAAACTTAAATAATCTTCAAAAATTTTTGAATCTTTTCTTTAAATCAATTTAGACTATTAAGGTATTTCTTTAAGAATCATTTTTGAAATTATTTTAAAACTATTTTAGAAATTTATTCAAAATTATTTGGAGTTATATGAAATTTCATATAATTTTTAAAACTAACCTATTTTCTAAATATTAAAATTAATTTTAAAACTATATTTGTTAAACTTTGAGAGCATTTGAGAGAACCTTTGGAATTTCAAACTTGGATTAAGTATGTTTGAACATGAATCATGAGGGAGATTAGTGAATAGTTGTTTTCCAACTATTCACTAATCAATATCTTTTTCTATGATTAATTAACTTTATATCTTGCTTGCTTAAGGTACACACACCACCTAGCCTAGGCTCTCCTAGATTTAAGGAATTATTTGAATTTTTATTGTGTATTTATGTCATGCTTAGTCAAGGGTTAGTCAAAACTTCGATTTAAACCTACTAAACTTAGTGTCATTAAGGACAATAATTAAGGACTTTGATTAGACAACTTAGAAAATGCATTGTGATTTGGATACACCTCATTTAAACTTGAAACTTGAACATTTCAAACATAATGACACTCTCAGCCCATAGGAAAATTTTCATTGGGTTTAGACACCATTAAGCCCCCTAATTAATTTTTCTAAGTTTAAGTCTTAATTAAGCCTTAAAACCTTCCAGAAAATATAATAAATCATGTTTAAACCCAAAAATTATGTATAACCCTTCTAACTGACCAAATTTGAATAACCAACAAAAATTAAAAGCACCTTTATTTGACAGCAAATTAAATCTTAATTTAATTTTAAGTAAAATTTAATATTTTATTAATATAATTAATTAAAAATAATTTAAAATTCCAAAATTTTCCCAAACACTTGGTAATCTCTTCTTAGGTCATTCCTGACCTTCAGAGTTGATTTCAAGGAGTTGGGGACCCATTTGGAGTAAAACCATAAAAAGGGTCTCTAATTAAACAATTTAAATAATTCCAATAAATAGTCAGAACTTTAAAAATTCATAACTAATTCAAGAAAAATCCAAATTTGTTAAACTCACTTGCATTAAACTAATAATAATGTCTAATATTTATTAAAAATATTAAAGTTCTAGAAAATCATCAAATTTTAAAAGTCAACAAATCGGTCAACCTTAAGTCAAAATCACTTCAAAACTTCAAACCTTCGTAATAAAATGTAGAAAAATCCGATTTCAGCGTACTTATAGTCTAACTGATTTTATTAAGGTCTAGTATTTTAATAAAATTCTATCTTTCTATAAAACACCTTTAATCAAAAAGTCAATTTCTAACCCCTTAATTAAATGATTAAAATATTCCAAAAATTCTTAAAATTTCAAAATTGTTTTAAAACTCCAGAAATGTCTAACCAACTTTAAAAATCAGCAATCAAACACTTTTTAATAAAATACATTAACTTTCAAACTTTAATCAAATCAAAACACTTAATCATATCGGGTACCACTAGGTAACCCAAGCCTACGAGGCTATTTGCTTAGCCCCAAGGAAGGTGAAATAAACTTCACGGCCTCAGTGTGAAATAAATGTGGTTTCCAACAAATAATTAAGAATCAATCTTAAAATTGACTTCAAACCATTTATACTTAAACTTTAATTAAATATCCTTTGAGCCTTTCAACCAATCAAATATTAATCAACTTTAACTAATGATCCTATTTAGGACATATCAAAACCACAGAGCCTATCTCACACACTTTAGATGGTTTACTAGGATCACCAACTATAGTTTTAGGCTAGGCCAGTGTTTACTTTTCCGTTGTGTGCCGGGTTTTTGAGCTTTCACTACATGCTGGTTGCTAGCTTAGAATTGATGTGTTTGTTCACTTACTTTTATGTACTCTATGTTATGAGTAATTAAGCATTTCAAATTTCTAATATTAACTGCTTGTAATTAATTATAATTGTTTGAGATTAAATATTAACTAATTGGGACTGTATATACAACAGTTGATTATTAGGATAACCCTGTAGGATCGAGTTTAGATTTTTCTTTTAAATTCAAATGTAATTTGATTATATAATGGTTGTAATGTATTCAAAGTGATTTGAGTTTGGGATATTAATATCCAACTTGAATTTCAAAGAGGAGAAGACATCCCTAAAGGGGAGAGTCTTCTTCCATTTGGAAGATCATGTTAGGATACTCTTTAAATATCCAAAGAGGAAAGATAACACCCCGTTCAAGGGAAAGTTTCTTTTCATTTGGATATCCGGACCCGATGATCCAAGAAGCAGTAGAAGGACGAAGAAGTGGATAACGAAAAGATCCATTCTCAAAGTCACTTGAGTCTTAGGATTAGAAATCCGGGTTATTGTCAGTGGTGCCCAGCCACTCTACTTTTCTGCAAATTTTGTGATGTAATAATAAGTGGCACTTGCCATATAGACTTTAAATTTCATATTGATTTAATTTAATTAATTTATTTATTGATTGATGTGTTGACTGCGATTAGGATCTACCTGCTTTTTCTAGTTTTTTTTGGCAATTTTGCATGTCGTATTTTGATTTAGCCTGGAACCCGATCGTAGGCTCTTAAGGACTTAACAAAATTTTTCTACTTAAATCAAATTAAAAATTTTAAGTCAACATAGAAATTCTAACATTTTAAGAAGTAAGCCCGGGACTGCCGGGAGTTCTCATTTCAAAAGTCCTAATTCAAATTCAAGCATTTAATCGAGTCGATCAACATGCATCGCATTAGTAATAAATTTAAAAAGAGTCTAATACTTAATTACATTTATTTAGAAATTAAAAAAACCCAACATAAGTCAAAGGGTTCAATTAAGGATATGCTCTAGATGTCGCCCCCATTCCTTTAATTTTTTCTAAACAACATCCCGACCACTCAACATTAAAAGACTGGACTCATTTTTTAAAAAGCCTAGGTGGTTTAGCTGGCTCCCCAATCCATGCTTGGGTAAGACCAGACTCGCACTACATTAGTTAGGTTCGGGTCACTTTTAGTACCCAAGTTAGACTTAGGTTTAGAGGCAGGCTCGAGCTATAAGACCTCAGCCTTCAGGAATCGAATCCCAATTTTCTAATAAAATTGATCACTCAAACTAAATATCACTTTCAATCAAATTCGAGACCAACACTTAGGATAGGCAAAGGTGTTTCTAAAGTAATTCAGAATCCTAAAACACCTCTTACCCTTCTTCCCTTGATTCTAGAAATAAGTCTTTAATTTTGAACCAATCCCGATTGAAAATTTCAACCCTTAACCTCCTTTGATATCGATTTTTGAAAATCTAAATAAAATTTCTACTGTTATTTTAATCGAGAGTTTTCGTAGAAAAATTTCAATTTTCCTATGATGTAATTAAATTCGAGGGCTTGCGCTCGTAGGAGAATTAGAAACCCATACCTGATTTTCAAAATCAATTTTTCAAAACCTCAATTAATTCTCTTTGGGAAAATTAAACCCGATGATCATTATCGTCACTTTCAGACAATCGATAATGATTGATATCTTCTTTCTTCTGAGAGATATATCAGTTATTATCATGATTTTGATTAAGAAATTAATGTTCTCTAATCCATATTTGCATAGTCAAACACTCGATTAAATTTTATTTTTATCCTTCGGGGTCAAATATGATTCTCCCCTTGAGTTTGACTACGATAATTTGGATAAATTTAAAGTTTTAAAGTTTAAACCAATTTGTGAATGATATTCTCTCAGTTTGAGATGATATATCGTTCCTAATGTGTGTTCGATTTTAAAACTAAAATTCCTAAAATTAAATCATTCCCAAAGAAAATTAATTTTTTTTTTCAAAACTATATACATTTTTCAATCAAACATACCCCATTGATGCTCTTCATACTCTAACCTTCTGTTTAAAATTTCATGGCGTTTGGTCCATCTGGTCGAGCAAACGAGTTCGAAAACCCTTTCTAGGGTTTAATCCACATAACGTCTATGTTACATGTGAGCCGAACCATTGATTCCATGATCAACGATTTAGATTATGTGGTTCCACGTGTTCGATCGAGCATGGATCCGATCCCGTAGCTCCTCGCTTCGTCCAGCGAGATCGTGGCCATTGATTTCAAACAGCACGGAATCAATGGTTGGGATCATTGCTGAGTCATTTAAGTAAAGTGCTTTGGTCTCGCCCCAATCATTGCCCGGGACGGCGGAGCCTATCCCGTATTATCGTGTGGCCTACGCTAGCCGCCGTCGCGGCAATCATTTATGCGGTCCCGTGATCCAATCCCGGGCTGCCACGTGGCCCAAACTGAGCTGCCGCCATCGCCAATCATTCTCGGTGTCTGTGAAACCACTCCTATGGTGCCACGTGGCGCCACTGCCATTTTATATTATTTAAATTAATTTTAAATATATTATAAGCTAGGTCTCATTCAAAAAATCACTAAAAATCTATTTTTGATTCTAAAAATGCGTACAATAAATCAAAATTTTTGTATTTGAATTTCCTTTAATTTAAAATTATTTTCATTAAAAAATAATATTTGTATTTTGAATTATTTAAAAAACTATATAAAAATATTATTCTATTTTAAAATTATTTTTTATTATTCTATTTTTATTATTATTATTATTTTTATTATTATTATATTATTATTATTCTATTATTGTTAATATAGTTATTATTATTTTAGGTATTTTAATAATAATTATTATTATTTTAAACATTATTTATTATTATTATTGTTATCTTTCTTTATTATTATTATTAATTTTAAGTTAATAATATTATTATTATTTTCAAATTATTATTATTATTATTATTTTACTGTTATAATTATTTTAATCATATAAACTAATTTAAATATTACTAATATTATTATTGTTATTATTAAATCTTAAAATACTTTTAAATTTTAGAAGATTTAATATTTTAAGTTAACTTTATTTAATTATTATTATTATCTTTAACTACTTATTATTTTAAAACTATTTTTCAAAATTACATTTTACTACATTAAATTTTAAAAAAAAAAAAATCATATCTTTTTCATCTTAGATCAGATTTCAACGTGCAACTCCTTATTATTTTTAAAAAATTATGTATTTTTATTTAAAATTATTTTCAGACCTTAAACTTTCTTTTTCTGGTAGATTTCTATTTATGTCCAATTTCTTGATTATTTAGCTACTATTTAAATAATTAAATAATTATTTTAAAACTAGAAACTATTTTGAAACCTTTTTTTTTTTTTTTTTTGAAACCTCCTTTTGTGGCTGGTGGGTCTCCCATCCTCTTTATAAATGAACCTATTTTGAAACTATCTTATTTTTCAAAATTTATATTATTTATGTGTATTTTAAAGTATTTTGAAATAACTTACGCTTTAAATCCTAACTTTGAGAGATCCACTCTAATTAAATTTTAAGCATGGATCATTCATATGAAGAGAAAATCATGAGGGAGTGGATTAGTGAATGATTGAATCTCAATCATTCACTAATCCCTTCATTAGGCGTATTTATTTTTCTTTTATCGTAGTTTGCATGTGTAGGATGCACGAACATTCAGTTTAAGCTTTCCTAAATCTAAGGTCATGGTGTGTTTACTTTGTTGTGTAATCCCTGTATTGTTATCTTGAGGGTTAGCATAGAACTTCATTTTTGAATCCGTACAACATAGTGATATCCTAAGGACAACAATTTAGGACCCGTCTAGCAAACTTAGAAAAATTCTAGGAGCTAGGATAGATCCCTGATTGACATAAAAACTTCAAAATTTAAACTTAGTGATATCATAAACATCACCAAATTTTCTAGGAATTTTTAGGGCTCTTTAGACCCCTTAATTAAACAACCCTAATTTATCTGGTAAATAGGGCCTCGATACCATCTAAAAATTACAATAAATCTATTTCAACTAAACAAAATACATACAATAGCATAAATTGTTCAAAAATATAATTTTTAACCTGAGATAAATAGGGCTCCTTAGTTGACCTCAATCTGACACTTAGCTTAATCTCCATTAAAAATTACCTTTTTGCCCTTAATAAATCATTAAAAATTATTAAAAATCCAAAATTTTCCCCAAACACTTGGGAACACTTTCTTATGTTATTTCTGACCTTTGGGGGTGATTTCAATCAGTTTGGAGCTGATTTATATCAAAATCATAAAATCACCCCTTAATTAGATAATTTAGATAATTCAATAAATACCAAACTTTGGAAATTCATAACTAATTATAGTAAATTCCAAATTATGCAAACTCAATTGAATTCAACTCCAATTAGGATCTAGTATTTATTAAAAATATTAAGATTTCAAAAACTAACTTAAATCTAAAAGTCAACTTTCTGGTCAACCCTAACCTATAATTTAAGGCCCAAAAACTTCTGAAATTCATAACTTTGCGTAGGAAACTCTAAATCCAGCAAACTATCTGTCTAACTACTCATCCTAAGGTCTAATATTTACCTAAAATGTTAGGAAATCAAAAAAATCTAGCCTATTTCTCATAATGACCTTTTGAACCCCCTCAGCCTAATACCTAGGAGGACCCGGGACTTTCCAAAATTGGTTAATATAATTTAAACTTCAAATATCACTACTCTAAACATTTAAAAATGATCAACAAACTAAATTAACTTAAGTGGACCCTAATCCATTAATATTTGGACTTTAACTAAAATTTTCTTTTCTGGCCTTCAACAAATTCTAACCTTAGGCAATTTGAACTAAGCATTCTACATATGAACTATCCAAAGCCACACAAACCTTACACACACATAGAATTATTTGTTAGGGAACCACTTCTAGATTTAGGCTAGGCCAGTGTTTCTTTTCCTGATGTGTATCGAGTTTTCCGAGTTTTCACTACATATTTATGATGAATTGTTGATGTATTTGCTTACTTTTATGGCACTGTGGATTGATGTGATGAGCGTTAGATCTACCCTAGGCTATGCTCATGCAATGCTAAAGGGGGGGGGGCAACTATCATGATTTTTAATGATATTTTGTGCAGGTGCTTGTTCAGCCTCCCTAAATAAATGAGGACTAAAATTATAAAATAATAACTTCTATATGTACTTTAGAGGCTGCTTAGCCCTCATAATTAAAGCATGGCCAAGAATATGGTTGTGATGAGTTATTTTATCTACATATAAAACTACTTAAGATTTTTATTAGGATAACCATGTAGGAGAGTCTAGATTTACTACTTTCAATTAATGTAAATAATTTATAATAATTGTTAAGAATTATGAAGATAAACTTTGAGTGTGGATATTCTTATCCAACTTGAATTTCAAAAGATGAAGGCATCCTCAAAGGGGAGAGTCTTCTTCCATTTAGAAGATCGAGTTTGAATGGCTTTAGATATCCAAAGAGAAAAGACAATGCCCTTTGAGGGGAGAATTATCTATTAGTTTAGATATTCAAGCCACAATGAACCTACCCAAGGAGTTCATGGAGGAGAGATCCAAGAAGTCCCGGGAGAAGAAATCCAAAGAAGATTAAAGACCTAATATCTCACTCAAAGTCATTTGCGTTAGTCATAGGCTTAGAAATCCAGGTTGTTGGCAGTTGTGCCAGCCACTTTATTTTCTATATACATAGGCTTAGAAATCCTAGTTGTAATTAAAAGGCAGTTGGCCTATGGATATTTAATTGATTGGTTTATTTATATTTATGTGTTTACTATGCTTGCACAGTAGAAATTGCCTACTTTTCTAGGTTTCTTTCTTGCATGCCGATTTTATTTTAGCCTGGATATCTATTAGGCTCTTTAAGGACTATAAAAACTTTTCTACTCACAACTAATATTTAAAATTTTAAGATTTAAATAACACATAAATTTAACGAACCTAGGAAATTGCTGGAATCGTCTGGGGTCGCATGCATATCAATGCATTCTCTTCTTTTCTTCTTTGAGACACTTCCCCGCCTGCAGGTAGAGTCCGGATAATCTGGCCTATGAGGATGAAGTGCTGGACCTGGGGAAGTCTAGTCTCCTTCTAAAAATTATTTTATATTAAGCCTATTTTTAAAGTCTAAAGGATACATGATTCAGATCTTCAACTAGCATGCATTGCATTAGTAACTAATTAAATAAAATTTTAATTGCATTAGTTAGGGGCATTCACCCAACATAAGTCCAGGGCCAATTAGGAAACTATCTAGATGTCGGCCCTACTTCTAGGAATTAAACCATCCACCCATCTTCCATAAATGACTGGATTATATGGTTTTGAAGCAATTAGGTGGTTAGCTAGCTCCCCAATCCAGGCCGGGATAAGTCTAGGTTCTGCATTGCATTAGTTAGGACATGGGTCTCAATGTTGTGTAGAACACTAAACTCAACTTAGATTTAGGATTCGAGGCTACTACACTCTGTCTCGTAGTATGCCTAAATAGTAGGTAGGTCCCTTCTCTTCAGGGACTATAAATCCTACTTATTTGCATCACAGGATGACGTCACCTCTATCCTTCTCTCACGTATGTGTCGATTACTTGACTTTCTTTCTCCAGTTTTTTTTAGTACCCTAAACCCTCCAAATACTAGTATGACCATGCATGCAGATTAAAGCTCTTTGGACCTTTCTTTCCTTTGAATAAGACTTCTTAGTCTGTACACTCGTGCCAATCTCACTTTGGAAGGCATAATATATGATCCTTAATTTAGAGTTTTCTCAGGCTTCGACTTGAGATGTAATTAACCACGAGGGCTTGCGCCCGTGGGAAACTGAATTCCACAATCTACTAAACCCCATCCGAGCTGATGTATCAGGTGGGGGAAACCCGTTGTTTCGATCAGGTCGTTTATATTACTACCCATTGGGGTGTGCTGGCGAGAGTCTCTATCCTTAATTACTAATCGTATGCATGATCTAGTCTGCCCTCCCATTAGCCTGCTTGTGTTGAGTGTAAAGACCTACAATTATTTTGTCCTACTGGATAGTGCAGCCGTACCATTTGTGTTCGAACCCTACGAGCGGTGTCCTTTCGAAGGTCCATAATTATGATCCGCTAAGAGTCAAATTCTCATTTAAATCTAATAGAGAAAGATCATTTCTAATTTTCTAACCTGGCTTTTTTAAGTTTACCTCTACCTTTCTTTACATAAGCCAAACATAATACATATATTTTCCTAATTGGGTCATCTGAAGGCCACCCTTTATATGACCAAACCATCTAAGAAGACTCTCTTTAATCCTATCTCTAAGAGTAAAGCCACTCATCCACCTAAGCATCCTCATATAGGCAACACTTAACTTAATATTACGATTTTTTATGGCTAAAATTCAATGCCAAAAAGCATAACAGGTGTCACCACCATCATATAAAATTTTTCCTTAAGTTTGAGGTAGAATTTTCTATCACACAACAAACTTGACGCATTCCACCACTTCAACCATCCAACCTAAATTCTAATGATAATATCCTTATTATATAATTCACCATCACTCTAAACAAAAGTCCCAATATATCTAAAATGATTACTCTTATTAATGACTTGACTTTTCAAAGTCACCCTCCACTAGATCTATTACTACTAAAATTACACCCCATACATTTAGCTTTAGATCTACTCAAACAAAAACCTTTAGATTCTAAGGTTGACCTCTATAATTCAAGTTTACCTTCAAATCCCTCTCTAGTCTTATCAACAAGAATAATATCACTAGAAAAAATTATACACCAAGGTACAACCTCTTGCAAAAGTTTAGTGAGAAAATCCATGACTCAAGCAAAATGATATGGGCTTAAGGATAATCCTTAATGTAATTCAACTGAAATAGGAAAATAGTTTGTCAAATCACCTTGTGTATGAACACAAGGAATAGATCTTGCATACATATCTTTAACGACTTGAATATAAGCAATATTAACACCTTTTCTTTCAAGAACTCTCTATAGAACTTTTCTTAATTGAAACTTTATCTTATGCTTTCTCTAAATTAATAAATATCATATCCTTTTCCATTCAGCAGGAACCATATAGCTACTTTTTATTTGGATGTTCAATCATTACAAGGATTTCCTTCCATGTCATAATGATCCTCTACCATGTCCACCCAATTCACCACCATTTTGCACTAAAATGTAACAACCATTATTGCCTAATTTGGTCATTTTGGAGGAAACAACTTTACGCTTTATGTATTGAGAAATCATTACGTTAGGTATTTCCTAAATGGGTTGATCCTAAAAAGACCAAAATGATTCAAATTGTCAAAGTCTAGTCCATGTCATCAAAATAATTATGGTGGTTAATTTTAATGGACTTTCATAACTAGTAAGGAGGTAATTAAAGATGCTCATTAATGAGTATGTATTTGCTAAGTTTCAAGGATATTAAATGGGAAATGGACAATGAAATGACAGACCATATGTGGGAACTTGTTTTGAGGTTTAAGAGGTTTAAATACATTGAATCTTGTCACTTACTTTGAATCTAATTTATTTAAGTACAATAGCTTTCTAAAATGTATTTAAATCTATGTCATTTAAATACAATAGTTTTCTAATATATCTCCCATGTTTATAGAATAAGTGATCCTTATTATGCATGTCACCCTATACATCACTCTATGTGCTGAACTATTAGTCTATGGTGTGATTGTTTGTCAACAACCACCTTCCACTTGTAATTTGACACATAGGTAATATCCTTTTTCATTCTAATAATGATCACAAAAGACTTATACATTACCATCCACCTTAGCACCATCTCCAATTAACACCCATATTATAAATAGCCAAACTACTTCCTTAATTAGAGTTTTAAATTTTACAACTTTTGATCCAAGTTACCTTTAAGATTAAATTAATTTCATGAGAACCCTAAGAGATGAGAGACTAAAATGAGTGATTATACTCGCTCTTCTTTTTTTCCTTTAGCCTATTTGAATTCTTCTTTTTTCTTATTTAGTGGATATAAACTAAGGGGTTGAAATAGTTAGTATATTCTAGGTATTCTCTCTCTCTCTCTCTCTCTCTCTCTCTCTCTCTCTCTCTCTCTCTCTCTCTCTCTCTCTCTCTCTCTCTCTCTCTCTCTCTCTCTCTCTCTCTCTCTCTCTCTCTCTCTCTCTCTCTCTCTCTCTCTCTCTCTCTCTCTCTCTCTCTCTCTCTTTCTGCATGTTAGTCTCACTATTTCTATTTATAGACTATTTTCCAATGGCCTAACTCTAACCCTCAATCAATAATATAGCTTGAGTTGGAAGCTGGCCATGAATTATATTATTTTTTTATAGAGATAAAGCTTTAACTAACTAATGGGGCATAGGACTCAACCAATAAAATGCGACAATGCTCGATCAATTAGGTATTTGGAGGAAAAAAATTATTACATAAGGTTTACTTTTTTGAAGGAGTTTGATAATAACTTTTGTTTGTTACTTAAATTGAAAGGAAGCAGAGGTGGCATTAAAGGAAATTCATTTTACGAAGTGTGGAAGACATTCAATTGGATATATTCTTATGAAGAATGTGATTGACTACTATTCTTCTATCTAATAATAAAGAAGGATGCAGTTAAATTTTTTAGAAGGTGTCAAATGTGCAAAGTTCATTATAACATTCTACACTAATCAATTTAGGGGCTATAGCTAGTTACAAGTTCCATATCACTTTTCATGTTGGGGAAATAATTTAATAGTAATCTCCCTTCTAGAAGAAAATAAATGAATAAGATTTCCATAAGTTTATTTTACAAGCTCCTCTCGACCTATCCTAATTAGTGTTTTGATGAAAAAGGTGGCCACTACAAATTATATAGGCGAGTGTCGTGATTACATTTAGAAAAATTCAAGAGAGAGGATTGAAGAACAACTGACTACTAATTAGTCCATACTCTCCCCTATTAAAACTTTTTATAGTTATTTCAAGCTTAAAAACAACCATCTTTGGTTAAAAGATAGTCAATTGATATTAGAACATAATTTGATTGTTCTACGTAATTTTGTTAAAAGTTTTTTCACATATGGGGCGGGGGGGTAAAGAAGAATAATTGTGAAGATTATTCCATACAGATTAGTGAGGGTATGAAGGATAGTAATGAGATCCTTATTATTGACCCAACCATTCATCTTCAGGTTATGGATAGGGTAAACAAGGAGAATGAGGATAGTATGGATGTCCTTGCCAATAATCTTGTCATTCTTTTGGAAAGTGAAGGTGTTGTAGTACAAGAAATAGATCCATCTTTTACCATTATATGTATGATAATGTTGTGAAAGAGATATAAGATGTTAGCTCATCTCCTATTATGGTATCTTGATATGTGTAAAGTTAATAAATTATCATAGTAGAAGAATAAAAAACAAAATAAAAAATAAATATTAAAAGAAAACCATTAAGCAAGATCTATAAGCTAACATATTGATGCGTCATTTTATATCTCCACTCGATTGATGAACATTTTCTTTCTTCAATGCGTAGATATCAGGATTGAAGGCAACTTTTTATAGAGGGAGATAAGGGTGAGTAATAGAAGCGTGGCATGATTTCAAAAGTTGAATATACCTTTAACATGACTATATAGTAAGCTAATTGGTCTATTAGTCCATTGTTAACATAAGTTTTGACCATATATTTTATGTTTTATAACACTGAACTCTCATGTAATGATGAGTTTATTATGCAAGTATTTCCCTTATTTACTTGTGTTATAGTGGTGTTGCGTCCAGGAGTATTTGCGACGGTAGAGAAATATAAAGTGTATCGTCTTAGCGTTGTACGAAAATCCGGCACTCAATCAGATAAGAGAGAGGGTCTATCATTTTTGAGACACCAATATTTTTACGTGGAAAACCCCTAAAAAGGGGGAAAAACCACGGGGCCTAGCCCAGTTTGAATAAATCCACTAGTATTGTAGTCGATTACAAATGAGACCCTTCCTTTGAGGAAGGCATATGTTTGATGTACATTATATGAAGTACATTACATGTTGGGAATACAAAGAGTCACTATTGACATATTCTCTTTGTTGGAAGGACTACAGTCGGCGGGCGACGTAAGTCAAGAGGACCGTAGTCAGCAGGCGACGGAGGACGGAAGGACTGTAGTCGGCGGGCGACGTAAGTCAGGAGAACCGTAGTCGGCTGGCGATGGAGGTTGAAAGGACTATGGTCGGCGGGCGACGTAAGTCAGGAGAACTGTAGTCGGCTGGCGACGGAGGTTGAAAGGACTATGTCTGACGATGAAGGTCAGAAGGACGGCGTCAGGAAGAAGTCTAGCAATGGGAAAAAATCCATCTTTGAATAAACGTCCAGCGAAAGTCTGATAACCGGTAGAAGTCCGGTGTCGGGTAGAAACTTGGCGAAGAGTGAAGGTCCGGCGTCGGGTAGAAGTCCGACGTCTGTTGGTGGACGAGGAGAACTCCAGCATCACTTGGGCGGAGTTTCAGCGTCAGGAGGGAACTCTGTCGTTAATTGAGAAGAATTTCAGCATCATGTGGAAGTTGTGCGGAATTCCGGCGTCTCCTGAATATCCGGCAGAATTCCGGCGTATTCAGGCGGCGGAAAGAACTCCTGCGGTGGTCGAGGAGGAGCTGATTCTCCTCCTTCTCTTCTTCTCTTCTCTTTGCTTCGGTTCCCCCTCTTGAGAAATGAGGGCTCTATTTATAGGTTTTGTGGAGTGGCATGGCCCGAAAATAGATGAGGATCAGGGGCGAATCGGGAGTGGTTTAAATGGACGGCCGATATTGAACCCTTCGATTGTGCACCATTTATTGGACATTTGAAGGCCTTAGTGATGTCTGAATTCGACGATCTTGGGCTCGTTGGATTCGTCTCGTCGAGCCGCTTGATTCGAGTATAAGAACGTTAAAATTGGAGACCGTTTGGTAACTCAAATTGTGGTACGAGCTTTCTAACAGCACTTCAGGCACTTGATTTGGGCTCACTTGGACTCGGATTGAGTTGAATTTGGTGTCGTTGGGTTCGTATTTCTGAGACACTCAGTTTGACTATAAGCTTGTTGAAATCAGAGTTCAGATGCTCCCGAATTTAATTTTTGAAGTCTCCGGCTTGATTTTTGCCTTGAGATTCGTGCCCGATCAAAATAATTTTTGCATGACGTATCAGTTGCCCCCCTATTTTCGGACGTCAAAGCTCCATAAGTCTGAAAATATATTCGTCGACAATTTACATTAGCCGAAATGCAAAAAATTGCATTCCAAAAATGAAATGCTTGCTCAAACTTGATTATAGAGGCCCCGTTGAGCTCCAAAAGTGTCAAAATTGAGTCTAGAATGTCGAAAAACGTGTCCGGGGACCCCAAAAACGTCGAATTTGGACCGTCCGGGCCGAAAGTCGGGATCAGGCACGTGTAGGCGGTCGAATTTGAACTATTAATTATTATTTAATTAATATAATATAATATAATTTAAATCATTTTATTTGATAATAAGTTATTAAATTATTTAACTTAATTTAATAAAATAATTAATTAAAAATATTTATTATAGTATTTTTTCAAAAAAAATTAATTTTCATCGAAAATTCAGTCGGAAATAAATCTGTAGGAAAACCAATCAAAAATTCTGTCGAAAAATTCGCTGGAAATGTTCCGTCGGTAATCTGCCAGAAAAGTCGCTAGAATTTGTGACGAATTTATTTCCACCAGAAATGTCATCGAAAATGAGCTATTTTTCTGCAGTGTTCCTCGTTGATGTATATGTTCAGGGGCTCCACTTCTATGCGTCTAAGCCACTCTTCTTATGTTTACTCGTGTGTTTTGGCTTGTGTTCTAGGTGATTTTAGCGAGGAACATATTTTTCCTATTTCCAGTCTCACCAAGTGAAAAGGAGACTTTATAGAAGAGCAAACAAGACTTAGGCTTCGTTTGGGACGGCTTTTTTATTACTTTCTAAAACGGAGTTTTAATACAAAAATAAAAAAATTTGTACTAAAACACCGTTTTAAAAAGCAGTAAAAAAGCCGTCCCAAACGAAGCCTTAGTCAGCCTAGTCAGCATAGGTCCTGTAACCCCAGCAACTTATGAGATCATAGTTTTTGTCTTTGGGATCAGATGGCTTATATGAACACATATTTTAAAGAAAACTGTCATTAGTAGCGAGTGATGCTTAGGATGGGATGTATGATGGATATACATCATCATCAATACATATATGCTTCACAGTTTAATGTAGTATTGGTTGGACTATTTAAGAGAAGACCTTTTCATAAAATCCTAACCAAAACTTATGCCTACAGCTACTACTTATGATCCCTATGCTGACTGTTTCCATTAGTGGCGGCAAAAAAAAATGGTGGTGGTGATGATGATGATGATAATTAGGAGGGTGAGGAGCGATGTTTTTTTTTTTATTTATTATTATTATTATTATTTTGTCTAGCATTATTTTTATGATTCTTTATTTTTCTTTTCTTTCTCTGAGGCAGTGAAGAGTTAAGATTGTGGATGTACAATGAAAGTAGAGTGGTTTTTAATAGTGAGTCTAGCTCATTATTTGTTGGTTCTATTTTTGGTTGTTTGTATTGTTAGATGGTTATATGATTATTTAGTTGTATTACGGTTAGTTGAACATATCACATGTTGAGATCTAGTTTATAATGGGCATTGCTCATTGCAACATCGAAGTATTCCATTAGTTAGAGCACTTGTTATTCCACATTTTGTATTATGCTATGTTTTTTTAGTTCAGGTTGTATTAGAGCATATTATTGTGTTTATTCTGTTTACCATTCCCTACATGCTTAAACATTGATTGCTCCTCATTTTGGGGGTGTGTGTGTGTGTTATTATTTATTATATAAAATTCTAGTGAGAATGTATATTTTAGTTTATGTTGTATAGGGAAATCTTAAGAAAAAGCTAATAAGTTGCAAAGTCTATACCAATTTTGTGGTGCCTTGAACAACTACATTGCAATGCCTTTAATTCTCCTACTCCATAATAGAGCACCATTACCCTCAACATTCTATCAATTTTCACTTTCATTTAGTACAACAGCGTCATGTTTTCAAGTTCCGTAGTAGTAGCAGTGCCACAATGCAGCATATGGATCATCGATGTGCCTTGCGATGTGCCTTGCGTTATGTCATTTTTATAAAGAGACCAACGCTGTAGCAATGGTCCCTAAAGCAACATGGCACAAAATCAACTGCAATACTAATGCTTAGAAGTTAGAGTGGTTCACTGTTGAAGCGTGACATCTATTATGTCTGGCACCACGGTGGAACCAAACATAGAGTGTTGAAGTTTTAATTCATTGTTTTAACACCACAACTCCACCCTTTTGGGCGTTGCGATGCCAAAGTCAATTTATATATACTAAGTATAAATGGTTTTCTTTTCATTTTGTGGAGCGGGTCAGCTTTTAGTCACCTTTTAACTGCATAAAATAGTAAAGGTGTAGGAGTTTAGTGTTGAGTGTGACATGCTTAAGGGAATTCATATTTGGAAGCATATATTGTTTGAAATTGATTGTAAAATTTTGTCCTTGTGATATTTTCTCCACCTAAACTCTTGTAACTTTTTATAATAATTTTAATTTAATATGTTTTAAGGGAAGCCATTTTTATGGCTGGCTAATTGTCTTGTTTTGGGCTTATTATGTGAATGAAGTATTTTTTTTTTCCTTTAGCAGGCTCTATTTCAAGAACTATTTTATTGTTTCATTTAATATCTCTTGCACTTAATTTAATTCATATAATGACCATGTTTAAAGTTAAAACCTTGTATGATTCATTGTTGTCATGGAAGAATGATGGAACAAATATGAGGATTAGATAAAAATGTTTCCTACCTAGACAATAGGATGAATAGAATGCAATGATGTACGAAGATAAAATCACTGTAGTGTGTTGAAAGCCTTACTTTACACCCTAAACAAGCTTGATAGAGATCTACGAGTGCATGTGCTTGGATTCACAACAAACCTTATAAGAGTTTATTTAGGAAAATATTGCAACATTCATATTCATAAGTTCAAAACATATTTTATTTTTATTAATTATTAATTTTTTTAGCAGTCAATACTAAATCATAGAACACCACCTTCCATTTGATTCAACTATATAACTTTTCTACTTGAGTATATATAGTACTAGGGGTATTCATAGGATACATATTTTTCTCGTAGGGTCGACACTCTTCCCATTCACCTTTTTATTTGATCTACACATGCTCTTGCATAGCAATAAATACACTAACTTTCATCATGTAATAATTCTACCTATCCCCAGCAACATAGCACTAGGACTCATGTTGACTAGATTGACTTTACGCCACAACATTACACATACCATGTCCATAATGTTGGTCAGTTCATAAATAAGAATTGGGCTATCATTTCATTTCCGTCTACACCCTAATATTCTTAGAGATCCCTTGCATTTGTGTTTTTTTATTTCCCTAGCTCATTTACTTGTTCAGAATTGCCCCTACATTTCCAATCAATAGGAAGAGGTTAGGATCCACTTCCTAAATGCCATTCATTAATGCTACCACTGAGGAGAGGTACACAAATTTAGTGGGTAAGCATATAACTCTAGAGATGGGGCTTGATAACAAAATTGACATTTTCTAGTCATCCAGCCTCATCCTACAAATGCCTGTATAGTCTGGAATTTCTTTGTTAATGTAAAGGAGGCCCAAAATAAGTGTCTTCATTTGTAGTTTGTGGGTTCTCTTTACTCCAGTTTTATAAATGATGATTTCCAAACTCCCAACTTTTAGTTTAGTTGTGAAGAGTACTTGAATTTTTTTATTACTGTTATAGATTATGATGAGAAAATTAGGTTCATGACTTGGAGGAATTTAAATGGCGAATTGAAGAGAAGAAATAATATAATTATTAATTTTTCTACGTTAGCTGACACTCCGGAGTGCAAAGCTTGGCAAATTTTCATTTTTATGATGTTTATGCTTAGTTGAAACATAAGTGAGGTGATGAAGGGAAGGGCAGTTTAAACTTTTTATATTAAAAATGAAATAATTATCAATTTGGGGAAGACTATCTTTTAATCTATCAAGTATATACTTAGGGGGTTAACTTTTATAGGTTTAGGGAATCCTAGTCTTATCTGTGAGTTGTGGAGTCATCTGGAATAGTAAGAAACCCTAAGGAGGAGTATATTATGCTTGTTCTTTCCCTAACTAGGTCCAATATCATATCTTTAAAATCTTCTTGTCAAAGCAAGAAGAGGGATCTTGCCAACTAAACCAACTCAACCAGTAATGAGGTAGAGATCCTTTGATGCTAGAAGATTAAGAGGCGGACCTCCAAGATTGAGTTAATTAATTGGAACTTATGTTGATTACTTCAGGCAGTAGCTTACGGAGCTATAATAAGTGACATAAGCTTACAGGACCAGAATAAGACAGTAGCTTACGACCATATGATGCTCTAGTACCAATGGTAGTATCAATACTAGGCTGACGATAATGCACCTATGGTTGGCATGTTTAAGAGCTGAGAGATAGACTCCAATGGTCAAAAAAATTTCTTCCCTGACCAGCCTACTTTGTTATCTAGGAGCATGACTTTCGTCAGCACATGAAGCAATAGAAAAAGAAGAAGAATATGATGATGAGGGGTAGGGAGAGCCCTACTATTATTATTGTGATTGTATTATTTTTAATTTTACTTATTGTAATTTTATTTTAATTTAATTTTTATAGTTTTAAATGTTTATTTTATGTTGTTTTCCTACACTATTTTAGGTCACTTGGAAAAAAAAAAGGAATGCAATCCATTTTTCCAATTTTATTAAATTATTGTATTTGCCTTACAAGGTTACACTATTTGCTTGAGTTATAAATTTAAATAATTTAAAATTAAGATCTTTCAGTATTTAGTAGCAGTACATAATTTGTAAAATTTCTCTAATAAAATAGTTATAAGTAACAAACTAATCTTATTATTTACAATTAGTTATTATGGATAAGTTAAAATTCCTAAAAATTTCTTAAGCACTTGACTACGTATAAAGGATTATTGGGTTTTAGGTTAAAGTGAATTAACTCATTAAATTAATCCTAAATCACCTAAAAAGCAAGTAATTAGCAAATTATGAAATGTTTAACAAACTTTATATTAGTATAATAAGTGTAGGTAATAGACAGATATTCAACATTAAAATAAATATTTTAGCAAATTAAAAATAAAAACATAGAGTTAAAAGTGAACTGATATGATGAATGGTGAGCCGACATACCTATCTAATAGCACCACAACATCATAAAGCTAGCAATACAGTGTCAATTCAGTTATTTTTAAAAATTATGAATAATAGCCTTAGTGCTCATGTAAAGGGGTTGGCATGTTGTGAAGACGAGTGTAAATGGAGATGATCAGATGTTACTATAAAGATGATATATGATGGATATTTTTCTGGAATGTTTCAACACAAGAATAGATGGTTTGTCTCATTAAAGCATAGATTATTTCTTAATGTTATTTTACCATCATTCTCATGAAAATTTGTTTATTGTATCATTGTCTTTCATATCCTCAAAGGGTTGACCACTATAATGAGATTCCCATGCTTGCTAACTTGCACGACCCCAACATTGTGACGTGTTATGATATTGCTCGAGATGGATCTTTTGTAGCCTTAACTAAATTAAATGTTGATAGTTTACTACAAAATGATGTTACAAGTAATAACAAGTATGTTTTTTTGTTTCAATATAATGCTTGTACCACCATAAGTTTATTTTTTTTCAAACTTTTCTTTTATAAAAATTAAAATAAAAAATGTTTTGCAATTCTTTGAATGGAAATGAAAAAGTGATTTATGAAATTTGAATTAAAGAACTACAAAGAAAACTTTAAACAACGGTTGATAATGAAGAATTTTAACATATTAGTGAAATATTTTGAAATATATGATTTATTCAAATAAAGAAGATCACAACACTTAAAATATCTTGAGGTGTTAAAACACCTTTCACTTTATAAACTTCTATAAAAGCAATGAAACAAAGTAAAAATAATGTTAAACATAGATGATTTAAAAAAAAAATTACAAAATAGACTTGATGAAAGATGGAAAGCAAAAAACTTTTGCTTTAAGAAACTTTTAAGAACTTTGATAACCTCAAAAAGCTTTCAGTATATTGGGTTATCCAATAGTGAATGATTTTTAAACTCAATGGAGGAAATTAGTTGTTGGCCATTGTAGTAGAATATTGCTAACAAAGATTTCTTTATTTTTCTTTTAAAGTAAGAGCAGTTGGATGTCAATATTTTACTTCAAGAATAATAAATATTTTTAAGGATTTGATGATGATGATTAAAATGGATGATGAGTATTTTATTCTAAAGTGATGTTTTATCGAAACTTTTTTGACCCAAGAGAAGAAAGTAGCAAGTGGGTAGAGCTGCTATTGGAGAAGTGAAAAAAAACTCATTCCAGGATTTGCTCTTATGTTTAAAACAACTGAGGAAAAATATAGTACAAACAAATGCACGTAATTTTTTATATTTAATCTATTATAACTATTTTGATAATAAAAAGTGTTGAGATTGATTTTAGATAAAATAGGAAGTCTCTGAGATTCTCATAGAACCATTGGGAGAACTATTCAATTTAATGTAGACAAAACTGTTCAATTTAATGTTGTTTATATCAATCATTAAATAATGTCAAGCTTGGATCGTGCTATTTTCTGAAGAGTTGATGTACAAAGAAAATAAATGTTGATTTTCTTATGTTTTTTTACTCAAAATAGCATTCTGGATCCGTTGGAACTAATTTCAAGCTTAAGTCTAAGTATATAAAAAGTTATAATTTTTTGATAAAAAATTGTGATTAAAATTAAACTAAATGTTGAAAATTTAAAATGCACCCAAATTTGATTTTATTTTTTGCAAAATCTTCATGCAAAAAATTTAAATAGTAATTAATGAATAAAAAGAATTATATGTAATTTTTTTGGTGCTTAAATTGTGATTTAGTATTTTTGGATATTTGGATCCAAATATAATAATGGTTAATTTGTGATATTGGGTATTTGATGATTGTAAAATAATATTTATAAGTCATTTAGCCATTCTAAAGTTCTTAGAATAAAATCAACTAAAGTGGAAAGCCATAATACAAGGGTGACTAATATGAAATAAGTATGGTTGCATATCTAACACTAATTATTTCTCCATCATTATAGCTTTTATTTTAAATCAAAATTCTGAGATGTGCTCTGACTTATACATCAAACTTCTAATTTTTTGGTTCTAGAAAATTGTGCGAGTTTGAAATGAAATAAATTAATTTTAAAAATATATATGATCACTCTTTTATTTAAAACTTTCAAATCTATTTTTAAATCTAATTTTTTTCACATTTGCTCTAATTGATGCATCACATTCTTAAATCTAAGATTGGAGAATGTTATTCAAGCGAAAATGAATGTGAGCTTGAATTCAAGTTCAATCCTCTTTCTTGAGAGGACTAAAGTTTATAAAACATGAACTGATTAAAGAATGCACAGTCATATAATCCACAAAGATATCAGTTTTATGTTTACTTTAGCCTTCAATACTTTTTACATAGAAAAATCTTTGTAAATTGCAAACTATCAATCAAATGATAATTCATAAAGTTCATAAATAAACATGAACCTTTATTGGCAACCAAACAATGTTGATAAGTATCAAAAAAATAAAATAATATACAAAAAACAAAGATAATGATCGCATTGACAGAAAATCCAAACCATGGGAGATATTATTTTTCAAAATACCCCCAAATTTAAAAATGAATTACTTTGGTCTCAAATTCTAATATAAATATTAAGATCTACAACTTAATAAAATTCAATCAGGAAAAATTTATTACTCAAAACTTAAAGTAAAATTCCTCCACCCTCCAAAACCATTTATTGATGATATATATTAAGTTTGAGAATAATCTAAGCTCATAACAAGAGAGTGTCTTGTTAGGTGTATCACTATAAGTCATTCTCACAATATCTCTCCCTATTAAAGATATGGCAAGTATCATCTAAGTGGTATTTCTATCATCAAATAACACCACATGTAAAAAGTTATGATTGGGGTCCTCTAAATGAGCGATTTTGTCACAAAATAGTACTATTAAATTACAATTAAAGCTAAAATCCGTAAGTTCCCCAATGGCTAAAAAATTATTGTGTAGTGAATTATATGGTGCACCTGATAAGGCACAAAAAACTTTGTTTATATATGTTGACTTAAATTTTTCCATCCACCCCAAGTTTTTCCTTGGATGAAGTAAACTATGGTTAAGAATAAGGATCCTTCGATCAGGCCAAGTAGATTAGGGGCCATGATAACGCAAGATGATGTAACCATGAAATATTGATTGAGTTTGTTTTCATTTTCCCCATCATCCACTTTAAGTGTTGGGTGAAAAATTTTGAACTTAAATACTAAATTAATTTGTCACTACTGTAGGCTTGATATTTGGTGTATGTCTAATGAATAGCCTTAATTGAATGTTTTCTCTAGTTACTAGGAGGGGTAATTACTCATAAGGACTTGCGATTATAAAAAACCTAAATCCAAAACATAAGGAGGGGGAATTTATGGGTAATATCTTATCTTATATCTAGTACACCTTCTAAAATTTTGGCCTAACAACATCCTTAAAACTCTCTTAATAGAAAGGTTGGGGTACAATTTTTTTGAGACCATAACATGACATGCTAAAAAGATTTTTGGAGTAGGAGTCATGAAAGAAAAGAGTCTAAGCATCACAAAAAAAAAAAAAAAAAAAAAAAAAAAAGATGATAACTCAAAATAATATTGTAAGATGCCATATCATTCTAGACCGTGACCCAAATATAGCCCATTAGATAATGGTGCATGTGTCTATTAGCAATATAATTTGGAGAGCTGCTTGAACCATATACAATCAATTTATGTTAGATGTGTGTCACTTGTAACCTCTTGTGTAGGGCCCTTCTAAAGAGGCTTCTTGGGGTGACTTGTAATAAGAAGTAATCAAAGGACAAATAAGGTATCCCTATAGAACCCCCTCTATAATGGCTAACAAAAGGTGTAAGTCAAATAGTGGCAATGTTGATGTGTAAATGAATGCCATGCGTAGGGATACAATGACCCCTTTGTGTCCATGGGACTTTGTAGGCTATACAACAACAACAACAACAACAACAACAACAACAATAACATGCCTTTATCCCACTACTTGAGTTCAGCTACATGAATCATTTTTCTCCATTATGACATGTTAAGAGTCAAATTCTCATTTAAATCTAATCGAGAAAAATCATTTCTAATATTTTCTAACATGATTTTTTTTAGGTTTATATTTACCTTTCTTCACATAAGCCAAATATAATACATCTAGTTCCCTAATTGGGTCATTGGAAGGCCACCATTTTATGTGGCCAAACCATCCAAGGTGACTTTCTCAAATCTTATATTCCACTAGTGCTACTCCAACCTTTTCATGAATATGCTCATTTCATATCATATATCTAAGAGTAAAGTCACTCATCAACTTAAGCATCCTCATCTCTAGAACACTTAACTTAATATTATGGTTTTGTTTTTTTATGGCTAACATTTTGCACCATAAAGCATAACAGGTATCATCACCACCTTCTATTTTTTTTTTCTTAAGTTTGAGGGAGAATTTTCTATCACACAACAAGCTCGACGCATTCCTCCACTTCAACCATCCAACCTGAATTCTAATAATAATATCCTCATCTATTTCACCATCACTCTAAACATTAGACCCAAGATATCTAAAATGAGTACTTTTATTAATGACTTGATTTCCAAAGTCATAATCCCCCAACTAGATATATTACTATTAAAATTACACTCTATATATTTAGCTTTAGATCTACTCAAACAAAAACCTTTAGACTCTAAGGTTGACCTCCATAATTCAAGTTTACCTTCAACTCCCTCTGTAGTCTTATCAACAAGAAGAATATCACTAGCAAATCATACATCGGGGTTCAACCTCTTGCAAATGTCTAGTGAGAACAACCCATGACTCAAGCAAAAAGATATGGGCTTAAGGCTGATCCTTGATGTAAACCAACTGAAATAGAAAAATAGTTAGCCAAACCAGCTTATGTATGAACACAAGTAATTGCTCCTGCATACATACCCTTAATGGCTTGAATATAGGCATTATTAACCCCTTTTCTTTCCAGAACTCTCCATGGCACTTCTCTTAATTGAAACTTTATCGTATGCTCTCTCTAAATCTATATATATATATATATATATATATATATATATCATATCCTTTGCCTTTTTGGAGGAACCTTATGGCCACTTTGTATTTGGATGTTCAATCTTTACAAGGATTTCCATCCATATCATATTGATACTCTACCATGTCCACCAAATTCACCACCATTTTGCACTACTTGTAACAACCATCATTGCTTAATTTGGTCATTTTGGCGGAAACGTCTTTACACTTCATATATGGAAAAATCATTATGTTAGGTATTTCCTACAATACACACTGGCTTTCTAAGATACCTCCCATGTCTATAGAATAAGTGGTTCCTACTATACATGTCACCCTCTACTTCACACTCAATGCCAAACTATTAGTCTATAGTATGATTGTCCATCAACTACCACCTTACACTTGTAATTTGCCACATAGGTAATGCTCTTTTTTATTCTAAGAATAATCACAAAAGACTTGTATATTACCATCCACCATAACACCATCTCCAATCGACACCCCTATTATAAATACGTAAACTACTTCCTTATTACAACTTCTGATCCTAAGCCATTATTAAGATTAAATTAATTTCATGAGAACCCTTAGAGATGATACACTAAATGAGTGATAATACTCATTCTTCTTTTAGCCTAGTTGAATTCTTCTTTTTCTCATATAGTGGATATAAACTAAGTGATTCTAATAATTAGTATATTCTAGGTATTCTCTCTCTCTCTCTCTCTACATGTTATTCTTTTTATTTCTATTTATAGATTATTTTCCAATGGCATAACTCTAACCCTCAATCAATAATATAGCTTGACATGGAAGCTGGCCCTCAATTCTTTTTTTTTTATAGAGATAAAGCCTTACATAGGACTCAACCAATAAGATATGATAATGCTCGGCATATTAGGTATTGAGTGGAAAATAATTTATTTCATAAGGTTTACTATTTTGAAAGAGTTTTAAAATAACTTTTGTTCGTTACTTAAATTCAAAGAAAGCATAAGTGGAATTAAAGGAAATTCATTTTATGAAGAGTGGAAGAAATTCAATTGGATATATTCTTATGAAGAATGTGATTGAATACTATTTTTCTATCTAATAATAAAGAAAGATGTCATTAAATTTTCTAGAAGGTGTTAAATGTGCCAAATTCATTATAACATTCTACACTAATCAATTTAGGGGCTATAACTAGTTACAAGTTCCATATCATTCTTCGTGTAGGGGAAATAATTTAATATTCATCTCCCTACTAGAGGAAAATAAATGAATATGACTTCCATAAGTTTATTTTACAAGCTCCTCTTAGCCTATCCTCATTAGTGTTTTGATGAAAAAGGCGACCATTATGAAATATATAGGTGAGTGTAGTTAATGCAATGAGAAAAATTCAAGAGAGAGGCTTGAAGAACAACTGGTTGCCAATTAGTCCATACTCCCCCCTAATAAATTGAAACAATTTTTATAGTTATTAAAAGCTAAAAAACAACCATCTTAGGTTAAAGGATATGCAATTGATATTAGAACATAAATTAGGTGTTCTAAGTAATTTTTTAAAAGTTTTACACATATAAGGGTAAAGAAGAATAATTGTGAAGGATAATAATGAGATCCTTATTATTGACTCAACCATTCTTGTTCAGGTTATGTATAAGGTAAACAAGGAGTAGGAGGATAGGATGGATGTCCTTGCCAATAATCTTGTCATTCTTTTGGAAACTGAAAGAGTTGTAGTACAAGAAATAGATCCATCTTTTACCATTATATGTATGATAATGTTGTGAAAGAGGTATAAGATGTTAGCTCATCTCCTATTATGGTATCTAGAGATGATGTAACATTAATAAATTATCACAGAGAAGAATAAAAATAAAATAAAAAATAGAGATTTAAACAAAACCATCAAGCAAGAGCAATAAGTCAACACATTGATGCGCCGGTTTTTATCTCCGCTTGATTGATGAACCTTTTCTTTCTTCAAGGCCTAGATATCAGGATTGAAGACAACTTTTTATAAAGGGATATAAGAGTGGGTAATAGAAGCGTGACATGATTTCAATAGTTGAATATACCTTCAACATGACTATATAGTAAGTAAACTGCTCTATTAGTTGATTGTTAACATAAGTTTTGACCATATATTATATGCTTTATAATGCTAAATAAGAGAGCATATATGACACTATCCAAAAGTTTAAGGATCATGCATTGATTGCTATCTAAGCTGAATTATTTTATCAATTATTTTAAATAATAATAATTGCAAACTTATAGTTAAACGGTTTGTCTCAAAAAATATGAGCCTAACGACACCAAATTCTACTCAATCCAAGCTCAAATGGGTCCAAATCAAAGACTCAAAGTGCTTTTGGAAGTTTCAAACTATAATTTGAATTGCCAAATGGTTTTCAAATGTGTCATGCTTATAGTTGAATCGAGCGGATTGACAAGACTAATTCAACGAACCCAAGATCATCAAATTCTTATATCATTTAAGAATTCAAATGTCCGATAAATAATCTATGATTGGAGGAATCAATATGGGCCATCCGATGGAGCACTTCGAACCTACCCGAGATCTTCTCTATATTTATGGAGTGTGCCACCATGAAAATCTATAAATAAACCCCAACACTCTACATGAGGGGGGCCTTCTACTAGAGATTGGAGAGAGCTCTGAAACTTCAAGAGCTCCAACACCAACGATCGGACATCGACCGTAGCCGGACTTCAGCCCGACCATCGTTGGACCACCACCCCACTACTGACCGTCGTCAGACTTCCACCCAATCTCCGAGCACCTCCAAACCTCAGCCCAAACTTTATCAAATCACGCCAACAGCCTCCAGACTTCTACCTAGCATATAAGCATTGTCAGACTTCCACCTTACATTTGTCGGATCATTCCCCCGTTAGCTAAACTTCTACTTGGACACCGTCAGACTTCTTCTCGACCGTCACTAAATCTTTGCCTAACTCTCCAAACCACTATAATTTGACCGCCTCTAAGTCAATGGATGGGTCAACATTTATAATTCACTCAAATTTATTGAATCTTTTCACTTGTGAGAGGCCCTATGGTTTTTTCCTCTTTGGTCTTTCCACGTAAAAAAGATCGGGTGTTTTACTTCTCTCTTTCTATTTGTGTGCTGGATATATGTGCATTGCTTAAAAAAATTTACTCACTCTACCGCCATAAATATCCTAGCCTGTAATAATTTGGCAGCGTCTATGAGAATGTGGTTTCCGACTGGTGGGCAATTTTTGCTCAAACATTAAAATATTGTTCATGTCAATGTGCTGACATCAGCTATTATTGCATCAATTTCATGAGAATTAAATGTTGACTTGGGGGTAACCTTAACTACTGCCATGTTTAAGAAGATTCATCTAACTCTTCCAATATCCAAGATGATATCAAGGGATCATAAGGTTTCTTGCAAATGCAATGATACTTCAAATAAATTTCAAGCTTTATACATTCCCTTATTGGATTTCTACTCCTTGGGAAGGGTCTTAATCTCAACCTCAAAAAGGAAATAAAGGTCTAAAAATATACCATTATTTACCTTTGATTCAGGATATATACGGCGTTCTCCCCTTCCCAATCAAGGAAAAATTGATCCTAGGGGGATTTAATTCGACCTCTTCTATATAGGTTAATGTCATCAAGTGACACTATGACATACAACCTTGGATAGGTCATACATCCTTGATGGATTCTCTCAACATCTTCCACACAGTTTAATGTCATCAAGCAGCGCTCTAACATACAACCTCGGATGGATCATACATCTTCAATGGATTCTCTCGACCTCTTTCACATAAGTTAATGTTATCAAGCAATTCTCAAACATATAACCTCGGATAGGACATACATCCTTGGTGGATTCTCTTAACTTTTTTCATATAGGTTAACGTCACCGAGTAGTACTCTGATATATAATTGGATAGGTCATACATCATTGGTGGATTTTCTTGACCTCTTCCATATAGTTCAAAGTCATTGAGCAATTTTTTTTAATATCATCGAACAATGCTCTGATATACAACCTCGAACCTCGAATAAGTTATACATCCTTGGTGATTTTTTTCGACCTCTTCCTTATAGGTTAACATCATCGACCTGTGCTCTGACATACAACCTCGGATAGGTCATACATCTTTAGTGGATTCTTTCGACCTCTTCCATATAGTTTAACGTCATTGAGCAATGCTCTGACATATAATCTCAGATATGTCAAGCATCCTTAATAGATTATATCAACATTTTTCACTATTCAACTTGAAATAAAAACATCAACAACTTTATACCAAATTATAGAGGATTACACATGGGAGTATAAACATCTGACACATGTAATAATCACAAAAAATGATAAAGTGATACAAGTGATGGAAAATAAAAACACTACTCAATCTCTACAATCACATCCTCCTCTTCGAGGACAAAACCCTTATGCAGCGCACTCTCTATTTCGTCATTATAAGAATATGAAGAAGAGTCATCAGAAGTCTGGCTAGGTGTCAGTCATCATTCAACTCCAACTCCGGTCTTATGCTATACTAGGCTAACTCCCTTTAAAAAGCCTCATCGATGCACTGATGTTCGAAAGCCTTCACTTCTACAACATATATGTGATCGCGAGCCTCCTGAATGCCATCATGGATAATGGTCTTAAAGTATATAGAATTCTTGAAATCTTCAATGAATCTCAAAGATCTTGATCCAGATTCAACCCTTAACAGAGTAGCTTCTTTCTTAGCTATAAGATTCTGAAGTCCCTTATTTTCAGCTTCAAGAGCTGTTATCTTCTCTCCAGAGATCCATTGATCTTTTAAAAGCTAATTGATCTTCGCTAGCACATCCACCAGGGCAATGTGGAGCCTATATATCTATTTTTTATGCAAAGAAGCATAAGTCACCATGGTAGCCAACTCAGCTCTGCACAAAACCAATTGTTCTTCTACTGCTCTCATTTCCTTAGTCTTATGGTAGAACTTTCGCTTGTACTCTCCTTGAAGATATTTTACCTTCACAAATTCTTTGTTTCATTCATCCAAGGACTGAGTAAGTTTGGCCTCAAGATCCATCTATCATAGTAACTGAAGTAATAAGATGATATTGGTAAGAGGCAATCAGAATAGATACACTAAATAAGGAAAATGAAAAAGAAGCTATTACTCATAAATTCATCAGCTCGATGATGTCCGATACACTAGTGATTTAACACATCCTCCTGAATATGTAACTTGGCATGGGAGGAGTTTGGGGGAGCCTTACTAGTACTCATTGTAACCCCCTCCAATTTCTTCTTCTTTAATAAAACTTGGGGATTGTCACCTCTCGCATGTCACTTAGGAGCAAACTTTGAAGTTGGGGCAGGTGACTAGGGAACTTTGGAGGACTTCTTCAACATCCTTGCATTAGACCTCCCAATTTGAAAAGATAGCCCAACTTTGAACAAAAATTATTCTTTTGTAAATCTGCTCGAGTAACGAACCTCATACAGAAGATGCTCAATGTCAAGAACGTTGAGAATCCTCAGAATATCTTCTTCTCCAACATGTAAAGCTGCAGACAAATCCTTTATCTTCTCCAATTTCTCTATAAGACCCCAATAATTTTTCTCAAAGAAAAAATGCACTGTCCCCAGCCCCTCGATGGATCTCGAGTATGGACATCCAACCATTTGGATCTGAATGTTACACGTCCCTACACATGACTGGTGAATCAGACCATCCTTGAAAGACATTTGGGCATCAGAATGGCGCCTCAATCTTTGAAGAGGCAATCAGTCCCACTGCCATGAACATGGCTCTGTAAGAAAATTGGCTAAGGGGACACCGCATGCCTTAAAAATATCAAACAACTTGGGGGCTAGAGAAGTTGTGCCTTCTCCTTAGCCCCTAAAAGGGTACTTATAACTTTTCAAAGGAGGTTTGGAGAGAAAATTTCTGAATTTTCTAAAAAAAAATCAAAATTTTTGACATTACAAAATAAAAATATTATACAATAATAATAAATTCTACCATGAATCTTAAGTTATACAATAGCTATAAATTTTGTCCTTAATCTTAAGTTATACAATAGTTATATAAAATGGCTTATAATTATATAAACGTTATTATAACATTATTATAATAATTATATAAGTTAAATATAGTAATATATCAGTTAACGTACTGTATAACTTTATTATATATAATGTTAGCTATATTACTATATAACTTTATATATAACGTTAACTATATTAATATATAACTTCATTATATATAATATTAACTATATTAATATATAACTTTTTATATAACATTAACTATATTAATATATAACTTTATTATTGATATGCCGTCATGAAATTATCTTGAGCGGGCACGAATCTCGAGGCAAAACCCAACCCGGAAACTTTAAAAATTAAATCTGGGAGCACCCAAACTCCGATTTGAGCAAGCTTACAGTCAAACTGAGCGTCTCGGAAATACGAACCCAATGACACCAAATTCAACTCAATCCGAGTTCAAGTGAGCCCAAATCAAGCGCCCAAAGTACTGTTGGAAAGCTCGTACCACAATTTGAATTACCAAACAGTCTCCGATTTTAACGAGCTTATACTCGAATCGAGCAGGTCGACAAGATGAATCCAACGAGCCCAAGATCTCCGAATTCCAACATCACTAAGACCTTCAAATGTCCAATGAACGGTGCACGATCAAAGGATTCAACATCAACCGTCCATTTGACCACTCCCTATTCGCCCCTGATCTCACACCTATTTACAAACTATGCCACTCCAAAAAATCTAAAAATAGACCCTCATTTCTCATGAGAGGGGACCCAAGCAAGAAGAGGAGAAGAAGAAGAGAAGAAGGAGGAGAATCAGCTCCTCCTCGACCACCGCCAGAGTTCGTTCCGCCGCCCGAACACGCCGGGATTCTGCATGATATTCGGGAGAACGCCAGTATTCTGCCCAACTTCCACGTGATGCTGAAATTCTTCCCAATTAATGACAGAGTTCCCTCTTAACGGAGAAACACCGCCCAAGTGAAGCCGGAGTTATCCTCGGCCACCAACAGACGTCGGACTACTACCCGACGCCGGACCTTCACTCTTCGCCAAGTTTCTACCCGACGTCAGACTTCTACCGGTTAGCAGACTGTTGATGGACGTATATCCGAAGATGGATTTCTTTCCATTGTTGGACTTCTACCTGAAGTCATCCTTCTGACCTTCATTGTCAGACAAAGTCTTTCCAGCCTTCGTCGCAAGGCAACGGTCCTCCTGACTCACGTCGCCCGCCGACAATAGTCTTTCCGACCTCTGTCACCCGCCGACTACGGTCCTCCTTACTTACGTCGCCCGCCAACTACAGTCTTTCTGACCTCTGTCGCCCGCCGACTACGGTCCTCCTTACTTACGTCGCCCGCCGTCTACAGTCTTTCTGACCTCCGTCGCCAGCAAACTACAGTCCTCCTGACTTACATCGCCCATCGACTACAAGCCTTCCCGTCGCCCGCCGCCTACGATTTTTTCGACCAAACAAACATGTCAACAATGACTCTTTGCATTAACATCATGTAATATACTCCATAAGATGTACATCAAGCTAAGGCCTTCCCCCGAGGAAGGACCTCATTTGTAATCAACTACAATACTAGTGGATTCATTCAAATTGGGCTAGGCCTCGTGATTTTTTCCCCCTTTTCAGGGGTTTTCCACGTAAAAACATTAAAAATTTTAAGGTAATCAAATAAACGTTCAGCTTTTGAAGAAATCAAACATTTACAAATTTTAACAGAGAATAAAATAAGACTTTCTACCTCGTCGTGGATCAGCCTTTCTACCAAGCTCGTTGATTTTGGATTTTTCGCCGAAGATTCCCAAGCAGAATAGCAGCCGTTAGGCACAAAGTAATAACACCAGCTTTTGGATTTTTCGCCGAAGATTCCCAATCAGTCGTTCTACCTTGTCGTCGATCAGCCGTTCACACCGTTCCGGTGATTTACGGTGAGAAGAATAGGAAATGTGATGTGCAACGGCCGGGCTCCAGCTCCTCTCCGCGAACAATTGCGACCGGGCTCCAGCGGCCGGGCTCCAGCTTCCTCACACCGTTCTACCTCGTCGTCGATCAGCGTCACGCTCCGGTTAGGTTGCACGAAGTAAAGAAGACGGAAAGCGAAGCGGCAGGAAGAAAAGAAGATGGAAACCGCGGTCTTAAAATTGGGATTTAGGGTTATTTGGCGCTTATTATTTTTGGGCTATTTGCACCGGTTAAAACCGGTGCAAAATTAGCCGGTTTAAACCGGTGCAATTTTCAGCTACTTGTTTCGGTTAAAACCGGTGCTAATTGCACCGGTTATAACCGGTTTAAGTAGCAGCGGATAAAACCGATGCTAAAAGATGGTTTTGGCAGCGGTTCTAAAACCGCTCCTAACATCTGCTGCGAAAAATCCAAATTTTTAGTAGTGTTAGTGTCTCATGTAAATGCTACACACTCTCTCTTATCTGATTGCGTGTATATATAATTTACTATATATGTTATTATAATAATTATATAAGTTAACTATGTAACTTTAATATATCTGGTGGAGATGCGAGGTATAAGTTAACTAAAATAAATTTATTATAATGTCTCTCCATAACTGATGTTATAACTGAAAAAATTTCGAGCTTTGATCAAAGCCTCTTGGTATAATTATATATATTCCCAAAAAAATAATTTGAATTATATATATAATTATATAATTAACGGCATCAAATATATATATATAATTATATCGGTTATAATCGGTAGCTTAGTACTAATATTAATTAACCAATTAGTTAAGTTAGTAATCATATATATATATATATATATATATATATATATATATATATATATATATATATATATATATATATATATATATATATATATATATATATATATATATACACACACACGTAATTTTATCCCGCAAAAGTCTGATTTGGACATTTTAAATACTGAAATTACAAAAGTATTTTTGGACTTTGCAAAATTCAACGTCAAAAAATAAGGGGACAACTGATACGTCACAAAAAAATAATCTAATCGTGCACTAATCTTGAGGCAAAATCAAGATGGAAACTTTCGAAATTAAAATTGGGATCATCTGAACTCCGATTTCAACAAACTTAAAGTCAAACCAATCGTCTAAAAAATATGAACCCAGCGACATCAAATTCGACTCAATCCAAGCTCAAATGGGACCAAATCTAAGACTTGAAGCACTTTTGGAAGGTTCAAACTACAATTTGGATTAACAAATGATTTCAAACATGACATGCTTATAATCGAATCGAGCGGCTCGACGAGATGAATCCAACGAGCCCAAGATTGTCAAATTATGATATCATTAAAGAATTCAAATGTCCGGTAACACTCTATGATTGAGGAAATCAATACGAGCCATCCACCGGAGCACTCTGAACCTACCCAGTTCTTCTCTATAATTACGAGGTGTGACACTCGTGAAAATCTATAAATAGACCCATCTCTACATGAAGGGGACCTTTTGCTAGAGATTGGAGAGAACTCTGAAGCTTCAAGAGCTCCAGCGTCACCGCCCGGACTCCAATCGTTGTCGGACTTCAGCCCGACCATTGTCAGACCACCGCCCAGCTGCCGACCATCGTTGAACTTCCACCTGGCCACCAATCGCCTCCGAACTTCAGCCTAACCTTTGTCAGATCACCGTCGACCGCCTCCGGACTTCCACTAAGCATCGCCGGACTTTCGCTTGACCTTTGTCGGATCATTCCCCGTCAGCTAAAATTCTGCCCAGACGCCATCGGACTTTCGCCCGACTGTCGCCATTTTTTTGACTAACTCTCCAAACTACTGATATTTGTAATTCACTCAAATTTAGTGAAATCTTTTCACTTTGGCTAGGCCTCGTAGCTTTTTCCTCTTTGGGCTTTCCACGTTAAAAAGATCGGATGTTTTACTTATCTCTTTCTGTTTGTGTGATAAATATCTGTGCATTATTAAGACAAAAAGTTTACTCACTCTATCGCCGTGAATATCCTAGCCCGCAACAGTATTCATTTATCTATATAAATGATGTACAATTAATTTTGTTGTGCTATAATTATTGTGATCATACTATGATATATTAAAGTTATAGTATACAGTGTTATAATTATGTGATTGTACTAGGATATATTAAAGTTATAGCATATTGTATAATAGTTGCTATGATTTCATTCAAAGATGTCAAAATAATAATCTTATATTATACTTCTTATGGGTGAACACAATTATGTGAAAGTTATAGTCTGATGTACTATAACATATATAAATTAGTCGAATTTTATTTAAAGCTTTATTACAATATTATATAAATTTTGTTTGAATATATTCGAATCTTAGTTAAAATATTGTGAAAAACTTTTTAAAAGCAAAAATAATTTATTTCATCAGAAACTTCAGACATCGTAGCCAAACCTAAGCCATAAAATGCTCGTCGCTTCTTCCTCGAGATCCCCTCCCCCTCTCCTCCTTCCCCCTCCATCGCAAAACCCCACCTGGCCACCCCCATTACTCCTCCACCTCCGACCACAACACCATCGCCGCCTCCTTCTTCTTCGTCTGGCCACTTCCTCCATCTCTCTTTTCTTCCTACGCCACATCCCGGCCGCCGCAGCCCGTGGACTCTTCCAGATGCCCCCCGCACGTCTCAGCAACCGCTACTTCTTAGTCCGCGCCGGGGAGTCTGTTTACGAGGGCATGGGCGTCCTCAATACAAACCCCGTCACCAAGACCTCCGTCGACAATGGACTCTCACTGGAGGGCAAGCGGCAGGCGGCGCGTGCGGCGGTTGAGCTTCAGAGATTGGAGGCTTGTAGTGGGAGCTGCTGGATCTGGCCGTCTATTACACAAAGGGCGTATCAGGCTGCGGAAATCATTGCCTCCGTCAATGGAATCGATCGCAGGTTCATTACTAGGAACTCAGCCTTGTCTTATTTCGATTTAAGACTATTGTTGATGTTAATAGTTAAATCCTAAAAGCATTTTGACAAGATATTAGTAAAATGATGATTTGCAGTCAACATAAGAAAACATTAATAAGATTAATTGTTTAGACTCAATTGCAAATTGCACCAAGTGAGCCACTTCATTGGTATAAAGCTTATGTGGGAGTTAATTGCACTTGAAAATTATTTGCTAGAAGCATCAAAGATTCATAGAGGCCACAAATCACAAAAAACACTTATTCAAATCAAGTCAACAGCTCTAATATCAATTATTAAGAGCGTGAAATATAGAGGTTTCAGTTGAGCCTCATATGCTAGCGGGTGGACACTTATTAAAGCAAAGCTTTAGTATATTGGGAACTCAATTATCATTTCACTTTTAATGTAAATTTATCCTCTATGCTCATGTTGATCGCAACACTTATTTTTGAGAACATGTTTCTTAAAATACAATCAACTATTAATTAGGTTATCTACTTTATGGGCATTTTTTTTCTATGAGAAATTATAGAAGTTAAAGGCTTTGAGGATCTTTCAGCTGAAAATTTCTTCTATTTCTCGGTTTGTAGTCGAATAGTTTCTGAATATAGTTTTTTGGATGCCCGTGGGCTGGGTGCTCTTGAGGGAAGGAGCTTGGATGCTGTTTCCGAGGTGAGGGTTTATGAAGTTTATGTGGTTTTTTTGATTGGTTTCAAGAACATAGTATTCTCTAGTCTTGATTGCTGATTTGACTTTTTTATTTAGTGTGGTGATTGTGAAGCATGCTATATAAATCATCTATGAGATACTTTAGCAATGCACATTACTTGCTACAAATTAGGATGTTTGGAAAACCCTTCTAATATTAATGAAACAATCATGAAGATAAATTAGATACACATTGTTGATAGCTTAAAATTCTCATCGAAGCCCATTTTTCTTCTTTTATGTATTTCTTGAAAATTATTCTTGTTAGTCATACACTACTATACTAAGCATATTTTATTAAAGTTTCCTAGGTAATAGTTGGTTTTGTCACCATTCATTTTATTTGGAGATTGATGAAAATAAGTATAGAATAAAAGTGCCTACCCTAAGAGCATAGTTATGTTATCGTTACATAAATGATTAAATTTTGGTTAACTTTTAAGACTTTTTAACTTTTTGAGATTTTTGGAGAACCAAGAACCCTACCTTGTGAAGATTTTTTCCTTATGAGGTTTATAACTTTTGAAGTTTTTGGATGGTCATATACCTTATGTGGCTTATGTTTTATCTATATCTTATGGGGCTTATGCCTTTTGATATTTTTGGTATGCATATATTTTTTAGATTTATATATTTTAAAATTTTTTGAATGATCTTATATTTTCTGAGGCTTTTATATTCTTTCATTTTTAAATGAATGTAGACCCTATCAATCACTTGCTCTTATGGAGTATTTGTAGTAAGGATTATGTCCACTACTAGCTTCCAATTGAGGCTACCTCTTGGGCGTGCATTCTCAGTCTTATAATTGAAGATGCTATTTGTCAATTTTCCTAATGAGATTTTTTGGGCATGTCTTGCAAGTGTTATTGTTAGATGCAATGAAATACTAATTATTTTAAAGAAATACTTATTTATTTCCAATGGAAGTCAAGATTAAAAATTTAATGAAATGAGAAGCTCAATTTCAATGATACAATCTTCGAGTATGTAAGGTATATCGCCTCTTGTTTAATAACTCCAATAATTTTCTTGTCATGATTATTTTGATCTCCTCTATTTTGAGGTTGATGATTTTTAAGTTGGTCTTATAAATAATGGCCAAAATATTTTTGATGAATTAGACGTTCAATCTAATCCTTTAAATGAATGTATTTTTTTATTGAATTCCTCTTACATGATGGTAGTTATAATATTGAGATTGATCTCCAGTGTATGAATTCTTTAAAAGCTTGACCACGTAGTGTTCAGAATTTTGGATCTCTATTAAGATTTTACCGCTTGATGTATTAATGATGTGTAATTGGGTGACTCAGACTAACTTTGGTGAGAATGATGTCTATGGTCTCTTGACTTCTCTTGTTTTTTTTAGGAGGCCAATCATGTTCATATATTGAATTCTTCCATTTGCTGAAGGATTCTTCCCATTAATGAGGAGTTGAAATGAAATGTAAAGTGTGGATACCTCCAAGAAACACACCTCATAACAATTTCAGATCCACTCTTGGGATTTGGCATGCTTTAGAAGAGAATCTTTTGAAGCACTCTTTTTAATGTTTCTCTCATTTTAATGAATCTAAGAAAGATGGGAGGAGTCCTTAATGATTCTTCAATTGATGATAAATTGTTCTATGAAAAGTCTAGTTAGACTGGTGAAAGCATAAATAATTTTACCCAAAAGAGAGTTGAATCATGTGCAAGCTTGTCCCTTAAGAGTTATGGGAAAAACCTAGCAAAGGGGTGCATCATTAGCATGTTGAACATGCATAATAGTTTGTAGTTGTCAATGTGCTCATAGAGGATCATGAGTTCTATTATATGTATCAATTAAAATTAGCTTAAACCTATTGAAATAGGATGTTGGAGAATTGCATCAGTGAGGGGTGAAGATTCGTGAAAGATTTATAGGATTTGAACATAAAGTTCTTCAATCTTTTGTATATAATCCCTTAAATTTAGGCTTGGGTGTATATTTTAATCTTCTTGATTGATATATTGATTACAAGTCATTGAAAAAGTATGTGGATTGTGTTGGAAAATTTTTGCTAAGACAACATCAAATTATTACCTTCTAGAGAAAATTTGTGATGGTAGACTATATGTTTAATTTTTTAATATAGGGCAAAAATTCAGCATGCACGAAAAAAATAAGTGGAGGCAAAGCATTTTTATGTGGAAAACTTAAGAAAGGAAAAAACCATAGTGCCTAACCTAATTGCAATAATTCACTATATAATGGAAGATATGAAAATTATTTCTTCCTCACAATTAATGAAAATGGGATTACATACAGTTGAGAGCCATTATCTAGTTTCTATTATAGGTATTACAAAAATCAATTGTCTACAAGCAAACGTCACAACCCAACGATGGGAATTTAGTTTAATGATCAAACGATACTAGTAGGATGACAAAATTCTGACGATAGTGATGACGATTGTTGTATCGTTGTCAGCAATGATCACTTGAAATTGCTATGGTGTTCTTTAGCTCTCCTAGCTCTTGAATTGCCCCTTCATACAGAGCATGATGCCCTATTTATAACTTTTTTTAGGGGGGGAGGGGGGCATTTTGATAACTTTGTTCAGAATCCAATACACTCTATCGTACGTTCTGTATTGTCCCCTTGATCATAGACTGTTTATCAAATTTTAACTACCTTAATGATATCATAATCGAATGATCTTAGGCTTATTAAATTCATCTTGTTGAGCCACTCAATTTAATAATAAACATATCATATATGGAGACTATTTGGAAGTTTTCAAATATGTTTCATGTGCTTGATTGAAGCTCATTTGGAGTTGGATCGGATCATTTATGATGTTGATGGGCTTGTCTTGTCATGACATTAAGTTCAACTATAAGTTTGTTAAAATCAAAATTTGGTTGTCTTGAGATTCATATAACAAATTTTTGATGCACATGAAGGCTAATAATATATGCTTAACTTATTCCACTTGCAATAAAATGCACTCATAGAATCTCTTGCCTAACCTCATTTTATGAGATTGTTCATCACAAGGATGCTCTTTTAGATGAGCAGAAGTTTATAACTTTCAAGAGGAGTTTTAGACTTCCATGCTTGTTTTGCAAAGGCCACTGGTAGCCTCTGGCATTGACGAATTCATAAAGACGAATTCATAAAGGGATTGAACAATGAATTTCCTTAGTGTTAACCTTTGCACTCTCTGATTTCTGATATCAATAAGAAGTTTGGAATTATTGAGCATTCTTGTTTTGGCTTACCCAAAGTTTCCTCCTTATCCAAATTAGCTTCCTTAATATTTCCCCATTTTTTAGTAGAACTAGCTCAACTAACTAAAATATATTATGCTTTGCTAATTGAAGAGCTGTCAAGCTGAAAGGTTGCTAGTTTTCAGAACCATATTCTAGAAAAAAATGATGATTTGCCAGCTTTCAAATTGAACAGGCTCTGTAATATCTTTTAAGCTATGATGCACCGACACTTCGTTTTAAGAGGCAATGCAGTGTCGGACACGTGTCGGACACGGACACGAGCCCGACACGGCACGGACACGTGTCCGACACGTTCTAGGTGTGTCCTGTTTAAAAAAAAAAAATTTTAAACCGGACACGCGTGTCGGACACGCGTGTCCGGTTATTTCATATTAAAAAAAAAAAACAAAAAGAACACCTAATAAGCCCTTACCCTAATCCGGTTAATTCATTCGAGCGAGATCGCGCAGCCATCGTCCCGAGCAGGCGGAGTCGCTAATCCCGTCGAGAGGAGTCGCTGCCGTCCCGAGCAGGCGGAGCTTCCAGCCGTCCTGAGCACGCGAGCTTCCAGCCGTCCCGAGCAGAGGAGTCGCGCAGCCGATCGACGCTCCAGCCCGCACCGTCGCCTCCTGCTTCCGACCGTCCGAGCGTCCCGAGCAGGCGACCTTCCGAGCGTCCCGAGCAGGCTTCTTCCGACCTTCCCGAGCAGCCGATCCAGATTTCGGATCTAGAATTTTTTGCTGCCATTCGTCATTCGTCATTTCTCTGTAAGTTTGACCTAGAATTTTTTTCGCCATTCGTCATTTCTCTCAATTTTTTTCTCATTTATCATATAGATTTGTGTTCACAAGAGCGTGTTAATTTTTTTTCTGAAATTACTTTGATTGTTTTGGGTTTTGAAAAAAACCCTAAATGAAACCCTACTTTATAGGATATGCGATTATTCTTGTTTTACCTAAATTAAATCCCAATCTTGTTTAAGTTTTTAGCAATACAAAAAAGAGAACTGAAATCGTGAATTCATAAGTGTTATGTTAGAAATATTTATGTGTTCATTTATCATAAGTGTTATGTACTTATGTTAGGATAATTTCTTAACATCAAAATTAGTAGCTCGTTTTGGCTTTGACCACATGAAGGATTGATCCCAGAATACATGAGACTTCTCAAGTTATTCATTGTACTGAGACTTCTCAAGTTCTCATCATTAATGTTAAAAAAAAATACATGTTTGAAATACAATGTGTTAACTGCTTAGAAATTAGAAAGGACACAAGTCACACAACAAAACCTTCTGTAATAAATGTGCATTGCAATTAAAGCTAAAGAAACTTAAAAGATAACAACATGATTTTCTTGCTGTAGGAATTGGATGAATCCACATGTTTTTCTTGCTTTTGCTTTTGGTTTTGTAGGTTGTTCTTGCATTTTGAAATAGTGGTTTTATTGTGAGAGAGATTTATGTTTTTATTGAAATGAGTTTGAGACATTTTTTAAGCATTTATTACTTCCATTTTACCAGTGCATTTTAAAGCAAAATGAGCTCTACGGCTGGTGGGAGTGCATTAGGCGAAGGTTCAAAAGAACAATCTGTAGAAACTGATAAGCCATTATGGCTTCATGTTACCAAGTTAGGAAAAACATTTGAAGGAGGAGGGAATGTTTCATTCAAATGCAATTATTGTGGTGGAACCTACAAAGGATCATATTCTAGGGTGAAAGCACATCTACTTAAGATAGCTGGCCATGGAATTAAAATGTGTCCCAAGATTACTACTTCGCAGTTGACTGAAATAAACAGACAAGTTGATGAAGCTGAATGTAGGATCAAAAGGGCACTCCCTAAGGAGATACCTTTGCCATCCACCCATGGTTCGTCCCATGCTTCTTCCTCATCTGTTAGAGTTGATCATTCTTTATCATTCAGAAGTGAAGGCTATCAAACAAAGAAAAGAAAAGGAGTTGCTATTAGTCCTTTAGAGAAGGCTTTCAGCTTGCAGCAGCGAGAGGAGTTGGATGGTGAAATAGCAAGGATGTTTTTTTCAGCGGGCTTACCTTTCAACCTTGCAAGAAATCCTTACTATAAAAATGCATTCAATTTTGCATGTAACAATAACCTTGCAGGATATGTTCCACCTAGTTACAATGCATTAAGATCAAAATTATTGGAAAGGGAAAGAGCACACATTGAGACATTGCTTGAACCAACAAAAGGAGTCTGGAAAGAAAAAGGTGTTAGTTTGGTGTGTGATGGTTGGACAGATCCTCAAAGAAGACCACTCATAAATTTTATGGCCATTACAGAGAATTATCCTATGTTTATTAAAGCTGTCAATTGTGAAGGAGAATACAAGGATAAATTTTTTATTGCAAATTTGATTAAAGAGGTGATTGTCTTGATTGGGCCTTCAAATATTGTGCAGGTTATTACAGATAATGCACCGGTATGCAGAGCTGCAGGATTGTTAGTTGAACAATCTTATCCCCATATATTCTGGACACCTTGTGTTGTGCACACTTTAAATCTGGCACTAAAAAAATATTTGTGCAGCAAAGAATACAGAGGCAAATGAAATCATTTATGCTGAATGTCATTGGATAACAGTGGTTGCAGATGATGCTGTTCTGATCAGAAATTTTATTATGAACCATTTAATGAGACTTTCAATGTTTAATGACTTCTCCCACTTGAGAATGTTAGCTGTTGCTGAAACTCGTTTTGCCTCTGTGATAATCATGTTGAGAAGATTCAAGCAAATTAAAAATGCTCTTCAATCTATGGTGATTAGTGACAAGTGGTCTTGCTATCGAGAAGATGATGTTGGGAAGGCAAGGTATGTTAAAGAAAAGATCTTAGATGATTTGTGGTGGGATAATGTAGACTACATTTTGGATTTCACTGATCCAATCTATGATATATTGAGAGAGGCTGACACAGATAAATCATGTTTACATTTGATTTATGAGATGTGGGATTCTATGTTAGCAAAAGTGAAAGAAATTATTTACAGACATGAAAGAAAGTCAAATGATGAAGACTCAAATTTTTGGAGTGTTGTCTATACCATTCTTGAGGATAGGTGGAGCAAAAGCAACACACCTTTGCATTGTTTGGCTCATTCATTAAATCCAAGGTACATTCATATTCATCTTTTAAATTAATTTAAATTTCTTAGTTAATGAACATGTAATTTATATGTTTTGTATTATTTGAAGGTATTCAAGTAAAGAATGGCTTCTAGAAGACCCTCAACGTGTCTCACCACAAAAAGATTTAGAAGTTTCAAATATGAGAAAGATATGCTTGAAAAGATATTTTCCAAATGAGGAGGAGAGAAGAAAAATTAATATAGAACTTGCAAAGTTCTTTGGTTATTTAGAGGATTTTGGTGATCAAGAATCTTTGGTTGATAGATGGAGGATGGATCCAAAAATGTGGTGGTTAATTCATGGAGCGTCGGCACCTCTTCTTCAAACAATAGCAATCAAACTTCTTGGTCAAGTATCATCCTCTTCCTGTTGTGAGAGAAATTGGAGCACATACTCATTCATTCAATCAATGAAAAGGAATAAAATAACTCCACAACGAGCTGAAGATTTAGTTTATGTCCATACAAATCTTCGTCTTCTATCAAGGAAAACCCCACTTTATATGACAGGTGATAACAAGATGTGGGATGTTGCTGGAGATGGGTTCGAGTGCCTTGATGAAATGGGATTATTAGAGGTTGCAAATCTTTCTTTAGATGAGCCAGAGTTGGAAGCAATGATATTCAATGATGATGATATTGAAGGCCAAAGACCAACATCTGAATCTAATTCTATCATTCCCTCTATTGAGTAGTTGAACTTTCATATTGTACTAAATAGTTTTTTTGGTTATATTTTTGTGGTTGTACTAGACATTTTGTACTAAACATCTTTATGTTATGAGCTAAACAAGTTATCATGACATTGATTTAATATTGCTTGCCATTTTTAATATAATATTACCTTAATTTATATATATTATATTTAAAATTATTATGCCGTGTCCACGCCGCACCCGTGTCCTATATTTTTAAAAAATGCCGTGTCCCGTGTCCGTGTCGTGTCGTGTCCGTGTCGCCGTGTCCGTGTCCGTGCATCATAGCTTTTAAGTATACTTCCTTCGAAATCAATTGTCTTAAGTCAGCAACAGTAAGGGCTATGCAATGTGTCCAGCTTAGTTTCTCCCAAGTCAAGCATCTTAAATATAAAGAAATTATATCAGGGCATCCTAATGCAAATTTATATTGGCATGGATGCATTAAATGACACATCTCTTTAAAAGCACATTGTAATTTTCACATTCATCTCTTCTTCCATGCAATAAGTGGAGTTATCTATTTGTCTTCACCAACTCGAATGTAAATTAAGTTCTTCCTTAATATTTGGGGATTCAAATTCTCTTTTCCAGCTAGATTTTGTAGGTATTCTCAATAAATGGATTTCAATCCTTGTCAATTTATGTGAAGTTTAAGAAACCCCTATATTTCATAAGGAACTCATCAATCGACATCTCTAGTGAATTGTAACAAACTTTCATCCCAATAAGGAGCTATTTTGGATGTTTATGCTCAATGTTGAGATACCTTAAAAGCAACAAAGTATCCATTGCTTGTTATGCCCCTAGTTCTTATGAGTTTTGTACGTGTCTGATTCTTCTGATAGTTTTTGTTAATAACTTCTCATATGAGTAATCTAATAACTTGACCTTATCAACTTTAAATAATCCTGTAACTTCTTATTCCATTAAGAATTGAATCTTTCAGAAATGTACTAACTATCATGCCTGATGTAGAACAACATGCATGAATTGGAAACTTGCACAAAATATGTTAAGAGCAATTTCAGATTTCGTTATATGTGATTAAAACGATAAAGTAAAACTAACAAATGGTCACTTCCGTTTAGGCAAAACAACACAAGGTGCTAAACGAATTCAAAACACGTAGGAAAATAAAGCATTGTATACAGAGTAGTTTTCAACTTAACCTTTGTTTAACAAGAAGATCCAAAGCAACGAGGTAGCAATTCCTACGAATACTAGTGGATGGCGATAAGTCGACACAATCTCTTGCTTATACAATTTCTCACGATGAAAGTAGAATTTGAGAGTAATGATTCAGTGAAGAAGATCACCTTCTCGGAGAGAAACGACGTGGATCACTATACCTTTTCGTTATTTCTTCTTCCCTTGCCTTGATCACAATGAGTAGCAAATGGTAGATGGCCTTCTCTTTGATTCCAGCGATGTTGAAAATATAATCTCCTTGGTACCGTCCCAAATGATGGAAAAATTGAGAAGTTTTCTCTAGCAAGGAGATAGGAGAGAAGCTTCAAGCCATTTCCCAATAACCTGAAAATTATTTCAGGTTTTCCTTCTAAAAAAACCTGAGAAGGAAATCTCAGGTTCATGTAATAGGAGTTGAGAATTGGAGCCAAGGGTTGCAGTAGCAAATACACGTGCATAGGAGGGAGCGAGAAATGGTGGGGAGGAGATATGTGAAGGGAAGGGAATCGGGTATGGAGAAGCTGGGCCGGCAATGTAGAGGAGATAGGGAAATTCTCTCCAAAAAGAGGTTCCTGGGTGTTTGAAATTCGGCAGAGAGGGAGTAAAGAGGTTTTATTTTATTTCCAAAGGAGGCATTTGGCTTTTGGAAAGAATTCCAACGGAAGCCTTGATGGAGCCGGCGGCATGCATGGCAGAGGAAGATTTTGGTGCAGGTAATTAAGGTGTCTTAATTAGGATTTGATTTAAGAAAGGCTCCTTTGGAATCCACTTGTATTTGAATTTCAAATTAAGCCCAAAACAAATACTTTCCTAAAATAGATGAATTATTTTAGGAAAGATTTTGAATTCAAATTCAAAAGGAATTTAAAATTCAAAATTATCCAAAAATAATTTTCAGTCAATTAATAAACTCAAGGGGAGAAAAGGCAGTGGGGGCCGGAGATGGGCGGGGCCGGTCGGCGGCTAGGAATTGGTGCCGGTGGCCTAGGGGCTCGGGTAAGGGGTTGGCCGTGGGTATTGTGTGGGGATGAAATGGCTCGGGTGGGTGGAGAAACCGGCGGCAAGGCGAAGTGGGGTGAAGGGGTTTCGGCAAAAACAAAACGGGAAGAAGAGAAGACAAAAATAAACCACGAACCCGGCCGTCTCCAAGGTTGGTGGGTGATGCGCCAATCTCCCTCTCCAAGGGATCTCTCCAAAACTCTCCAAGAACTCTCAAGGCTCTCAAAATCACAAGTGCAGGAAGAAATCTCAATAATCATTCATTAAACCTCCAAAGTACAAGAAGAAGGCTACAAGTAGCCTAATACAATGCCATAAAATAAAAGACTAAAATACCCTCGAGGGGCTACAAGACTCAATCCCTCAAGCAAGGGTACAAAAGGAAAAATGCAGAAATAAAAATACATGAAAATAAAATGATCATACTAAAATCAGAAATACATCGGGTAAATCGTGGCAGTAGATCTACGGCCACGTCGACGGTAGACTTTCCAACTAATGTCCTCATCAATGCCTCTCATCATTCACAAATATGGACATGATTCAAGTTCTCAGAGAAAATAAACCCCTTTTAGTCTAATTAATTTACCTCACTAATTTTTTTTTTTATTATTGTTTAAACTATTTGAATCCAAGTTTAATAACAAATTAATTGGCTTTTGCCAATTTCGGGTGGATTGTATTTGTTTCATGGCTTTCTTTCCTCCATGAATGTTGCCCTAGAAGATTCGAATGTGTTGTTGGATGAAAGTTATCTACAATTTTTTGTTGTTGGTGGTGATGTTTGATTTAAATCGAATATGAGTAATGAGGTATAAGACCAAATATTGGTTATGTGGTGATTGTTGTTGCATTTACAATTATGATGATGCTTGATTCATAACTTCATGCAATTTGCCTAAATTATATACCTTTCCATCTTTTTTTTATTTTTGCATAGCAGTTAATTTACTTTTCCATTATTACAACATGAAACATACTTACATCTTTATCATGAATTTTCAGGTGTATGAATTCGATGAAGTTTCACCAAACAATAAACCACCTCCCATTACAGATGGAACGCCAAATGAAAGTGTTTCGGATGTCTTTGTTCGTGTGACACAACTGATGTCAATTTTAGAAACTCAATATTCTGAACAAACCATTGTTATCATATCTCCAGATTCAGATAATTTGTCGATATTGCAAGCTGGATTAACAGGAGTTGACCTTCGCAGGTATTGTAATCAAAATTTTAAGCTTCCCCGACATTTCCTAGCAATTTGTTATTTTAGTGGTCACACACTCTTCTTTATAAGTTTGAATAACCATCCAATTGAATTATGCATACTAGTTTTTCTTTGGATTGCTTTCTTATTAATCAAAGCGAAAATAGCCTACATTTTGTTAGCATGAAAGGTGCAACACATGCAGATTTTAATCTACCAAGATTATTAGACCTATCAAGACAAAAAGTTCAAAAAACAGTTAAATATAGTGTTCAAAAAGATCCCATTTAGTTTTAGCACTTGAAAAGTTTTTTCCAATATTTTATTGTCCTAGTTTTGCAAACTCCCAACTAGACACTTTAGTTTAAGTGTATACGTTTTTTGAAGTTTGCTTCTACATAGAGTACAACGAAGAGCTCATTTGGTTCTCGCTAGATTTTTTTTTAAACTCTTGATACTATTTCTAATGTAATAATTTCATTGTCCCACACAAAGCAAGTAAAAACAAAGTCATTATGTTCTAAAAAAAACATAATGTCTTATTACAAACAATGAAATCGCCCTAAGAAAGTAAAAATGTAATCAATTTAAAAAGAAAAGCATATAATTCAAGATGCTTGGATAAAATTTTCTAGTTGACTGGTATCCATTACTTTTAGCAATTGATTTCTTTTTTCTATTTTGCATACAGGCACTGGGATCTATCATTCAAGCCTGGGGAGGTTCGAATGGTGGATCCTGAAAGCATCCCCACTTACAAAATGCCAGCATCAGCTGTTTACAAGTGTATGAATCCCCCAAGTTGTACATGATCTTGGACAAGTTGCAATCTAAAGAATACCTTTGTTCTTCTCTTTATTTACACATGTAATTGTGCATCTTATTGTAATCAAACGAGGTATTATTTTAGTCAAATTAAGACATCCTGCTAACTTCTTTTTAAACCTTCAATTGCAAAATGTAGCTAACTCAGTCTATTTTATTTGGGTTTTCTTTTTTGTTACCATTTTTTCCTAAGCAATGCCATGGGCTAACATTTATGTGACAAACCTCTACCCCTTAACCTATTTGTGCACTCAATATTTATATAAAAAAATGTTATTCATGCACGGCAAGTCAGCATCTCCAACTTTTGAACACATGCTCATACATTTAGAGTGCGTTTGGGATGGCGTTGCTGCTGCTGTGCTATATAAAAAGCATTGCACTAATCGCGTCAGAAGCGGTTACAAATATTTCTGCTTCCCCACGCATCTTTGCGTGATCAGACCCTATCTCCCACGGTCCGCTGCTTTCCTCGGTATCGAAGGTAAAAATGACGTAAATGCCAACTTCGTGGGAGAGTGCGATCATTTTCGCGATACCCACGCCCTCATCTCCACTACGGTGGCTCCCCTCACGGCATTCTCATCATAAAAGTCATTGACATACGATTTTCATAGAGGTCATTGGTCATCGCAATCCCTATCCTCCTCCTCGTCTCCACCATAGTCATCCACTCGCTGGCCCTCTTTTGTTCTACAGTCAGCAGCATTGCAACCTTCAGCCTCGCCAAAAGCCTGCTTCTTTCAGTTGTCCTCTGTTTCTCTCTAGAACCAGTTCCCATTTCACCACAACATCAACCATAAGTTACTGCTCTCCAAGAATCTGCCTTCTGTTGTTCTTTTCAGCCGCAAGAAACCCGCCAACTGTGCTAGTTTTTATTTTTTCCGCAGCAAACATTCTTCCACATTTTACGTCAACTCCTTCCACCGCAGTAATTTTGTTTTTCCTGCCTTTTTTCAGCCACAAGAATCACCTTCACCTTCATTCCAGCCGCAGTTTTGCTCCAGGCGCACCATATCTTCAAGAAGGATCCATTGGAAGTCTTGCTGCCTATCAAGAACCTGCTTTTTCATACAGCAGAACCTCCACACCAGTATTTTCTTCTTTTTCCCATACATCCTACTCTACAGTTGCCGTCTCCAATACTTGAGAGCTTCACTGTCATCCCTCTTCAACATGAACAATCTTCATCCAGTAAGGATTTGCTATTCCTTCATTTCAATATCCATAAAAATGTATTTACAGACTTGGAAACTTGTTATTCTTATGGTTTTTTATGTTTTTCATCTTATACCAATATATTCGTTTATGTTGTGAGCTTTAACATAGCTTTCTAGTACATCCTTCAGGAAATACTGGTGTGCCTTTACATAAGATCTAGCAAAAGTTCCATCTGCTTAAGCCAAACAATTAGACTTCATTTTTTTGCATATTGTATCCTCTATAGAAAGTAAACTCTGCCAATTAAGATCTCAAACTCAAGCATGCATATAAGCAACTAGCATTCAAATGGAACATAACAACAAATTTTATAAGGCATAATAATGGCATACTTTGATGAGGAAACATGCTTAATTTCTTCTTTATCATTTGGAGCATTCAACACTTTTATAATACAATATATGGCTGATATGTCATCAAAAAATTATCTTGTTCGGACACAAATCTAGATGCAAAATCAAGTTGGAAACTTCCAAAATTAAAATTGGGACCATCCGAACTCCGATTTTAGCAAACTTATAGTCGAACTGAGCGTCTGGGAAATACGAAGCCAACGACACCAAAATTGACTCAATCTGAGTCCAAATGGATCCAAACTAAGGGTCCGAAGCGCTGTTGGAGGGTTCGAACCACAATTTGGATTATCAAATGGTTTCCAAACATGACATGCTTATAGTTGAATCGAGTGTCTTGACAAGATGAATCCAACGAGCTCAAGATCACTGAATTCTGACATCACAAAGACCTTCAAATGTCTAATGAACGGTCCACGATCAACATATTCAATATTGGCCGTCCATCCTACCACTCCTCATTTACTCTTGATCTCTCACCTATTTACGGGTCATGCCACTCCATAAATGTATAATAGACCCCTCATTCCTCTTGGGGAGGGGGCTCCAAGCAAGAGAGCAAGAGAGAGATCGGAGATCACTCTTGACTCCTCACTCCTCGACCACCGTCTTAATTCTGCTGAACCATCACCTGAGGCCCTGAGCTATGCTGGACCACCACTTGAGGCCTTGAGCTCTGCCGGACCACCTCTTGAGGCTCTGAGCTCTGCGGACCACCACTTAAGGCCCTCACCTTCGTCGGACCACCGCCTGACATCGATTCTCTGCAGAACCACCACCTGAGCTCCGCTGGACCACCACTTGAGACCCTGGGTTCTGCCGTACCACCACCTGAGGCACGGGCTTCTCCCAAACCACCACGTAACGATAGGACTTCCGTCGGACCACCACCTAAGGCCCGAACTTCTGCCGGACCACCACTTAAGACCCGAACTTCTGCCGCACCACCGCTTGATGCATGGAGTTCTATCGAAGTACCGCTCTACTACTATGGTCTTTCGGACCCTTGTCTCCTGTCTACTACTATCTTTTCGACCTCTGTCGCCTACTATGACCATTCCTACCTCCATCACCAGACAACAGTCTTTCTGACCCCGGTCTCCTGCCAAATATGATCTTTCGGACCCCTGTCTCTTGCCGACTACGATCCTTCCGACCTCTGTCACATACTCTGGTTCTTCCGACCTCCATCACCAGACAACGGTCTTTCCGATCTCTATCATATCGATTATGGTCGTGTCGACCAAACAAACATGTTTATGTTGATTATTGTAACTCTCACCATGTAATGCACTCTATACGATGTACATTTGTAACATCAAGCCAAGGCCTTCTTCCAAGGAAGGGCCTTATTTGTAATTGACTATAAATACTAGTGGATTCATTCAAACTAGGCCAGGCCCTGTGGTTTTCCCCCTTTTTAGGGGTTTTCATGTAAAAACTTTGATGTCACTTTTGAACGCTGCACCCTCTCTCTTATCTGCTTGTGTGCTAGATCTTCGTACAATGCTAAGACATTAAACTATATATTTCTCTATCACCGTAAATATTCCAGGACGCAACAATGACTATCAAACATGCTGGAAATTTCTAGTAATGCTTTTCCACCTCTGAGTTATTTCAGAGGAAAACTTTGCTTATTTTTTTACAAATTTAAAGCTATACGTTTACATTTTGCATTTCATTTAAGTTTTCAAACTTCTGCAATCAATTTAATAAGAAAAGAGGGTATTTGCTTTGTCATTGATTTATATAAAGAGGCAGATAAATTATATTTTTCTGTTAATTTCTTCCAACGAAAAAAGTGTTAATGAAGTTTCAGATTACAACTGTCAGTAAGATTTTTTAATAATTTTCAAAGCACCATTGACTTGTATCATTCAATTGGATCCAGGATAGTCCTTGAGAAGGCCACGATCATTTAGTTCTTAGAACTCAAAATAAATATTTAAAAATAAAAAATAATTATTATATTAGAATGATAATTTGACTCTTAATATTCAAATCATTTAGTTTTTTATATAAATTTATTCTCATCTAAATATATATAAGGGTATCAAAGTAATTTATGCTTATAAAGCTAGAGCACAACAGATACACAGTTAAACTTCCCAAATAAAATATATTGTTTTTTATACGGCAACTTCAAAAAGCAACTTTTTGTACATCAACTTCACAACCTGCTTTACCGATAGCTGCAGCCGTTCCAAACTGACCCTTAGACTACTAATGATTTGCTTTAATAAATTTATTGTAACGAATGAGGCTTGTTTGACAAAGTTCAATTTCAGATTTCTAACCTCTCTTTTTCGTCATACCAACAAAGTCTTAAATTATAGTATGAATTCTTTTTGGAACTTTATTAGTGTTAATACTTGAACACAATGTTTGGAGTTATATATATAATAGCCAGATTATTCAGTGCCAGAATGCTGGATGTAGAAATTTGGGATGCCTGAAAGTTGCAAGGGGGATCACCATACATTTATTATTATACATTTAGAGAGAAAAAGCCTCATGATGATTTTTTGGATCTCATTTTATATTGCATATAAATGATTTGGAAAGAACAATAAATGTGGCTCAACCATTCATATGAGTTTTTAATATATACAAATCCATAAAATAATATAAACAATATTAAGCAAAATTTACTAAGTGTTTGGTTGAAATACAAAGGGGTGTTAAGTATTTCAAGTGCATAGGTTTTACAAATTTTGATGTTTTGTTGGAATACAAAGTAGATCAAAGTAAAGTAAATGTAGTGTAAATCATTTTAGTTTATTTTTTAAGTAAATAAAACCTGCCCAGTTTTAAGCCAGAACAGTTTACACCACAATTTCATTTGATCAACGCCCACCATCGCTACCATCCTTCAGCCGCCGCTGCCACCTATAATGTTGGCAACCACCACCGCAACCCTCTACTGGCGACCACCACTGTCGGCCACCACCAGCACGGCAGATTGACCCCATCGCCGACCACTTCCACTACCGGCTACCACCACTATTGGACACCACCATCGGCTAACACACCCGCCGATCTCCGCCACCACCTGCCTCCAACAACCACCACCACTACCCGCCCCCGCCGCCAATCTCCACAGCTGTTAGTTACCATCACCACCACCACCTGCCACCGGCCACCACCAATGCCACTACCAGTCTCCACCATTGCCAGCTACTATTGTCGTCAAACACAATCACCGATCACCATGCCATCCGATACCGCCACCTGCCACCAACCACAACCACCACGTCCACCTCACCCTCTGATTGCCACCATTTTTAGACTTTACACTGCATTCATCAATTTCAAAAAAAAAAAAAAAAATCATTCACTTGTACTTACATTCACCAAAAAAACTCTAAAGTTTTCCTTTTATAATGCATTACTTTTACACTATATTTATTTTTTATAGTGCATTCTTTTTTTAGCTTAACTAAACAACCCCTAAGTAATATAAGACTAAATAGATAAATTGAAATTCTCAAATTCATGACAACATATACTACATATTTTAAACATATTGTTTAATTAATTTTTTCTAATTTAATTTTTTTAGTTAATGGTTATTTATTTATTTATTTATATACTTTAAAAAAAAATTCATCTATTTATTAATGACAAATTATCTAACATAAATAATTTATGGATAAAAATATATAATGTGAATTTATTATATAATCTATAGGTCTAAATTATATATAAATATATAACATTGATAATAATTTATATTAAATTTATATGTTTATATGTTAATTAAATTTATGTTAATTAAATATGAATCAAATTTAAAGATCAAACGTTTTTAAAATTTAAAATTTAAAATTGCATATGATATTATTTATGTATGAATTTAATTTAATTTTCTTACGTAATTATTACATCATCATTAGTTCATTTATATTTATTTAAATAAATTTAATATTAATTATATCATCTAGTTCAACCCCAATCTTACCATTAAATCTTGAACCTCTCCTTCTTTCGATTATATGTCCAGTTCTATATTTTGCAACCTTGAAGTTCAGAGCTAGTGATAGGGTGTGGCTAGTAAATGGAGCATAAAGGAGTGAATTGAGGGTGACATAAGAGAGAGGTGGTTGTGCTGGAGTCGATGGCTAAACCACCATGAAAAGGGTTGAAAAGGTGGATTTTGGTCCTCCTATCCATTGAGGTACACTAGAAAGCACTCACATCATGTGGCCATACAAATGAAGTCGGTGGGCCCATGAATTAGCTAATGAGTTAGAGGGTTGGCTAATGAGTTTGATGAGTTTGATGGGTTGGACGAAGATATTATGTGTTGTGTTAGTGCTTATAGTCTTTTTTGTTGTCTAGTTGACTATGTTAGAAGTGGGCTGATAGGTTGAATTCAAGAGGGTGGCCAAATTATCAATAGATTGGATATGGTTCAATGGTTCACAAAATGGCCATAGCATCTTCATGTTAGGATAAATCATTGGAGAGTGTAGGCTTATATTTTGAAATATTATATGTAATTGAATTATTAAAATGTCTTGGAATGATGTGACCTAACCATAAGCAAGTTGGAAGAGGAGGTCAACAATACACAGGTAATTTTCATCATTAACTTCATCATTAGATGTTTTGTCTTGATTTACAGAGGTGGTAGGTACTCCTTGGAAGATGCAAAAGGTGTTACTGTGCAAATTAGAATTTTGTTTCCTTCTGTCATCTACAAGATGTTGTGCATCGTGATTTAAGCCAAATGGAATTTCTCTCTTTTTTATGGGAAAATTAGCAACTTTTTGAAATCATACAAAGTCTATTTTTTTCTTATAATAATCTCTTTTTAATATTTCTTTTATTATTATATGTTGCATATGCTTTTCTTCTAGACTTCCTTTTAGAACTTTCTTTTTAATTATTTTTGTAGAATGTCCTAGTTCATATAATGTAGCATTATCACTTAATAAGGATAAATTCCTAAAAAATGTGTCTGCCTGTGGGAATTTTGAATGTCTTATACAACAAATCTAAAGATAAATCTTGATTCTATAAAAGTGGAAAGTTGGTTTTCCAATCAGAGTAGTTAAGGGTCGGTTTGGGATGGCTTCACTGCTTCTTTGCTGTATAAAAAGCTGTGAAATGATAGTTTGGGACATTGCAGCAGAACCGAGTAAATTTTTGCGGCCCATGCTGCTGACTGTGACCTTTGACTGGCTCCCGCGGTTTCGAAGGGCGGAAATGTCATAAATGCCCACTTGTGCGACAATTCTCTTTATCATTTCCGATCTCCCTCATGGTCGGCAATGTCATCTCCTGACCATGCCACTACAGTTTCTGTATCACAGGCGGTGGTGGCCGGCAACGGCGCAAAAGATGGCGTAATATATTAGGTAACAAGTCTATCAACTGATCTCTTTCCCTATTTCAGTTTTCTCATCATTTCTTTGTGTTTTCTCTTCGAATGTCTTCCGACCTAAATTTGGCATTTGCATTGAGGAAGTCCATCGACAGACAAACAAGAACAAGTTGCTGCATCTTCTTCTCTTAGGGCCACCTAGGACGGAGAAGACGTCAACGATCCTGGTTTTGGCACAGAAGCTCTAGGGGGCAACTCAATATTTCTTGTATTGTTTATGCTAGGTTTAATTGGACAAGATTGATTTATTTTTGTCTCCTTTTTTGAATTAGTTGAGGAGATTTGTTATTCATACACATATTTGGAGTGAGCAAGGGAGATGAAGGTAATTTAATTTTAATTTCTCCTCTATCTTTGGCATCCTTCTCTTGGTTTTGTAGAATGGAATATACAATGATTGCCTTTTTCTACCCCTAAATGAATGATTTTTGCCTATTATTATTTGTCTGGCAATCAAGGAGTGGACCAAGTCAGTCGTCACATTTATTTCCTACTAAGCTCATTCATGCATGAGCTGAAACCTTTACTTAGCTTAAACTTGAAGCCAATTTTTACAACCTACAGGTTTTTTTAAGCTAAACTTGGTTTTTATGTAACATTGCCAACACTCTAAAAGAAGATATTCTTTTTTTAGGAAAAAAAAGGTCAAGTATAATTGTCTCATAAATTTAAATTTTGTAATTTGTGATACAATTGAACATAACCACAAAATTGGGATCATGTGTATTCTCATCTAAAGCAAATACTCATGACAATGTAGATTTGATGGATCAGGTAGTTTGTTTGATTTGACTGAATTAGATCTATGTATTGTTGACGTTCCATGATGAAATTTGCAAGACCTACCTACACCCACCTGTCAGTAAGTTAGGAACTTAAATTTTGAAGAGGATTGTTGCTTAGATTTTTTTTGTTTATAATTATGTAGCTAGCATCTACTGGGCATCTATCCACATTCTCCTTGCTATTTCTTGAAAGATAATTTATGTTATAAGCATTTTTCCCCTATTGGAGTTGAAACAAATCTCAAGGTTCTTGTATTATTGACAAACATTCAAACTTAACATGAGTTATTTTTTTGGGGATGATCAATGTTTTGTTAGAAGCAGATCAAAAGTCCAGCTCGTAAATTTGTGAGTTTTTTTTTTTGGATGATCAATGTTTTGGAGGATTTGTGCATCCGTTGTTAGTCGTCAATCCATTTTGAATTGTTGAGATTGATTCCAATTGTTTGTTTTGATTTTTAAAGCATTGACTTTTGAGAAGAAATCTGAACTATTCAAAGTGTATTGAATGCTGGGATTTTGTTATTTGACCTCTCAAATTATCCTTTTAATTATAAAAGATTTGAATTCGTGATATATCATACTCATTGTCGCAATCAAATACTCCTTTGGGCAATATTTTAATGGTTTGCTTTATAGTTTCAAACCACATTTTGAAGATGCCAAGAAACATATCCAACAATTTGCTTAACATACAATTGCATCACATTTCTCATCAAAATTACAATCTGCCTTTAGCCTGGTGTGAGCCAAAAGCTTAGAAGAGAATGAGAGTATTGTAAATTGAAGCCAGCCTTGCTTTTCTACCAAATTTTGTTCAATTTCATTGGGCATCATATGTTTTGTATCACCTATGTACATTTATCACTTCAACCTTAAAATCAGAAATGTGGATACTTTCAGTAATGAAAAACAATCAAGTTTTATTAGTGTTATAGTCGTCTATGTTCTATTGTTTTGGTTTTATGGGAAAGTCTTTGGTTGACTGTGAGATATTGGGAGCTTCTGTCATATCAATGGTATTGACATTTATGTTATTTTAAGAGTTAATTTCTTTTGATGTATGTTATTAGAATTTAGTTTTGAAAATGAATTTCATTGCAGTAAATTTCAATGATATTAATTTGTTGTATGAACGTATTTTCTGACAATTTAGTTTTACTATCTATTCAAATTATGGATACTTTTGAATTTGATACCATTTTATTATAATTGTTAATAAAAGTAATATTTTATTCCAACTTTTCTTAATTTTTGGTTAGCAGTAAGCACATTATTACTTTGTGTAAAAAATATTTTTGAAGCCTTCTTAGGTTTTTTTCTCAACTTCATAGAAGTGAAAAAAAAATGTAACTTATTTTATTCAAATTTTATCAAAAGCATTAACATTAAGGCATGGAATAATTATTACTTAGCTTTTAAAATCGTAATTATAATTTTTATTTTATCATTGGTTTTTTTAAGGCTTACAATTTTTTTATTAAAAATTTATATTTTACAAAAACATTAAAAAGTATTTTTTGATAGCAGCTTTAATATATATAAAAAATTGTATCAAATTAAGGGATATAATTTTGATTTAGAACTGTTATTTGGTTTTCACATACATTTTAAAAAAATTATCTTTTAAAAAAATTTCTTTCATCTCAATATTTATAAAGGTATGAATGTATTTTGTTCATGCATAGTTGTAGCACAGCAGCTCCACAGTTATACTATCCAAACAAAATATAAGGATTTATATACAGCAACTTCAGAAAGCAACTTTATGTACAATAATGTCACAACCAGCTTTACCGACAGTTGCAGCCGTCCCAAACGCACCCTAAATTACTTTTCCTATATCAACTTGACACTTAACTTTATAAAATGCTCCATTCATAACAAACAGACTCTTAATTATATGTATATTTCAAATATTTACTTTATATATATAATCATTGGGTAATTATTATCTATTATTCTTACTATTAGTTATAATATTTTTGAAGAAGTTAGTAAATAATTTTAATTATGCCTCAATTTTCATAATAAAATTAATCAATTAAAATTTTGTTTGGGATAGCTTTAAAATTGCTCTTATTTCTCAGCTATAGTTTTAAAATTATGTTTTGAAAAATAAAATTTTAAAGACAAAATTTCAAATATATATTATTTTTTACTAATTATTTTTTCTTAAAAAATGGTAAAAAAGTATTTTAAATGAAGCCTAAATAAGCATGATAATAATGATACTTTTATAATCATACATAAAAGCTTTGCAAGCCCATCAACGAGAGAAGTACTAATAGGACTTTAGAGTACTAATTTTAGTTAATCTCTATTGATCTTTTAGCAAGAGTTTTCTTATAAATCTTGGTGTCACAATACTTTCCTTGTAATTCATTTAAATGTTACTAAATTATAAAAATTTATTTGAATAAAATTAAAGATTAATAAAATTTAAAGATCAATTTTATTATATTTATTTATTGTATTTTTTAAAAAAATCATTAATAATTTTGATGTCTAATGAAAAAAAATATACAAAGGAAATTGAAAATATCATGTAAATGAAGAATTAAATTTTATAAAAATAATTTTTAATAAAGAATAAAATAAAAATAAATTCATATATTTAATAGGATCATTTGAGAAATATCTTAAGGATTAAACATCAAATCATAATGATTATATATTAAATATAAATTAAGAAGAACTAAGAAATTAATTAATGGAGAGTTATGGACGATCATGATTTAACTCAAATAAATGGATGTTATATCATCGTTGATTGATATGCTATATCTGAATAAACTTATTTAGCATTACTCAATTAGGGAAGTAATTATTCTAATAAAAATCTGTCATATTGGCATGCTTAAAATTTCAATTTATTTTTATTTTTTACTCATAAAAATAAAAACTCAATTATACCCTCTTTCATAAAGGGATTTAGTATAGTTTTTTTTTTTTTGATGTATTTAACGCTTATTTTTAATTAGATGCACGTTTGTTTCAATAAGAGATTTATTTTTTAAATTTTTTTTTTGTAAAATTTAAAAATATTATTAACTATTGTTATCCATTATTCTTCTTAATAAATAATAACTATCAAGTATTAAAAAATACTCTACCTGTTCAAACTTTCCCTTTCTGACGCCGCCGGTGAGAAGCAGAGAAGGCTCGGATGATTCAAATTTCGATCAGCACTCCAAGCCCGACGGATCAGGAGAAGGATTCAAATTTCCATCGGCACTCAAAGCCCGACGACGGATCAGGAGATTTCTCTATACGTGTAAAGCAGGAAATGAGTTTGCAAATGAAGGCTGTTTCCTTCACCTGTAATCAGTTCACTCCGCCTATTTCGCGCGCGCGCTCCTTCCGCTTCGACTGAGTATGGAGCTTCCTCTTCTTCTTCACCTATTTCGCGCTTGCTACTTCCGCATCGAGGCTTCCTTCCGCATCGAGGCTTTTTCTTTACCTATTTCTTCTGTAATCGAGCATCTTCTCCAGTTTCACCGAAGTTCTACCTTCGCCTCTCGTTACTTCCCAAAATGGCCACCGCCGCTGCTTCTGTTTGTGCCGTCACAATGATCGGGCTGCTTCATTCATTTCGGAAATACCTTCATAAGCCTCCAGTCACGTTACCCTCTTATCGGGAAAATTTGCTTCAGCCTCCAGTCAAGTTACCCTGCTCTCCATTTCATCCTTCTAGCATTTATTTCAATTCTCCCACTTCCAAATATCCTTTCTTTCCGATGGCTGTCCGAACCCTTCATCACTAACCGAAACCCCTCTTCCATTACTATCCCACCCAAGGCTAAACATGGATCATCCCGCAAGGTGAATATCAGATGCAGATTCGGTGGTAAGCTCATGCCACGCCTTAGCGATGGTACTCTACACTACGTGGGGGGACGAACACGTATAACAGACTTCCGCCGAGATTTGACACTACAAGAGCTCTACTGCAAAATGGAAGAAATCTATGACGGACCTGCTAACATATGCTACAAGCTTCCTGATCAAAACCTTGACAGACTCGTCTCCATTTCATCTGCAGAAGATTTGGACAATATGTTGAACAATTATGACTACCTCAAAAAGACCGCTAAATGTGGATACCCGAGGCTTCATGTCTTCCTCTTCCCTTTATCAAATAGGGAGAATTCTTTGGATGACGTCAATGATGCGACTTGCAATAACAATGGGTTGAGTTGCATCGAGGAAGTCAATGGAGCTATTAAGGCTGATGGATTCAAAACATACAAGAATGACGACCAAAAAGCCGCCACCTCCATGTTGCGTGTAGAAGACAAAGGTGATGGAAGCGGTATGTCTTCTATCATTTTCTTCTTCTATTATTGTTTTGGTTTCTTTCAACTCATCATTAATTGACTTTTTAGGGAATGAAAATACTTCCGTGCCAGACCATCAGAGTTTTTTGGCTCATTCAAATATTAATGACGAAATAAGTGTGATCCCTCAAATAATCAATCCACCGAATGATGCGCGCTTATGTTTTACCAACTTATGAAGAGCCTCGTCAGATTCATTACATTGCACCCTCTTCTTTTGCTATGGCACATGAACCTCAACCGGTAAATATGATTACTCTTTCTCAAAACTCTTATACACCATTATTCACATGCTAAAACAGTGACAAAACTTTAATTTCATAAAATCTCATAAAATGTAATTCTTATTTAGTATGTATTATTTCATGTATTTAGACATTTTATGCAACTATTGTAAATCCTTTGAAGCCTCGTCATCATGTGTGTTTTTTGCAGCAAAATCATCAATTTTATGGAGAATGTTTTCCTGGGATATCCAATTCGAACTCAATCTTTCAAAATCAGGATCCTCGGAATGTTCCTGGTCCCTCGAACATTGATTCATATTTTGGGCATTTTAGACATACACGAGGTTTGCAAATTTCTTTGTAAGAGTAATAAGTCTCAAATATCAATGTCCAATTATTATTATTATTAAATTAAATACAATTATACTGATAATTTTTTCTTATGTTTTACCAACTTATGAAGAGCCTCGTCAGATTCAATATATTACACCCTCTTCTTTTGCTATGGCCAATGCACCTCAATCGGTAAATATGATTACTCTTCCTCAAAACTCTCATACACTTTTTCCTTATTCACATGCTAAAACAATGACAAAACTTTAATTTCACAAAATCTCATAAAATGTAATTTCTTATTTAGTATGTATTATTCATGTACTTAGACATTTTATGCAACTATTGTAAATCCTCTGAAGCCTTATCATGTGCATTCTTTGCAGCAAAATCATCAATTGTATGGAGAAGTTTTTCCTGAGATATCTGATTCAAATCCAATCATCCAAAATCAGGATCCTTGGAATGTTCCTGGTCCCTCGAACATTGATTCATATTTTGGGCATTTTAGACATACACGAGGTTTGCAAATTTCTTTGTTAGAGTAATAAGTCTCAAATATCAATGTCCAATTATTATTATTATTAAATTAAATACAATTATATTGATAATTTTTTCTTATGTTTTTACTAACTTATGAAGAGCCTCGTCAGATTCAATATATTACACCCTCTTCTTTTGCTATGGCCAATGCATCTCAATCGGTAAATATGATTACTCTTCCTCAAAACTCTCATACACTTTTTTTCTTATTCACATGCTAAAACAATGACAAAACTTTAATTTCACAAAATCTCATAAAATTAATTTCTTATTTAGTATGTATTATTCATGTACTTAGACATTTTATGCAACTATTGTAAATCCTCTGAAGTCTTATCATGTGTATTCTTTGCAGCAAAATCATCAATTGTATGGAGAAGTTTTTCCTGAGATATTTGATTCAAATCCAATCATCCAAAATCAGGATCCTTGGAATGTTCCTGGTCCCTCGAACATTGATTCATATTTTGGGCATTTTAGACATACACGAGGTTTGCAAATTTCTTTATAAGCGTAATAAGTCTCAAATATCAATGTCCAACTATAATTATTATTAACTTAAATACAATTATACTGATAAATTTTTTTTTTTTTTTTATGTTTTACCAACTTATGAAGAGTCTCGTCAGATGCATTACATTACACCCTCTTCTTTTGCTATGACCAATGTGCCTCAACCGGTAAATATGATTACTCTTTCTCAAAACGCTTATATACTTTTTCCTTATTCACATGCTAAAACAATGACAAAACTTTAATTTCACTAAATCTCATAAAATGTAATTCTTATTTAGTATGTATTATTCATGTACTTAGACATTTTATGCTACTATTGTAAATCCTTTGAAGCCCATCATATGTGTTCTTTGCAGCAAAATCATCAATTGTTTGGAGAAGTTTTTCCTGAGATATCCGATACAAACTCAATCTTCCAAAATCAGGATCCTTGGAATGTTCCTGGTCCCTCGAACATTGATTCATATTTTGGGCATTTTGGACATACACGAGGTTTGCAAATTTCTTTATAAGAGTAATAAGTTTGAAATATCAATATCCAATTATTATTATTAATAACTTGAATATAATTATACTGATATATTTTTTTTATGTTTGGTTATTAAGACATAGGCACTTATGAAGTAGATGAAGATTTTCGTAATCATGTTGAATTAGTTGAATCGGTGATTCAATCCCCTTGAGGTTTGTGTCTTCACTCTTTTATTTTGATCAAATGAATCTAGTACGATATTCTTTTATGTGATTTTGATATATGTAGATAACTATTGTTTCACAATGCTTCTATGCTAGTTTACCAAAAAGTTGAGGTGATACATTTTGTATTTTAGAAACTAGTTTCTTCATTTTATTTGGACCACAAGACTCTAACATTTATCTTATCTTAGATTTTATTAAATCATAATTGTGTAAGTGGAATATTAGTTGGTTTGATTGAATTTTTCCCTGACCTTTGGCAGCAAGTTTTAAGCAGGATAAAACCATGATTTGGTTTAAATCCATCCAAGTAGTTTTTTGTAACCTTAATCTTATCATCTAATGTAGTCCTATTTTCACCTTATTATATGATAAAATTGTGTATTTGATAATTTCTTTTGGTGCCCAAATTTGAAGTCTTTTGTTGTTCATTAATTTATATATCATTTGGTGAAAATGAATTGTTCATGTAATTTTCTATATTATTAGAGGTCCTCATTCTCCTTAGTTGTTTTTCTTAGGTTCACTAACAAGCAACTCCAAGAGGTCATGTCGCTGGAATACTTATAAGGTATCTATTTGCTCAACTGATATAGAAATACTATCCAACAGTGAAATGAAATATGATGGATGACACCCATCTTTATCTTTTGTTGCCATTTTATTTTGTTAGATGAAATAGTTATGCATTTTATGCATTTTGTTTGCTCATATTCTTCCTGACAATGGAATACATCCACAATCTCAAGTTCCTGCCATTACTCCTCCCACTCCCATGCCCATCCCCTCACAACCAGCTGATCTAAGCTATCTTGAAATTTCAGGATCCAACTCCATAGCTATTGCAGCAAAACCATATTCTGCCCTTTCAGCAATTCCCACTTCTATTGCTCATGGCCATGTAAAGGTTTATATTCTTCAAATTTAGAGTTCTTAAAGCTTATTAATATTAATTAGTTGATTATATTTTCATGAATTGCCATTGTTTACATATGTTTGTTGGGGTGCTCCTACTGCCACTTGTTTTAAAACAGAGCTTGCTCATCTTGAACAAAACTAGCTCACTTATGTATTGTCTTGTTTTGATAAAGCATTTATGGTTCTTGCTCATAACCAGTCACAGGGAGATGATATAAAAGCACAAGCCACCATATTTGCCTAATCTAATTAAATAAATCTACACACAATTATGAAGCTTGATAAATAGACAAGTTAAGTTGCAAACGTATTATATTATTGGATCTTCTAGTTCTTTTTAATTCTCTAGCTACGGCAACCTCAACAGCCCAAGCAGCTTTTAAGTGATGATTGCCATTTGTTAGAGCCAATTATCATTAAATGAATTCACTGACCCATTTTCACTCCAGGAAATTGCACGCCTCCAGAAGGTCCAAGGTCCTAGCATGTCAGTGCAGAATGAAGTTAAGAACCTGATTAAAGAGGGCTCTCAAACAAATCAATTGATCTAGAGGAAGATCCCTCTCAATTCTGTTAAGGCAAATTAATCCTCATGTTTCCATTATTTTATCTGGTCCACTATATTAGCTATCGCTTAATTAATTGCCTTTTTTCTGATTAATCTCAGCCATTCATGTTTAACCAATTGTTCAACTCTCTGCTGTTAGATATAGTATATATGCATGCATATATATATATATATTTATATTTATAGCATGCATATAAAGCATTCTGTTTTGTACTATTGAAAAAGGTATACAACACATGTTAGAGTTCTGATTTCAGTTTTTCTTTCTCCCATTTCTCTGCAACGGTTTACCGTAATTCTCCAATGCCTGCAGTCGTCTCCCAACAATTGATATATGTAGTCTATGCCGTGCAAAATTCTCTGCTCTCTGTGCACTTGGATGCATAGTTTGTAGTTCTTGATAAATATTTTGAAGATTATTTACAGGTCATTTTAACCTTTTTATTTTGAATGTTATTATTGTTATTGATTCTGTGACAAATGGATTTGGATTAATTGCTTGAGCATTAAGTGCTATTTCCCTTTCTTTCTCCTATATGTATATATATACTGATTTTCTTTAGGGTGGAGTTTTTTAAGGGTGTTTAACTGTTTATTTTAAACATGAGGGTTCTTCTTAGCTTGCAAGCTGTCTTCTACCTAACCGCTACTTCTTCCTCTTGTTCTTCCTTCCATTTCTATACTTCACAGATTCCTTTCCACCCATATATTTCTTCTCTAAACTATTGTGAGTTGTAAGTGGTGTTGTGCCATGTTCTATTGGTATATGCTGGAGGAGCAAAGTCCTGTGTTGGGACCTAATTCTTTTGGCGGATCGCTAGTTTGTCCTTTCCTCCGAGCACCTTCCCTAATTTGTATTTGCATGTGAGGTGATCATTTGTGATTTTTATGAAGGTTTATAGTTTTTTTTTTTTGTTATTTGTTCTTTCCTATACGACTTCCTAACAAATTTTCATATTACTTTTATGTTAATTGTCCATAATTTTTGTGTTTGTTTGTGTGATGTTGAAAGAAAGTATCTTAATTTGCATTCCCAGTGTTCTCCTACTTGGTTTAAGAGCCTAGATTGCATTAATTTGATATCATAGACTTAGATTGTAGGGCAAGTCTTTCTTTTCCTTAAAAATAAAAAAAGACAAAAAGTCATGCTACTTAATAATGATTAGCAGAAAGGTAGAAGGAAAGACTGGTGGGACACTAGAAAGGTATAAGGAAAAACTGGTGGGGAAAGGGTACACTCAGACGTATAACATTGACTACTTGGAAACTTTTGCACTTGTGGCCAAGTTGAACATTATGAGGACCTCGTTCTCACTAGCAACTAATTTTAACTGGCATCTGGAACAGTGGATGTCAAAACTTCATTCCTACATAGTGACTTGGAGGAAGAAATATTTATGGAGATTCTACTAGGATTCAAAGAAAAATCTGGGGGTAACAAAGTATGTAGTTAAAAAATGCTCTATATGGGCTAAAGTAGTTAATTAGAACTTGGTTTGGAAGATTCTCAAAAGTCATGCTACTTAATAATTATCGGTAGAACTAAGGAGACCATACATTATTCTTTCAAGCAGTCAAACTCAAGGGAAGTCACAATTTTATTAGTTCATGTAGATGATATCATCTTGTTTGGGAATGATGAAAAGGAGAAAGTGATTCTAAAGAAATGTCTTGCAAAGTAACTTGAGATCAAATATCTTGGTAAATTAAAATATTTTCTTGGAATTGAAGTGACCCACACTAGCAAATGAATCTTCATTTCATAACAAAAATATATTAATGATCTTCTTAAAGAAACAGATAAACTAGCTTGTAAATCGACACCAACACCAGATAACCAAATCTCAAATTGGGGGAAGTTAAAGAAGATCCCAAATATAGATAAAGGAGCTTATCGGTGACTTGTGGGGAAATTGATTTACCTTTACCACACCAGATCATATATAACATTTGATGTAAGCATGCTCAGCAAGTTCATGCAAAATCTAAAGCAGACTCACATGCAAGCTATAGATAGAATACTACACTATCTTAAGGGGAACCCAGGTAAAAAGATTTTCTTCAAAAGAGACTATGGAATAACACTAGAAGCATATACTGATGTAGATTACTTAGGATCACCAGTAGATAGACGATCTACCTCATGATATTGCACATTTCTTGGAGGAAATCTTGTTATATGAAGAAGCAAGAAATAGAATGCGGTGGCAAGGTCTTGTGCAGAAGCCGAATACAGAGCTATGAACTTAGGAATATTTGAGCTACTATGGATCAAGATAATTCTAGAAGACCTGAGGATCAAGTGGGACCCATGAAGCTATATTGTGACAACAAATAAAAAATCAACATAGTTCACAATTCGGTTTATCATGACAGGACCAAGCACATAGAAGTGGATAGACATTTTATAAATGAGAAATTAGTCAGTGGTCTTGTATGTATCGACCCTATCTCATCAAAATATCAGCTTGCAAATATTCTTACTGTGGGACTCGATAACTCTATCATTTTGGGATTGATTACCAAGCTGAGAATGACGGATTTGTATTCCCAGCTTGAGGGGGGAGTGTTAAATCCTAGGCGTCCCTTGATATTTTGATCCTACAATTAGGTTGAGAATCCATGGGAGGCTCACCTATTAAATCCTAGCAGTCCCTTAGCATTTTGATCTCACAGGTAGGATGAGAATCCCTGAGAGGCTCATAGAGATCGCGCTGATCTCCTTCGATATTTAGGTGATTGATTTAGGAAGCATTATATTAGAGCAATTATGCATGATTCTACAATTATTTGTTTCTCTATTAAGATATATTGTATAGATCTATAAATAAGGACAAGTTTGTGCAATAAAATTAAGCCTTTTACCTCTTAAATTCTTTGAATTTTACAGTTCAATACTGCGAAGGAATAAGGATTGATAAACAAACATGATCCTTCAGATTAATTCATGATGAATTAGCAATATGTGGGAAAAAAGTGTCTTTGTAGAACATTATTGATCAAATTTCTGAAAGCTGTCATTAATAAAATGTGCATATGGCTGTTGGCTGATATGACGCCGTTTATATGCTGGAACCAATACCTGTTTTTAGAGGCTTTTTATGACATTAAGAATTGTTGTTTCCCCCTGCTGTTGTATAATTCTATCAATCCTTGTTGATCATTGTTCTCCTTGCAGTAATGTGAAGTCTGCTTATATGAAAGTCCTCTATATGTGGCTGCTAACTAAACTTTGATGTGTAGGGTGAGCTTGCTATGGCATTTGGGGATTTACTAAGAAAACTATGGGGTCCTGGCCGAACGTCAGTTTCTCCTCGGCCATTAAGGAAAAACTTGCCCGTTTTGCTCCTCAGTTTAGTGGATATAATCAACATGACTCTCAGGTTTTAGTTGTTCTGCTTTTTAATTTATTTGCTCGTGCAGATTTTTCATACTTAATGATGTATGGCCCATTTCAGGAGCTTTTGGCATTTCTTTTAGATGGACTTCATAAAGATTTGAACCGGGTAAAGCATAGGCCTTATATAAAGTCTAAAGATGCAGATGGACGTCCTGATGAAGAAGTTGCAGATGAATACTGGGCAAACCACATTGCTCGTAATAATTCTATTATTGTTGATGTATGCCAGGTACTTGGGCGGTTTAAATCAGAAGTTTAAAACATCAATAAGGGAAACCACACATATTTCTATATATATATATATATATATATATATATATATATATATATATATATATATATATGATAATGTGTTTGTTAAATGTTTCAATATTCAGATTTCTTCTATCTTGTTACATTCCTATGAATGTGCCATGTTTACACCAATTAGTATCATTATTATTATCTTGCACATAAGCATTATTTGAGTTTTACCTACCTTTAGTGGCTGGTCTTGTCAATGTTTCTTGTTTTGTTTGTCTTTCTTAGCTATTGGTTTTTCACTTGGAAAAATCATTTTCAACAATTCGCTTTAGCCTATACACTTTTGCTTATTTTTCTTTCTGGTACTTGACTGATTGTTGCCTGCTGCCTTACCTTGCCAAACTATCTAGCTTCGGGTACTTATACCCATTTTTTGAAGTCTTCATTTAGTCTTACCCTAACTATTTGGGGTCAACATTATGCATCCTTATCTTCATTTATTTTTGCTAAGTGTTATTTGAGATTCACAAATCATTTTGAACAACTTCCATACATGTAGCCCTACTTATAATCCTCATTTGTTGTTCTCAACCTTTTTCAATGTATAATTCATGTTTAGAAATGATGCTCTTCTTCTATTTAGGTGTTTGGATGTCATTGTCATTGTTTTCTCATCCAGAGTAAAGCCTTTGATATGCTAGCATCTGAGTTGGCACAAAGGATTTGGGTGCAATGCACAATCAATCGAGGCTTTAAGTTTTCACTCTCTTCTCTCTTTTAATGCCATCACATAGAGGCTTCTTGGGCTGTAAGTGGGACAACCTAGAAATTCTCTTTCATCTACACTGTAACCATCTTTTCATATGTCATGGGAGACTTTTGTGGAGTGAATTCCCTGATATATGAATAGTTTTGTTTAATTGTTTTTTTTTTTCAGTGTACTTTAAAAACAATGTCATGTTTCTCTTGATTGAATATATGCAATTATTTAGTATATTTGTTCATTGAATACCCGTATGTTTCAAACTTGCAACTTTAAAGAGTTAAAGAAGCGCAGAAATTCATATTGCAATTTTTAGTTTTTATCGATTTCAAACAGAAATTTGTTTGTAATTTTTTAAATATTTTACTAGATGAGAACATCGTGCATATACTTGTTTATTAGAGTATTTTTATGATATAGAAAGTATTATCAAGTACTTAATTTCATGTAATCTTTTCTTTCTACTTTGTAACCAAACAAAGCTATTTAATGTTTTAGTGTCAAAATATTCCAACTATAAATATCTAGATATTCTGCTATCATTTTTCTAAATAATTACAGTTATTGCGACCAACAGTAAAGAGTATAGTACATTTTGTGTGAGCCATTATAAGCCATCTAAATTATCACTAAGTTTGAACAATGATTAATTCTTCATAAAAAATATATCAAATTATCTCAGGTTGAGGTGAACACCAATAATCATGATCTTACATTTTAAAGGTAAAAACATATTAAATAATTATGAAAATAGAAAATTTCCATTCTCTTACACATTTGTGCACTTATGTGTATATAGTACATGTATGCATATGGTACAATGTGCTTGTAGATATGTCTTTGGGCTTATATGAGGGAATTTTCTCCTCACTTTTTCCTATCAATTTTATGTTTCTTTTAATTTTTTTGTCTGCTCGATATTGGATGCCAGTTTCTGATGAGAGCTAGTCCTTCATTATTTTTATCTTTCTGATTTCTGAGCAATGGATATTTGGCAGGGTCAATACAAGTCTACTTTAGTCTGTCCTGTGTGCCGTAAAGTTTCAGTTACTTTTGATCCATTCATGTACCTTTCATTGCCTCTTCAATCACCATCTGCCAATTCCATGACTATCTTGGTCTTCACTAGTGATGGCAGTGCACTTCCAACCCCATGCACTGTAAATGTTCCCAAGCAGGGTCGGTGCAAGGACCTTATCCAAGTTCTAAGCAATGCATGCTCGGTGAAAGGTGGAGAAAAACTTATTCTTGCTGAGGTTTGCAGGATGCTGTGATGGAATTTCTTGGAGGTTTTTTTTTTTTTGCTTGATGCCTCTTGTGATCAATCAACTTGTTTAACTTTAATTGCAGATTCGGGATCACAAGATTCATCAGTTTGTAGAGGACCCTATGCTTCCAGTATCTAATATCAAGGATGAGCACCTTGTTGCTTATAAGGTTCCGAAATTGGATAAAAAGTCAATTTTACTTCAGTTTGTACGTCGCCGTGAAGAACCGTAAGTTGGGCTTCTTTTTTTATTCTTTGTTTTTTTAAATATATTTATTTTATATCCTTTATGCTGTACATTTTAAGAAGTTGGACATGTATTCTGTCATGGGAGGATTACATGTCTGTAACTGCTATTGGCAGTGATTTTAAACTTATGGTTCAGGTCAAATAGTGTAAATGAACTAAGATGATGTTAGCACTCTGAGTATAGGCTTGACCAGTTTTGTGTGCATGGGAAGATGCACTGTTTGGATGATAGCAAGTGATTGAAGAAAAGAGTTTAAGCTCCTACCATCTTGTCCAAATAGCCAATACTAAATGTTAAGAACATAATAATATAAAAAAATCAGAACTCCACATATAGGGATTGGTATTCGCCCCTCTTCCTGTTTATAGTTTGGACCATATTTTTTATTTCTACTTATAAAGGAGCGAATTTGTTTTGTAAAGAAAGAAATCAATATGCAGCGTCAGTGGTTTGAGAAAAAAGAGTTTTCTTCGTTAAATAAAATTAGACCTCTAGATATAGGGATTGGATATTAGTCAATTTTGTTTTTTAATAATTTTGAACTTATTGTTTATTTCTATTTATCAAGAGTAAAAAAGGAAAGAAATCAATAGGCAACGTGATTGCTTTTAGAAAAGGTTCAATTATTTAAATACAAGGGTCTAGAGACTCGTTGCTGAATGTGAAAATGCAAGATTTTTTTCCCTAAATAAACTGCTTCTCCTATTTGGAATTATTGCAATAGCTGAGGGGCGTGGAATTTCTTTAGAAATTTAACAGTTGCTTCCATGTTTACTTTTGAAATTCAAGGGATTTCACTTTTTAGAATTGAAAGCTAGGAATACCCCTTTCATTATAAGAATAGAAAGATTCCAAAGTTACTACAACAATAACATCGAGCCTTTATCCCATTACATGGGGTCAGCTACATGAATCTTTTTTCTACATGTATCCTATCAAGAGTAACTTATCATTTAAATCTAATAAAAAAAAGGTCATTTATGATATTTTCTAACTAAGTCTTTTTAGGTCTACCTCTATATTTCTTAATATATGTTAGATCTAATACATCTCTCCTAATCAAGTCATCGAAAAGCTGACGTTTTATGTGTCCAAGCCATCTTAGGCGACTCTTTCTAATCTTATCTGCCATTGGAGCTATTCCAACCTTTTCACACGTATATACTCGTTACATATTCTGTCTTCAAGCGTGAAGCCACTCATCCACCTGAACATCCACATCTGTGCAACACTTAACTTAAATTTACGCTTCTCTTTTATTAGCCAACATTCTGCACCATAAAGCATTATAGGTCTCGCCACCATCTTATAGAATTTTGCCTTAAGTTTGAGGGGTACTTTTTGTCACACAATATACAATCCAACTTGAATTCTACTAGTAATATTCTCATCTATTTCATCATCACTTTGAACAATAAATCCGAGATATCTAAAACATTAATGACTTGATCGCCCAAAGTCACAATCTCCCACTAGATGTATTACTACTAAAATTATACTCCATGTATTCGGTGTTAGATCTTCTCACAAAAACCTTTAAACTCTAAGGTTGACCTCTATAATTCAAGTTTTCCTTCAACTCTCTCTCTACTCTTATCCATAAGAAGAATATCATAAGCAAAACAGCTAGGGAAGCTATCAAAGTCTGAATTGAATGCTGCCTATTTGCTGTCTAACACTGATTGATCGATCCTGCAGCATCATTTGCCATGGCCGTGTAGTCTTCACTAACATTTTACTAAATCAAATTCTTCAGTGGATGATGACAAAGTCTGCTCTAATCTTTCAACCTCAATGGCTATCCATGCAAAATCCTCCTTAGTGTAAGCGTCTGCCACTCGGACTCCAGCTGTTTCTCCAAAAGAGCGCTCTCCCTCTACCTCAAAACCTTGTGATGAGGACATCTTCAGCGATTTCGACACATGTACCATCAGGAGACGCCGGAGATCGACGGCCACAATCATGAGTTGTATTTTTAGTCATTTTATGTAGTAATTTTTTTTTTTAATTTTATGTTTTTTCCGCTTTTTCCCTTATGGGCATTTGGTCGCTATTTTCATTTTTATAGTTTTTTTTGGATAAATGAACATGACATTTCATGTTCTCTTTGTGAGTGCAAACCTCCTTGATCTCTTAGTGAGTTCGTAGGAGAAACTAGATCTCTTTGTGAGTTCTAGATTTTCTTGTTTTTTTAATTTTCTCTTTATTTCTCTTGATCTCGTCGTCGTCACAGAGGTTTGGGTTGAAGCATTTGTGGAAGATTGGAACTCACTCTTTGAATCCCTAGAATTTTCCCTACCTCCCCCCCTGCTCATTGTCGTCGCCCCTCCTGGATTGCCCAGGCCGCCGGCCTGCAGCCCCAACCCGCCGGCCAGCAGCCACCGGCCAGCCCGCCAGCCCGCCGACCCCTTGGATCCCCTGCCGCCGGCCCCCTTCTAGTTCTCCTCTTCGAATTTTCAAATATTTTCTCTTGATGACTTTCCTAATTAAGCCATGTTAATTTAGGAAATTAATTAAGGGGAGTTACACTTATTTGAAATTCAAATTGTTTTCCCTCATGTTTGCCTTTGAATTGGGCAGTTACCTAATACAATTAAATTCTGAAATTACTTCAGATTTTAATTAGTTTTACTTAACCATATGGTTCCCTTTTGTTTATTTCACAAGCCCCTCACCTCTCTCTATGGCCGGCCACTCCCCTCTCTCTCTCTCCCCTATTAATTCTCTTTTAATACACCTTTAATCCCTTCCCTCCTAGCTTAATTTCAAATTCAAAATTTTGAAATTGAAATTAAAGTTCTCTACACTTAAGGAAATCTGAAATAAAATTCAGATTTTGTGTTCTTCCCCCCCATAGCCTCACCCTCCCCTTCTTCCCTCTCAAAATCGTGAACCCCTCTTTTCCCCTAGCTCACGGCTAGCTCTCCCTCTATTCCCTTTGGGTGTTTCGTTCCCTTCCGGCAAGGATGCATGGCGGAACCCGAATGGAACTTTGGATTTGTGCATGACGATCGAGATCAAGTTGACATCCTCCAATCATCGTTCTTTGACGTGGGCTTTGATTTCGACGACACCATCGAGGATTACATCGACCGTATCCATTACACCTTAGTTGACGTTATCGACGAGCAAATATCAAAGGGACGTTGGATCATCATTGGACGACCATCATCCTCCACCACTCCGGCCACCATTCCAAGAACGACGATCCTAGGTTCCTTCTTCCTAGGAGCGACCTCGATTCTAATGTGGAGACTCTTCTTCCGCTAAAGCCTAGAATATTTGAGCGTACGGGCTCCAAAGGTGAGAGTTTTCATTATTAAATCATGGATTCTTGTGTGTATCGTCGTAGCTTTACAATTGATCTTTGCATTTTCTTAAATTGTTTGGGTAATCGACTTCGCTCTTCTTTGCCTAAGCAAGTTAAAAACTAAGAACTCCAAGAATCAATCCTTGTTATAAGTAGTAACTTTATTGTGGGAACACTTTGTTAATTCGCTCTTTTTAATTTCTTGGAGTAACTCCTGTTTGTTTCACATCATCTTGGTATCAGAGCATGGTAGGTATGCATGACATGTTAGAAAAACATCCTAGGGTCTAACCTTGCGTTATAGTTTAATTTTGCATGCATATCATCGCATATCTAAATTTATTCACTGTTTTCCACTGCTGTCTTTACAATTCCTGCACGCATTTAGTGGGTTTTAGGTTAGCATTTCATGTACCTAAGTGCTGTCCACACTCTAGACACCTAACCCAACACTTAACGCATTTATTCAAGCATTGTAGTGTGCTGTCCAGGAAATTTCTGCATCGTTTACCTGCTGTTAGGTGAACTTAACCTAGTGTTTAGGTGCTGTCAACATTCTAGAATCCTTCCTAAACACTTAGATAACTTTATGCCTTGTTGTAGTTTGCTGTCCACATCGTTCCTGCACACATCTAGTGAAATGTAGGCTAGTTTCTTAGGCGTTTGGGTGCTGTCCTCAACCTATCAACCTCCCTTAGTGCCTAGGCTACTTAACCCGCTAGCTTAGCCTGCTGTCCAGATTTTTTCTGCACCCTGTAGTGAGTCTAAGTGAGCCTAACTTAGTGTCTAATTGATTTTTTTTACGCCCATTCTTCTTTAAGCATCACTTAACACTTTCCAATGGACTCGATAGGTTTTCAAAAGAGGTTAGACGAACTAGTTAGTCTTGTAGGCTCTCTAACTAAAACCACAAAGGAGGAACCTGTTGACTCTCCCCACTCTAGGTATGTACCCCATTCGCTCAGTCATGCTAGTCGGAAGATGCCCCACTCTGCTTATCAACTTAGACCTGAGACTAATCCTCAACGACCTCACTTAGAGTCACCTTACCGTTTACACACCTTTGATGGTTCCTCGGATCCTTACTACTTTAGGGAATGGGCTAGACAACTAGATGACTATTTTGAATTATGTCATATCCCTGAATCCCACCAGGTTAGCATCGCTAAATCTCACCTCAAAGGTCAGGCTCTTCAATTTTGGGCAAGATTGGAAGATCATAAAGAGTATCGCGGTGAGTACCCTACTTGGAAAGACATAAGGCGAGATCTTAATTTAAAATACCAACCCTCTACTAGTGACCACCATCTAGAGCCCCACCCTACCTCTTATGTTGGAGCAAACCGTGAACATTACTGGGGTCGAGACCACCCGCCCTTTAGTAACGTCAGGTTTGTTGTCCCACCCTGTAGCTCTTCACTTAGTCTTGATGACCGACCCTTTAGTAGGTCTTATGTTGGATCGAGCCAATATGACTCCCCACTTGGACTAACTTCTAGCCATCTCAGTCCACCTTTAACCTCCCCAGTCCTTGACCCTGCAAGTGTAATTTTGATCGAGGAATGCATTAACAATAAAAAGCCCTCTGAACCTAAAACTGAGTGCATCCATTTCGTGGATGCTAATGATACTAAGGGTAATGAGGACTTCTTTGAGAATGAAACTGAAGTGATTGAGTTGGACTCCCTGCCTGACTTAAACCTTGATTTAGGAGGTCTAGAACCTTTTAACCTTGATACCTTAGCCCATCAGGAGTCTAATCTGATTTATGATAACTCTATGGATAACGTATGCCTGGATGATGTTAATGTGATCTCGACAGGAGTTGATATGATTGTGAGCACCATAAAATTAAATTCGAAAGTTCCTAACTTAATCATACCTCCCACAGAAATAATTATGAGTAATTATGACTCAAGTTTGGGTAATTTTGATGGCAACTTAGATATTCTCGAGTTGGAAGTATGTCAATCGAATTTATCACTTGATTCAAGTGAAACAGAACCTATGGATTTGAGGGTTACAATCAAACCCGAGTCTATTTCGGAAGACAGTACTTCGAGTCTGAAGGTTTTTGAGCCTGATTTAAACAATGAGTCTCCTCTTGTTTCATTAGAGTCTAATTTTAGAGCTGCTCATTTAGATTTATATTTGGCAGTGTGTCATTCCCGATTCATTCATTTTGCTCGTTATAGCCTCGCCCTACTTTGATAAGGACCATCTCTATCATAGCTGGATGAATTTGTTCGATCACACTACTACCACTAGGAGACTGCTGTCGATCATAACTGAAACTATCTATAGAAGTGCCCTGGTAGCTAAGAATGTCTTCATTCCCCCCCTACACCAGTTCCCTTAGACCGAACAATTTAGACCCTCTTCTCATGACTCGTCCACCTTTTCTAGCTATGTGTTCGTGTGAGTTAGTATGTTGTGTGTGTGTTTTGTAGTCTGTTGTCCTCCAAAGTTATTCCTGCTTAAAACTTTTGATTGTGAGCTCATGAGTCTTGTCATTCATCATGCACACCCGATCTCTTGCATATGCATCTACATTTTACCTTCAGGAGTTACTCACCGAAATTAAAAAGAAACTTGAACAAAGTATCACCATTTATAAAATTATTGCTGATAACAAAAGAAGGTTCAAAGAATTCAAAGTTGGAGACTTTGGGATGGTACGGGTCCGCCTGGAGCATTTTCCGAGCGCCGAAAGAAGCTGCATGCTCGAAGCACTGGACCATTTAAGATAATCTCAAAGGTTAAGAGTAATGCCTACGTACTGGACCTCCCTTGAGGCTTTAACATGAATCCTACATTTAATATAGAAGATAGTAGCCTTTGAAGGACCTGAGTGTTAACCCCAAAATCCACTCCTTAAATCAGCCTTGTGTGACCCCACCTGGTGAGATCCCCAACCTAACTCCACTCCCCAAATTTACCTTACTCACCCATAGCGGAGAAGATCAAAACAATACTAGATGATGAGTTCATTTCCACAAAGGAAAGTGGGCACTGAAGATACCTAGTTCATTGGAAAGGGACACCGGAGATAGAGGATACTTGGATTGACAGGGACGAGCTACAGAGCCTAGACCCAGATCTCCTAGAGTTGTACAAGGGCTTCGTAGATATCTACTCGACGGGGTCAAGTTTTCTCCCACTGGGGAGAATGATGAGGACATCTTTAGCGATTTCGACACATGTACCATCAGGAGACGCCGGAAATCGACGGCCACGATCATGAGTTGTATTTTTAGTCATTTTATGTAGTAGTTTATTTTTATTTTATGTTTTTCCGCTTTTGCCCTTATGGGCATTTGGTCGCTATTGTAGCCCAAGGGGCATTTTAGTCTTTTGTTTTCTTTGTCGTTTTGAGGCCTATATATATGACCATTTTCTCATGTAAGAGTAGTTTTTTTGGATAAATGAAAATGACATTTCATGTTCTCTTTGTGAGTGCAAACCTCCCCGATCTCTTAGTGAGTTCATAAGAGAAAATAGACCTCTTTGTGAGTTCTAGATTTTCTTGTTTTTTTATTTTCTCTTTATTTCTCTTGATTTCGTCGTCGTCACGGAGGTTTGGGTTGAAGCATTTGTGGAAGATTGGAACTCACTCTTTGAATCCCTAGATTTTTTTCCCCCCCCCCCCCCCCCCCCCCCCCCCCCCCCCCTTGCTCATTGCCGCCGCCCCTCCTGGATTGCCCAGGCCGCCGGTCTGCAGCCCCAACCCGCCGGCCAGCAGCCACCGGCCAGCCAGCCAGCCCGCCGACCCCTTGGATCCCCTGCCGCCGGCGCCTTTCTAGTTCTCCTCTTCGAATTTTGAAATCTCTTTACTGGATGACTTTCCTAATTAAGCCATATTAATTTAGGAAATTAATTAAGGGGAGTTACACTTATTTGAAATTCAAATTGTTTTCCCTCATGTTTGCCTTTGAATTGGGCAGTTACCTAATACAATTAAATTTTGAAATTACTTCAGATTTTAATTAGTTTTACTTAACCATGTGGTCCCCATTTGTTTATTTCCTAAGCCCCTCACCTCTCTCTATGGCCGGCCACTCCCCTCTCTCTCTCTCTCCCCTATTAATTCTCTTTTAATACACCTTTAATCCCTTCCCTCCTAGCTTAATTTCAAATTCAAAATTTTGAAATTGAAATTAAAGTTCTCTACACTTAAGGAAATCTGAAATAAAATTCAGATTTTGTGTTCTTCCCCCCCCATAGCCTCACCCTCCCCTTCTTCCCTCTCAAAATCGTGAACCCCTCTTTTCCCCTAGCTCACGGCTAGCTCTCCCTCTATTCCCTTTGGGTGTTTCGTTCCCTTCCGGCAAGGATGCATGGCGGAACCCGAATGGAACTTTGGATTTGTGCATGACGATCGAGATCAAGTTGACATCCTCCAATCATCGTTCTTTGACGTGGGCTTTGATTTCGACGACACCATCGAGGATTACATCGACCGTATCCATTACACCTTAGTTGACGTTATCGACGAGCAAATATCAAAGGGACGTTGGATCATCATTGGATGACCATCATCCTCCACCACTCCGGCCACCATTCCAAGAACGACGATCCTAGGTTCCTTCTTTCTAGGAGCGACCTCAATTCTAATGTGGAGACTCTTCTTCCGCTAAAGCCTAGAATATTTGAGCGTACGGGCTCCAAAGGTAAGAGTTTTCATTATTAAATCATGGATTCTTGTGTATCGTCGTAGCTTTACAATTGATCTTTGCATTTTCTTAAATTGTTTGGGTAATCGACTTCGCTCTTCTTTGCCTAAGCAAGTTAAAAACTAAGAACTCGAAGAATCAATCCTTGTTATAAGTAGTAACTTTATTGTGGGAACACTTTGTTAATTCGCTCTCTTTAATTTCTTAAAGTAACTCCTGTTTGTTTCACATCACCTTGAGCTCGGCTGATATCTCCAAAAGCTCAACTGCTTCTTAGAAATATCTCGCTTATGCATGAGCAAACTATTTGAAATCTTCTTTTGCAGTGAGATATATAATATTGGCTCCTTTTTTTAGTAATCTCAATACTATGACTATGTTGGCATAGTCTTCTTCTTGAAATGGACGTTTAGAACGGTTTGATTGCTGTTGAAGTGTTTCGATCAAGTTTTCATGTTGTCATGTTTTTTTTAAAGAATCAAGAGATATTTGAGGAGCAATTTTGATTGTGATCAAAATGTCTTCAATTAATTTGGTATGATGTTGCTCAACAGTCATCATTATCTTTGCTCTTTGTTCTTTGCTCGATCAAATTTGTGTTATTATGTGACATGTGTAGGCCAATAGTCACTCCAGAAGAATCTTCTATGAAAGACTCATTTGAGTTACTCCGTCTTTGAGAGTTATGTCCATAAAGGGTTTTAGTCCTTACTATAATCCTCTAGCGTTGGGATTGCAAAACCTTATTTCATTGTCAAGACGATCCTCATTGACAATAAATGGATTTTCCACTCTCCTTAATGTCATCTCATTAAAAAAGACAAACTTTAACCTATCACAAGCCCTCTCGACTGCTCAACTCAAATGACTGTTCAATTTAACTTGACGGCACTATAACTGTCATGCCCCACGATGGGCACTCCAGGTAAATCATAAAGTATGAGGCTGGTATATCTCAGCTAATTAGATCTACCATCTATACCCATTCTGGAATTGTACCCTCTAGAATAGAGTGAGTGATAAATTCAATCACCAAAAATAGAAAGACTATTATATGTCATAAAAAATACATAGCCCCAAGTTAATTGCATCCTATGATTGAATATAGCAAGATTCATCTCTAGGCAATGTTGATTGAATGTAACAATGATAATATGCGATTCTACCTTGTCAAATCAGATTTGGATGCACATCAAGCTGTTGATCGAGCTTCTTGAAATAAATCACCTTCAACACTATATCAAGGTCCTTAATATTGATAAAATGGCCTATTTGAGTTCTCAAACAATGCTAATCTCAGCAAAAAATCCATATTGGTTCCTCCATTGTCCTCTAGGGTGTGATTGTCCAATATAGTTCTTGAAACCAATGTGGCGTAATTTTTCACCATCTAATCATCCGAGGATCAAAATGTCTTCAATTAATGGGGTATTTTGGTTTGGCGTGGATTTCAAGGATGAGGCGGTTCATTCATATGCTGTACATGATGAGGACATCGTCAGCATTTTCGACGCCGGAGATCGACGGCCACGAGCATGACTTGTATTTTGTCATTTTATGTAGTAGCGTATTTTATTTTGATGTTTTTTTCCGTTTTTACCCTTATGGGCATTTAGTCGTTAATGTAGCCCGAGGGGCATTTTAGTCTCTTGTTTTTCTTTGTCATTGTGAGGTCTATTTATATGGCCATTCTCTTGTAATAATTTAGTTTTTGATGAAATGAAAAGTTATCTTCTTTGCTCTCTTTGTGAGTGCCTCCTCCATTAGATCTCTTAGTGAGTTCAACGGGAGAATTAGTTCTCTTTGTGAGTTCTAAATATAGTTCTCAATTCTTGCTTAAAGATCAAGGTGTGGAGGAAGAAGTAAAAATTGGATTCGAGCAAAGTCATTTTCAGTTTTAAAACAGCCCCTCTTCCCTTCTGTTGACAGCCGCAAGTTTTCAGGGAGCCAGCCAAGCCGACGACCCACAGAGACGGATCCGCCGACCTGCCGAGCCTCCCGCCTGACAGCCCCAGCCGTCGGCCGACGGGCTGGATTCCTCCCGCCGGATTTCTCTCCCGGTCATCCCTCCCAACCTCTCCCCACAGCCGCTCCACTTCAGCCCTACAACAACCCGTTTCTGACGTTGAAATCCCGGGCCAAGGCAATAAAAACTTTCCTATCTTACATCCCTGATCTCCCCGTGCAGCCACCTCTTTACCGCCTCCTAACTCACGGCTAACAGCCCAGCCGTGAGCCTCAACCCTCCCGTCCCCTCTGTTTTCACCTGTCAGAGAAGCAGCCACCTCCGGCCAGCCTCCCGCCGGCCACCTGCCGGCCAGATTCCCGCCAGCCACCCCTTCCGGCAACCTTCCCACTTTGAATTCCAGAAATTGCCATTAATTTCTGTGAATAAAAACCTTCCTAATTGGTGCTCATTCATTAACAAGCCCATTAATGAGATTAGAGCCAATTTCAAACTTCAAATTTTGAATTCCCTCTCATTTAAGTCTTGGGAGGTTACTTAAGCCCAATTAAATCTGAGATTAAAATTCAGATTTAATTGATTTTCTTACTTAAACTTGGGCCCCACTCTCATAACTCCTAAATCTCTCTCTCTCCTCCTTATTGGGCCGGCCACTCTTAGTGGGCCTCTCTTCCTGCACCCAACTCATGGTCTCTCCCTTGGCTGAATTCTCCCAAGCCCACTAAAGCTCGCGTGCTTCTCCCGGGCCGCCGAATACACCTTCAAGAAATTGCTGGCAAGAATTCCATATTCCGGCAACCTCTCCAAGAACGACGATCCAAGGTTCCTTCTTCCTCGGAGCGACCTCGATTCTAAGGTGGAGACTCTTCTTCCGCTAAAGCCTAGATTAGTTGAGCGTATGGGCTCCAAAGGTGAAAGTTGTTCTTATTATTAAATTGTGGATTTTTGTTCACCGTCGTAGTTTTACAATTTGAACTTTGCGTTTTCTTAAATTGTTTGGTTTCCGGATTTTGCTCATCCTTGCCTAAGCAAGTTAAAACCACGAATTCTAATGATCACTCTCTTATTATAAACGATAATTTTATTTTGGGTTATTAAGTTTCAATGGATCCCTTTAATTTCTTAAAGTAATTCCTCCGTCGCATGTACGTTTCACATCATCTTGGTATCAGAGCCAGGTTAGCATGCTTTGTTTGTGCTAGATGCATCCTAGGAGTCTAGATTACATTGCCATTCGTCAATTACATGCATAACATCATCTAGATATTGTTTTTCACTGTTTTACTTTGCTGTCCAGTAAATTTCTGCATGTTGTTGTCATACTAAGCAAGCTTAATTCATCACCTAAGTGTAGTCTTAGTCTTTCCAACTCACCTAAGTGTTTAGGCCACTTGCTACACTCGAAACACTAGCTGCCCAGAATTTTCCTGCAATATTTAGGGACATTTAGGTGACCCTAAACCTTTAACAAGTTGCTGTCCAACCTTCTAAACCTGTCCCCAACACTTAGCCAACCCGTTTCATTGTGTTAGGTTGCTGTCCTTAGGATTCCAGCAGCAGTTTGAGGTATTTGGAGCATCCTACCAAGGCCTCTAGGTGTTTTCTTCCACCCCAAAACCTATCCTAAACACCTAGGCTTCTTCACCCACTGTTGTGGTTTGCTGCCCAAACTTTTCTGCACCACTGTAGTGAGTCTAAGTGAACCTAACTTAGAGCCTAGATGACGTCCCTTACACCCACTCATCTTTGAGCTTTACTTGGCACTTTTCAATGGATCCGATAAGACTCCAAAAGAGTTTAGATGACATCATTAACCTAGTGGGCAATATGACTAGAATTATGACAGAGAAACCTGTTGACTATCCCCACTCTAAATATAGGTCCCACTCAGCTTATCACCCGAGACCTGAGCCTAAGCCTCCACGACCTCACTTAGAGTCACCCTATCGGCTGCCAACCTTTGATGGTTCCTCGGATCCTTACCACTTTAGAGAATGGGCTAGACAACTAGATGACTATTTTGAATCATGTCAAATCCTTGAATCCCACCAGGTTAGCATCGCTAAATCTCACCTCAAGGGCCAGGCTCTTCAATTTTGGGCAAGATTGGAAGATCATAAAGAGTCTCGCGGTGAGTACCCAACTTGGAAAGACATGAGACGAGATCTTAACCTAAAATACACTTCCCCTAACTATGGTCACCCATCCTTTATTAGTAACATCAGGGTTGCTGCCCCACCCTGTAGGTCCTTACCAAAGCTTAAAGGCCGACCCTCTATTGGGACTTCTGATAGATCAATCTCTTATGGCCCCCCACTTGGACCCGCTTCTAGCCATCCCTGTCAACCATTAGCCTCCTTAATCATTGACCCTGCAAGTGTAATTAACAAGAAAAAGTCATCTGAACCTAAAACTGAGTGCATCCATTTTGTGGATGCTAATGATATTAATGATAACGAGGGCTACTTTGAGGATGAAACTGAAGAGGTTAAATCAAACCCTTTGAATGACTTAAACCCTGAGCTAGGAAAGCTAGAGCCTTTAAACGTCGACACCCTAATCCACCCCGATCCTAGTCGCGTCGAAGCCAAGTCTTTGGACAAAATATGCCTGGATGATAGTAATGTGATCTCGGAAGAAACCAACCGGACCTCAAACACTTTGGATTTAAATTTGATAGATCTTGATTTAGTTATAACACCTACTGAGATGAATTCGGATGATTCTGATAATGCTGATTTAATTATGGATAATTCTGATGGCGACTTAGATAATCTCGATTTGAAAGTAAGTCAATCGAATTTATCACCTGATTTAAGTGAAACGGAACCCATGGATCTTAGGGTTGCAACCAAACCTGAGTCTCTTTCGGAAGACAGTGCTTTGGGTCTGAACGTTTTTGAGCCTGATTTGTGCAATAAGTCCCCTCTTGTTTCATTAGAGTCTAACTTTAGAGCTGCTCAATTGGATGTGTATTTGGCCAAGTATGTCATTCCTGATTCGTACATTTTGCCCGTTATAGCCTCGTCCTACCAGGATAAGGACCACTTCTATCCTAGTTGTCTGAATTTATTAGATGACACTAACCCCACTAGGAGACTGCTGTCGACCCTAACTAAAACCACTTATACCCTAGTAGCTAAGAGTGTCTTCATTCCTCCTCCCACACCAGTTCCTTTAGACCGAACACTTTAGACCCCTCTTTTGTGACCCATCCACCTGTTATAGCAACGTTTCGTGTGAGTTAGTATGTGTGTGTGTGTGTGTGTTGTAGTCTGTTGTCCTTCTAAGTTGTTGATGTTTTAATTTTGTAAGCTCATGAGTCTTGTCATTCATCATGCACACCCGATCTCTTGCATTTGCATCTGCATGTCATCTTCAGGAGTTACTCAACGAAATTAAAAGGAAAATTGAACAAAATAACATCCATATTGAAATTATTGCTGATAACAAAAGATGGTCCAAAGAACTCAAAGTTGGAGACTTTGCGATGGTACGGGAAGCTGCATGCTCGAAAACACCGAACATTTTAAGGAAATCTCAAAGGTTAATAGTAATGTCTACGTACTGGACCTCTCTTGAGGCTTTAACATGAATCCTATATTTAATATAAAAGATCTGTTAGCCTTTGAAGGACCCGAATCTTAACCCCAAAATCCACTCTTTAAATTAGCCTTGTGTGACCCCCACCTGGTGAGATCCCCCAGCCTAGCTCCACTCCCCAACTTACCCTACTCACCTATAGCGGAGAAAGTCGAAGCAATACTAGATGATGAGGTCATTTCCCCAAAGGAAAGTGGGTGCCAAAGATATCGAGTTCATTGGAAAGGGACACCGGAGGTAGAGGATACTTGGACGAGCTACAGAGCCTAGACCCAGATCTACTAGAGTTGTACGAGGGCTCCATAGATATTTACTCGACGGGGTCGAGTTTTCTCCCACCTGGGGAGAATGATGAGGACATCGTCAGCATTTTCGACGCCGGAGATCGACGGCCACGAGCATGACTTGTATTTTGTCATTTTATGTAGTAGCGTATTTTATTTTGATGTTTTTCCGTTTTTACCCTTATGGGCATTTAGTCGTTAATGTAGCCCGAGGGGCATTTTAGTCTCTTGTTTTTCTTTGTCATTGTGAGGTCTATTTATATGGCCATTCTCTTGTAATAATTTAGTTTTTGATGAAATGAAAAGTTATCTTCTTTGCTCTCTTTGTGAGTGCCTCCTCCATTAGATCTCTTAGTGAGTTCAACGGGAGAATTAGTTCTCTTTGTGAGTTCTAAATATAGTTCTCAATTCTTGCTTAAAGATCAAGGTGTGGAGGAAGAAGTAAAAAATGGATTCGAGCAAAGTCATTTTCAGTTTTAAAACAGCCCCTCTTCCCTTCTGTTGACAGCCGCAAGTTTTCAGGGAGCCAGCCAAGCCGACGACCCACAGAGACGGATCCGCCGACCTGCCGAGCCTCCCGCCTGACAGCCCCAGCCGTCGGCCGACGGGCTGGATTCCTCCCGCCGGATTTCTCTCCCGGTCATCCCTCCCAACCTCTCCCCACAGCCGCTCCACTTCAGCCCTACAGCAACCCGTTTCTGACGTTGAAATCCCGGGCCAAGGCAATAAAAACTTTCCTATCTTACATCCCTGATCTCCCCGTGCAGCCACCTCTTTACCGCCTCCTAACTCACGGCTAACAGCCCAGCCGTGAGCCTCAACCCTCCCATCCCCTCTGTTTTCACCTGTCAGAGAAGCAGCCACCTCCGGTCAGCCTCCCGCCGGCCACCTGCCGGCCAGATTCCCGCCAGCCACCCCTTCCGGCAACCTTCCCACTTTGAATTCCAGAAATTGCCATTAATTTCTGTGAATAAAAACCTTCCTAATTGGTGCTCATTCATTAACAAGCCCATTAATGAGATTAGAGCCAATTTCAAACTTCAAATTTTGAATTCCCTCTCATTTAAGTCTTGGGAGGTTACTTAAGCCCAGTTAAATCTGAGATTAAAATTCAGATTTAATTGATTTTCTTACTTAAACTTGGGCCCCACTCTCATAACTCCTAAATCTCTCTCTCTCCTCCTTATTGGGCCGGCCACTCTTAGTGGGCCTCTCTTCCTGCACCCAACTCATGGTCTCTCCCTTGGCCGAATTCTCCCAAGCCCACTAAAGCTCGCGTGCTTCTCCGGGGCCGCAGAATACACCTTCAAGAAATTGCTGGCAAGAATTCCATATTCCGGCAACCTCTCCAAGAACGACGATCCAAGGTTCCTTCTTCCTCGGAGCGACCTCGATTCTAAGGTGGAGACTCTTCTTCCGCTAAAGCCTAGATTAGTTGAGCGTATGGGCTCCAAAGGTGAAAGTTTTTATTATTAAATTGTGGATTTTTGTTCACCGTCGTAGTTTTACAATTTGAACTTTGCGTTTTCTTAAATTGTTTGGTTTCCGGATTTTGCTCATCCTTGCCTAAGCAAGTTTAAAACCACGAATTCTAATGATCACTCTCTTACTATAAACGATAATTTTATTTTGGGTTATTAAGTTTCAATGGATCCCTTTAATTTCTTAAAGTAATTCCTCCGTCGCATGTACGTTTCACATCAGTACATTTAAGGATCTAATGTACCCAAGATTATAAATACTGTCCCAGGTAAAGCTAAATCTCATTCTCTTTGCTCCATTCCATTATTTGGTAGGAGCCTTTTTTGAATTGATTTTGTGCTTTTAAGTTCATTCATTACCTTGCATTTGAGTGTTTATTTGGGGAAGGATTCTTGAAATTTTGCGTGCATAACATTTTATTTGGAATAAGACCAATGAATTTGATTTCAATACGCACCCCAAATACTATGTTTCTTTTGCATAATTAAGTGCACAACATTCATTTTTTCTTATGCTTGATTTCAAACTAAATAATCATTGATGAAATTTTGTTGCTTGCTATTTTAGGTATGGTATATGAAGGTCAACGATGTTGATTTTCATTTTAGATCCTTTATGATCAAAATTTAGTTGGCATGAAAATTGACATTTTCCTTTTATTAGGACCGATTCAAAGTAGAGGTAGATGTCCCAATGAGAGGGAAGAGATGCTTGATGGCTTGAAGATTGATGAAAGTGATGATGAGTGGGGATACTTGAAATGGCTCTGTGACGAATGATTGGGCCCGGAATGGTCTGGGCGGCCGAACCGGCCAGGCCTGCCATTCGGCCGCCGCCGCCGTGGAACAGCGATCGCAGGCCGTTGCCGCGCGGAGCCGCGGACTACTCGCGCAGTATGCCTGCGCGGCCTTCAGGCCGCTCGCGCGGATCGCCTGTGCAGATTGCCTGCTCGGCCTTCAGGTCGCTCGCGCGGTCTAACCGCGAGCGCGGGCACTTGCCGCGCGCGGCTGTGCGCGATTTGTGCGCTGCGAGTCGCGATCCGCGTGCTGCGCGCGCGGATTGATGCGCTGTTTTCTTATTTTTGAGGAGAGAGAAAGGTTGGTTCAGCCCACCGCCTTTGTGGGCCCCGCACACGCGAAAATAGCATTTTTCACTATTTTTTGGTCCGAAAAAATCCCAAAAAATTCAGAAAAAATTTAGACAATTTGGGGATTTCGAAAATTGGAATAACTCTCCTTCATTCTCTCCAATGACAAGTAGTAGTCCGCTGACGAGCAGAAGTCCGATGACTAGGAAAAGTCCGACGTCGGGTAGAAGTACGGCCTTGGGCAGAAGACTGATGAAAGTTCGTCGATGAGCAGAAGTCCGACGACGAGTAGAAGTTTGCTGACGAGCAGAAGTCCGACGTCGGGTAGAAGTTCAATGTCGGGTAGAAGACCGATGAAAAGTTCGTCGACGAGCAGAAGTCCGACGACGAGTAGAAGTCTGCTGACGAGCAGAAGTCCGATGACAAGGAGAAGTCCGACGTTGGGTAGAAGTACGGCATCGGGTAGAAGACCGATGAAAGTTCGTCGACGGGTAGAAGTTTGACGACGAGTAGAATTACGGCCTCGGGCAGAAGACCGATAAAAGTTCATTGACGGACAGAAGTCCGACGACGAGTAGAAGTCCGCTGACGAACAGAAGTACGACGACAAGGAGGAGTCCGACGTTGGGTAGAAGTTCAACGTCGGGTAGAAGACTGATAAAAGTTCGTCGACGAGCAGAAGTCTGCTGACGAGCAGAAGTCCGACGTCGGGTAGAAGTATGTCATCGGGTAGAAGACCGATGAAAGTTCGTCGACGAGCAGAAGTCCGACGACGAGTAGAAGTCTGCTGACGAGCAGAAGTCCGACGACAAGGAGAAGTCCGACGTCGGGTAGAAGACCGATGAAAGTTCATCGACTGACAGAAGTTTGACGACGAGTAGAATTACGACCTCGGGCAGAAGATCGATGAAAGTTCGTCGACGGGCAGAAGTTCGACGACGAGTAGAAGTCCGCTGACGAGCAGAAGTCCGACGACAAGGAGTCCGACGTCAGGTAGAAGTTCAACGTCGGGTAGAAGGCCGATGAAAGTTCGTCGACGAGCAGAAGTCCGACGACGAGTTGAAGTCTGCTGACGAGCAGAAGTCTGATGACAAGGAGAAGTCCGACGTCGGGTAGAAGTACGACATCGGGTGGAAGACCGATGAAAGTTCGTCGACGAGCAGAAGTCCGACCACGAGTAGAAGTCTGCTAACGAGCAGAAGTCCGACGTCGTGTAGAAGTACGACATCGGGTAGAAGACCGGTGAAAGTTCGTCGACGGGCAGAAGTTTGACGACGAGTAGAATTACGGCCTCGGGCAGAAGACCGATGAAAGTTCGTCGACGAGTAGAAGTCCGCTGACGAGCAGAAGTCTGACGACAAGGAGGAGTCCGACGTCGGGTAGAAGACCGATGAAAGTTCGTCGACGAGCAGAAGTCCGATGATAGGAAGAAGTCTGACGTCGGGTAGAGGTTCAACATCAGGTAGAAGGCCGACAAAAGTTCGTCGACGAGCAGAAGTCCGACGACGAGTAGAAGTCCGACGATAGGGAGAAGTCCGACGTCGGGAAGAAGTACTGTGTTGGGTAGAAGACCGACAAAAGTTCGTTGACGAGCAGAAGTCCGACGATGAGTAGAAGTCTGCTGACGAGCAGAAGTCCGGCGACAGGAAGAAGTCCAACATCGAGTAGAATTTCTATCCGAGGTTGTATGTCAGAACATTTGTTCTATGACATTAACCTGTGTGGAAGAGGTCGAGAGATAATCCACCAAGGATGTAAGACCTATCCGAGGTTGTATGTCGGAGCCCTGCTCGACAGCGTTAACCTGTGTAGATTAGGTCAGGAGAATCCACCAAGGATGTAAGACCTATCCGAGGTTGTATGTCAGAGCCCTGCTCGACGACGTTAACCTGTGTGGATGAGGTCAGGAGAATCCACCAAGGATGTAAGACCTATCCGAGGTTGTATGTTAGAACATTTGTTCGATGACATTAACCTGTGTGGAAGAGGTCGAGAGAATCCACCAATGATGTAAGACCTATCTGAGGTTGTATGTCGGAGCCTTTGCTCGACGACGTTAACCTGCGTGGAAGAGCTCGAGAGAATCCACCAAGGATGTGAGACCTTTCTGAGGTTGTATGTCGGAGCCTTTGCTCAACGACGTTAACCTGTATGGAAGAGGTCGAGAGAATCCACTAAGGAAGTTATTCGAGGTTGTATGTCGGGGCCCTGCTCGACAATGTTAACCTGTGTGGATGAGGTCAGGAGAATCCACCAAGGATGTAAGACCTATCCGAGGTTGTATGTCAGAACATTTGTTCGATGACATTAACCTGTGTGGAAGAGGTCGAATCGGATCCCCCTGGGATCGATTTTACCTTGATTGGGAGGGGGCGAATGCCGCGTGTATCCCGAATCAAAGGTGAAGAATGGTCTATTTTTAGACCGTTACTGCCTTTTTGAGGTCGAGGTTAAGACCTTGCCCAAGGAGTAGAAGTACAAGGGACTGTATAAAGATTGCAATTGATTTGAAGTATCCTTGCATTTGATCAGATATTCCTAAAATATCAACTGTATGTTGAAGGTATTGGAGGATCTATTTGACCATGGTTTGAGTCAAAGTTGCCCCCCCAGTCCGCATCTACTTCTTATGAAATTGATGTTATGTGTGATCTTTTGAGATTAGAGCACTAATTGCCCCCCAGTCGGGAATCACTTTTCCACAGACGGCGCCAAACTGTTGCGTCCTGGAATATTCGCGGCGATAGAGAAATATATGGTTTGGTGTCTTAGCATTGTACGAAGATCCAGCACACAATCAGATAAGAGAGCGGGTGAAACATTCATAAGAGACACCAGAGTTTTTACGTTGAAAACCCCTAAAAAGGGGAAAAACCACGGGGCCTAGCCCAGTTTGAATGAATCCACTAGTATTTGCAGTCGATTACAAATGAGCCCTTCTTAGAGAGAAGACTATGGCTTGATGTCACAAATGTACATCATATAGAGTGTATTACATGGTGGGAGTTACATATACATGTTTGTTTGGTCGGAAGGACCGTAGTCGGTAGGAGACCGAGGTCAGAAAGACTGTGGTTTGTTGATGGAGATCGGAAGGACCATAGTAGGCGACGGAGGTCGAAAGGGTCTTAGTCGACAGGATTCTAGGAGAACTGTGGGCATCAGGTGGTGGCCTGGTGGAGCTCAAGGCCTCAAGTAATGGTCCGGCGAAAGTCTAGGCCTCATGTGATGTTCTGGTGGAGCACAGCCTTTTATGATGATCTGGCGAAGACAAGGGCATCTGACAAAGGTGAGGGCCTCAGATGAAGACGTCGGGCCTGAACGTCGGGCCTTCAGCAGAACTTCGGGCCTGAACGTCGGGCTTGGAGGTGGTGGTGCGGCGAAACTCCGGCGGTGGTCCGGTGAGGCTCCGACTGTGGTCCGGCGAGGCTCTTGCAGTGGTCCGGCGAGGTTCCGGCGGTGGTCGAGGAGGAGCTTCTTCCTTCTCCTCCTTCTCCTCCTTCTCCTCTTCCTTCTTTTCTCCTCTTCTCTTCTTGCTTGTATCCCCCCTCATGAGAAATGAGTGCTCTATTTATAGATTTTTCTGGAGTGGCATGCCCCGTAAATAGGCATGAGATCAGGGGCGAATAGGGAGTGGTCGAATGGACGGCCGATATTGAATCCTACGATCGTGCACCGTTCGTTAGACATTTGAAGGCCTTAGTGATGTCGGAATTCTGTGATGTTGGGCTCGTTGGACTCGTCTCGTCGAGCCGTTCGATTTGAGTATAAGCTCGTTAAAATCGGAGACCGTTTGGTAACTCAAATTGCGGTTTGAACCTTCCAACAGCGCTTCGGGTCCATGATTCGGACCCATTTGGGCTCGGATTGGGTCGAACTTGGCGTCGTTGAGTTTGTATTTCCGAGACGCTCAGTTCGACTATAAGTTTGCTGAAATCGGAGTTTGGGTGCTCCCGGATTTAATTTTTGAAGTTTCCGGGTTGGGTTTTGCCTCGAGATTCGTGTGTCCGATCAAGATAATTTCATGATAACGTATCAATGATAATCTTTATTAAAAGTTAAACAATAATAATAAAAAAAGGCTGGGTATGTTAGGAGAGGATCTATTCATTTTCATCATTTCTATTACCTTTATATCAAATAGTTGGGATATTTAATATAATCATCTGATTATCTATTTTCAAATCAGACAGGGCCTTATATTCATATCTATTGAAGTGGAGAATTTTTTAAGTGAGATATTTAGATCAATTAAAATAGACTTATATATATATATCAAATACGTAAGATAAATAAATTTGCTTTTCAAAATTTCTTGTTCTGAGGATTTGGAAATGGTTCTTAAAGTTAGACCTTGGAGTGTCCTTTTCTAATTAAAGAAGATTTGGATGAAGTTTTTGAATCTTCCGCTTTACTTTGTTTTTAATTGGAAACTGACTCTTTTTTTTTAAAAACATTTAAGCCAATTAAACTCATGTACATCACATATATGCAATACTCAAATTCAAGATCACTTGATTAATAGTCAAAGCTCTCAACCAACTGACCAATTATTGTGTTGGTAAATCGATATTGGTTAAAATAGCAGTTAAATCAAGTTTTGTTAATAATTGACTCAATCACTGGAATTATAAACTCACTTTTGCCCATGTTAGCATAAAGAATTCAACTTCTCAGTTCGTCAGATGAAATTTATCGTCTTTTTGGAGGTAAAAGGTAAGCTATTAAATTCTTTATGAATGGGTCCCCTCTCCTTGGTTCTACTGTATACACCACTCATTGCACATGCAACAGCACCAACTCGATCTGGCCCTAAATCCTCTTCTTAGCATTACCCACAGTGTTCTGAAGCCGCTCATACCCTTTTAAAGCGTTTTGAGTCATTCACGAAAGCCGTTAACTGTCTCTCGAGCATATTAAAAGGCCAATGACCACATCTCTCCTCCCTACCTAACATGCACTCTAATGAAACTAATCCTTGCTCTTAGACCTCTCACCTCCAACTTTCTAACACAAGCTATTAAGTATGATGCTCCCTCCTCTTCGAAGGCTCAACATTCACCATCGCTTACTTAATTAATTGCCTTTTTCTGATTAATCTCAGCCCTTTATGTTTAACCAATTGATCAATTCTCTACCGTTAGATATAGTATATCATGCTTATAAAACTTTCTGATTTTAGTTTTTCCTTCTCCCATTTCTCTGCTACTGCTTGCTGTAATTCTTCAATTCCCGCAGCTGTCTTCCTTCTCAGCACTTGGATGCATAGTTTGTAGTATGGGAAATTATCAAGAGATCAGATTCTGCAGCAGAATATTCCTAATATGATTTCAATATGTTAATGTATTTTTTTCTGTTATTTTCACCTTTTTTTCACTTCTTTATATATATATATATATATATATATATATATATATATATATATATATATATATATATATATATATATATATATATATATATATATAGGGAAGAGGTTTAATTCACTTTTGTAATGAAATTTTCTCATAATAAATTCTAGTATTTTATCTGTTATTCTGATGATTTAAACTTTAACCTTTCAATTTCATTCAAATTTTCAATAATTAAAACTTTATTTTGTATGCAGGGAATTATATAATTAATTTGCTATACTATTCAAATTAAAATTTAATAAAAATCTTAATAAGTGCAACACAAATATGATGAACCATCAAGTAATTATAAACGAGATTAAACATCATAAAAATTTATGTTTTCCAACTTAAGAAGCCTATAGTTGTAGAGAGTAGAGAGAATTTGATCCCCTAACAAAGAAGCTACAATCAGGAGATTAAAAAAAAAACACTCCCAAATTTGATATTAGATCCTACGAGTTTCTATCTCTAAATTTATTTAATAATTTAAATATTTCTTAAATTAAAATTAAAATGTGATGATCTATGGATGGTTCGCGGTAGCCGGTGGGTGGTTGGCATTGGTCTGTGGCTAGCGGGTGGTTGGAGGTGGCTGGGGGTGGTCGGCGGGTGGCCTATAGTGATCGATAGTCTACGGTGGTGGCCATCAATGGTGACAATGGTGTTGAGTTTCTGGTGTATTTTAAAATTGCCTAAATCGAGAAATTTTTAATGCATTGAATTTGAACTAAAATGATAAATTATTTTTACTTTAAAACTTTACTATGCATTCTTTTTTACTTTAGAGCAAAAAACTAATATTTTAGAACCTATACATTTGAAATACTTTATTTCTTTTGGAGGAACAGCAAATCAACCAACCCCTATTTAATTCACAAATACATGCGAGTAACTTCATTAGGAACTTCAAACGTCGCTTCTTCATCAAGATCCCTCCCGCTCTCTTCCTTCCCCCTCCATCATAAAACCCCACATGGCCACTCCAATTACTCTTCCACCTCCGACCACAACACCATTGCCACCTCCATCTTGGTCTGTCCATTTCCTCCATCTCTCTTTTCTTCCTCCGCCAAATTCCAGTCGCCACATCCCGTGGACTATTCCTATGTTGGGGGGTCCAATTATGAGGTCATGGGCCTCTTCAGCACCAACCCTTTCACTAAAACCTTCGTCGATAGTGGACTCTCGCTGGAGTGCAAGTGGCAGGCGGCGTATGCGGCAGTTGAGCTTCAGATATTTGGGGCTTGTAGGGGGAGCTGCTAGATCTGGCCATCTATTACACAAGGGCGTATCAGGCTGCGGAAATCATTGCAATGGAATCGATCGGAGGTTCATTACAAGGAACTCAACCTATTCTTATTTCGATTTGAGGCTAATGTTGATCTTAATAATCACTCTGCCTCAAATCCGAATTCACTAAATCTTGATTGTGTTAAATCCTCATAGCTGTTTGGCAAGATAATTGTAAAATCATGTTAAATTTTGTGAAACTGTTTAGAAATAAGATCTAAGTTTTAAGGAGGTTTAGTTCATTTAAAATATAAATTTAATAGATTTTAAATTTAATTTACATTTTAAATAATTATTATTTTGTTAATTTTAATTATAATTATCATAATTAAGTTATAGATGTAAATAATATAATTAGAAATTAATTTAATTATTAATTATAAACACTAATTACTTGTTATTTGAGCGCAAGTTTCACTCATTTCCAAAGCTTGTTTGTAAGAAAGTGAATTTTGGATATTACTTCTTGATGATTTAAAGTCAACATAAGAAAACATCACTGAAATTAATTTTGAAATTATGCTCCAAACATTTACTTCAAAACAAATTGCACCAACTGAGCCACATTATTGGTATAAAGCTTATTGGGAGGCCACAAATCACCAAAAACACTTATTCAAATCAAGTCAACATATCTCATATCAATTATTAAGAGGGTGAAATATATTGGTTTAAGTTTAGCATAATATGCTAGCTGGTGGACACTTATTAAAGCAAAGCTTTAGTATATTGAGAACTCAACTATCATTTCACTTTCAATGTAAATTTATTCTCTATACTTATGTGGATTGTAACATTTATTTTTGAGGACATGCTTCTTAAAGTAACAATCAACTATTAATTAGGTTATCTACTTTCTGTGCATTTTTTTTTTCTATGAGAAATGATAGAAGTTAAAGGCTTTGAGAATCTTTCAGCTGAAAATTTCTTCTATTTGTGGGTTTGTAGTTGAATCGTTCCTGAATACAGTTTTTTGGATGCTCGTGTGCCAGGTGCTCTAAGGGAAGGAGCATGGATGTTGTTTCCGAGGTGAGAGCTTTATGAAGTTTATGTGATTGTTTTGATAGGTTTCAGAAATCTATGCAGCACTTAACTAAATTTTTTTCTTCTCTTTTAATGACCAACATTCTGTGCCATAAAGCATTGCAAGATTCACTATCATTTTATAGAATTTTCTCTTAAGTTTGTGTTGTACTTTTATAAGACTATAAATTTTTATATAATCAAGTACATAGATATACAATATAAGCTTTTGGTACAGGGGCAATTTTGTTACGTGATAGAAAATTTGTGATGATAAAGTGTATTTTTAATATTTTAGCTTTGAACAATAATCTAGTACACAAAAAAATTGTGAAAGAGTAGAAAATTTTTACGTGGAAAACCCAAGAAGGAGAAAACTCATGATGCATATCCCAATTACAATAATCCATTATGTATTGGGAGATACAAAAATGCTGTTAACCCGCCGTATAAAACAAAAGAGAGAAAACAAAAAAAATTAAAATCAACGTACCTGCCATCCCACGCAGTCGCACGTCGTCGCCGCATTTCGCACGTCGACGTCCCCTCACTCAGTTCGCACGACCCTGTGTCGTTAAAATGAAAAAGAAAAAGAGGCAGAAGCTTTCTCACTCCCGCTCTCACTCTCTCCCTCTCCGACTCCTCAGTGGCTGTTCGACGAAGCTCCTGCGACGACTTTCCCTTGCAGTCGGATCGGAGTTACGACATTCCGATCGGAAGCAGGCACGGGAGCGCACTCGCTGTGGAGTAACTTTCTCCGTTTTGCGCTCTCCCACGGCTCCTTCGTCGCTGTTCGAATTTACCTCCTCGGACGACCTCCCCTTCCGTTGGATCGGAAGTTAAGACATTTTGATCGGAAGCAACAATCGGGAGCTCGCTACTGTGAAGATAACTTTCTACCTCCCGCCGCTTCTTCGGCTCTTACCTGGCTGTTGGACTTCGCTACCTTCTACGACTTCCCTTCCTCTAAGATCGGAAGTTACTACATTTTGATCGGAAGCAAGCAGAGGAGCTCGCCGACAGTGAAGGTAACTTTCTACCCTTCGCGTGCTTCTTCGGTCAGTCCTGGCCGAACCCGAGAGGAAGAAAAGGGGGGTTTATTTTATAATTACATTAATTAATTACAATTAATTAAATTTATTATTTTTTTAAATTAATTATTATTAATTAATTTTAATTAATTACAAGTTATTAAATTTTAATTAAAATTAATTAGTTATAATTAATTATAACTAATAATTTTAATTAAATTTATTAAACTTTAATTAATTAGTTTAATTAATTTTAATTAATTAAGGTAATTAATTAAAAATAATTGTATTAATTAATTTATAATTAATTAATATTAATTATAATTAATTCAAAAAAAAGAGAAGAAATATGCTTGCCCCTCTTGCCTCGATTTTCGCGCCCTCCACTGCCGGTCTGCCGGGTCCTCCAAGGTATAAATTCTAACTTAAATCCTGTCCTCGACGTTTGTAGCGGACCGGGGAACCACCTATACGCGCTCTTGTAGCACGGTAGGAGGGAGCCCGGTGCGAAGCATACGACGAGGCGGGTAAGCCCTATACACGCTCTTGTAGCGTGGTGGGGACGGTCCTCGACCTCGACACCGACACCGCCGACACTGCTACGAAAGGTACGATGTTCCAAAATCCCATTCTCGACGTTTGCAAAGGACCGGAGAACCACCTATACGCGCTCTTGTAGCACGGTAGGAGGGAGCCCGGTGCGACGCATACGACGAGGTGGGAGAGCCCTATACACGCTCTTGTAGCGTGGTGGGGAGTCACTGCTGTTCTGGTACGTCACTGCTGTTCTGTTGTACGGGTACTGCTGAAGGCCCCATACACGCTCTTGTAGCGTGGTGGGATGAAAATTTGTACGGCCGCGGTGTCTACGGACACCTACCATACACGCTCTAGTAGCGTGGTGGGAAGGCCCAGCTCCCCAATTTTCCCCCAAATGGGGGATATGCCGGGGTGCTGCCGAAATTTTCACTGAAATGTACGAAGACTTGAACAATAAGAAGACCTTCTTGGGCAACAATATAGAGACTTGTACTCGAACAGAAATGCACAGAACTCGAATTAAAAGTGCAGAGGACTTGTATTGGAATAGAAATGCATAGAGCTTGAACTAAAATGAGCAGAGGACCTGTACGATGAACAGTGGACTTGTGGACTAAAACTCTAAGTGATTTCTAAAGATCAAACCCAAATGGAATGAAATCAAATTGGAATCAAAACTCAATCAAAAGAACTCAAATCAAATTTGACTGCAAGGAATAAATCTATTCGGACTCAAGCCAAAACAAATGTGCAAGGGTTTGTGCCAGAGAACTGCAAATCCAAACATTACTTGGGCATCAGGACTTGAGTCAGACCTGAACAATGAATGACCCGTCGCATTCAGTACGGTCCTCTACAAATGGCCACAAACCACCTGAGATTGGTGAAAGGTGGTTTCAATGCAAAAGCAAGGGTTTTCCTACGAATACTCCTACGAGCTCGTAGTGGCTACAACCGGTGTCCTTCCTACATATACTGTTGGAATCTCCTATGATAATTTCCTACAACGCCTGTTGATTGAGGTGGCGATACGGAAGACCAAATGATGGAGAATCTGCCTCATCTACAAACAAATGCAACCCAACAACAAACACCTGAGATTGGCGACAGGTGGGCATGATGTAGGCAATAATGGGTCTCCTACGAACATTCCTAGGAGCTCGTAGCAAACACAACGGATCCTTACAAACAAATACGAATCGCTTGTGGATAACAACAGTGGGTATATCGTAAGCACAACGAACCACTGTGGGCACAAGTATTGATATCACCTACGACATTGGCGGTCAAGATCTTCAAGCATGCCGGGTACAAATGCAGCCCGATGTACGAAAAAGGACACCCCCTGGCAGAAGAAAGGAAATGTGTGTTTTGAACAAATTAGAACCAAACTTCCTGGTGTTCCCAAGCCTCTTCTTAGTCCTATATTTAAGAAGAAAATTGTTCTGGTGTCTACAAACACCGAAAATAACGAGTCCCGCAACACCAAAGATCCTAAAAAGGAGTTCTTTCCAAATCAGCAGTCATTGACTCCAAAATTCAGAAAGATCCTTCCCCCGGTGAATGAGAAAGGGGGAGTCAATATCAGAATCCAAACGCCACCGGATCTGCAACACTGATACAAGCAGACAGAAGGCGTCTACAACATTCATTTTAGACCTTCAATGCCTAAAATCAAGAAAATTCATGAACAAAGGCATGAAGCCTATAGATCCCGATCCTTCTATACAGATCAATAGAAGTCGACAGGGTTCGAAACCTTTAAATAAATACACGGTTGTAGCGACCGGGTGTATTTGTTTAAATACATTCTTTTTAGGCCTTCAAGGTCTAAAATCAAGAAAGATTCATAAACAAAGGCACAAAGCCTACGAGAAACCCGATCCCCTATCGATAAGTTGATAAGGTCGACAAGGTTTAATCAACAAATGGAAATGACCCCAAACACCCCGATGATGGCCGTGTTGATTGTCTATCTCAACCGGAGGGGTCCATTCAAATTCCACAAATATCTCAAATTCCATTCAAATGTCTACCAGAATCCAAACTCTACTAGCCCCAAATCCAAAAAATATTTAAAAATGAAATATATCCATCAATGCTTAAAGCAAAATCCATCCACCCTCCGCAACAGTCTGCCGGGGTGGACAAATTCAAATAAACTCTAGCTCACAAAGAGCGAAATGCCTAGTCAAAAATATCACTAGGATCCATTCTCAAACAGTCTCCTGCCAGTAAGGACGTGGTACGCGTCCTCTAACCGGCGGTTTGCCGCCAAATGGCACCGCAGGATAAACGGTTACGACCCGGGGTCCTCTGAACCGAGTGGTTTTGCCGCCAAATGGCATCACGATATACCGGTTATGGCCAGAGCCAATACGCTCCTTATTGGCATCAAATCCTTGAGATATGAATCAATAGGATATGATTGATAGGGCACAAAGCCCTCTGTTAGCTAAGGTGGATTCAAATTTGTCCCCTTAAACAAACATTCAACCCAGGTCTACAAGGTCCCCTTGGACGAAGCAACCCATGGCTGCCGACAAGGATCCTTCTGTCAGGTTGGGTCGACTACCTCCTCTGACTAAGTAGACCAGGGACCACGATGGCCCGGGACGACGGAACCATGGGATCTTGATCGGGTCCATCATCCATTCCCCCACCATCCGCTTTAAGTGCTAGATGGTGCAATTTCTATTTTAAATATCAAACCTTTCAAATTTCCAAACTTTCAACTCAAATCCCAAATCCAAATCCAGTTCTCCAAATTCCAAACCTATAGCTGCTACTATATGCCAGATAACACTTATTTCTATACGTATCTGATCGATGACTAGCCTTAATCGAAAGTTCTCTCTCGTAATCGGGAGGGGTAATTAACTATAGGGGCTTGCGCCTATAGGAAACCAGAACTCAGATCATAAAGTCCTCGCAAAATGAGGGCGAAATCTCTGGGTAGTGTCTTATCTACAAACCCATCTGCCTTCAAAAATTTACCTCGGAACTTAGTTCGTTAAAACTCCCTCGCCGAAGAAAGAAAAGCGCGGCGGGGAGGCCGGGGCCGAATTTTCTGAGCCCACAGATTTCTGGCGACTCCGCTGGGGAATGGTTTCTCTTTCCATCTCTGACTAGTCACTAAAAGGCTATAGTGGCAAGCAAATCAAATTTTAAATTTCCTGAAAATAAATCTTTTAAATAAGATCAATAGAAATTTGTTTAGCAGGGTTTTGAATTCCATGCTAACTCTCCTGCTTCTATTATTTGTTCTGCGTGGGGTGATGTATCAATTCTGATCACTAATCCCTGCCTTTCATTTTTACAGAATGGAAATGCAGGACACCCCAATGACCGTCCAACTGGGACGAGGAGCCAGAATTCAACTGGCAAACGCCTTGATTGAAACTGGAAATACTGGAGCCACCATCCACTTTGGTGGGCTCGAATTCTCAGCAGCTACTGCAAGAGCTGCAGCCGTCCCTGTGTACGGCGTAAACTCTGAAGAACTTTCTGGAAGATCCTATTCTGCAAGGACTGCTGCCAGAGGTACTACTCAAGGAAGAACCTCTGTATTTGAAAGACTATCCCAACCTGAGGCCCTTACTGCAAAGAGGGTTGTCGCTGGAAGAAAAATCTCTGTGGTGACTGCCAACACCACTAACCTGCCCAGAGAGACTGTTGCATCTGGGAGGTATGATGCTGAGGCTTCCTCATCTGGAGGAAGGCTTACTAGAAGGCAAAGGAGGAAGAGAAATGCAGAGCTACGTGCTCAGCAGTTGATAGTACCAGTTCATCCCTCCAACTTACCAGCACCAGAACCAGAAGTCAATATCCCCACTCAAAATAAGTTTTCTAACCTGAAGTGGGTAAAGAGAAACAGCTCTTCTGGTGAGCTCAAGCGATCTTTCTAGGAGCGTCGACCTGAAGCTCCAACCCCTCAGAAGATAAGAGAGCCCGAACGCCTGTCTGCCCGGGTGCACCGAGTTTTGAAGACAGTCAAGGAGAAGGGCTTAATGAAAAAGAAGTTCCAGAGGCCACTGATTGTTGAGGCCCGAAGAACCCCTCCTAGAGAGAGGTTATCATCTGCTACGATAACAGAAAAAAGAGGTTATCGACGACAAGCTCCGCAGGAAGCACATCGGGGCGTGACACTTGGACCCCGTGTTCAAGAATCCGTCGTCGAAAGGGCCCAGCGGAAAGGCAAACAAGTTTGGAGGCCAAAGCCTCGAAATGAAAAGGTCTTTGAAGAAAGAGATAAGTCAAGCGTGACATCCGGAACAGTCTACCGGAGATCCGCACCTGCCAACAGAACTCGTCAGAAATGGGTCCAAAAGAAGAAGAGGTCGGAGAAAACCCCTTCGCTGGTGAAGATATCACACTCGCTGAAATGAGAAATCAAATGAGGCGACATATGCGAAGAAAAGACAGAGAAATCTCCCAGTTAAATGATAAAATGACTGAGATGATGACTCAAATGACGGTCATGATGGAAATGATGCAGAAGACCACTTCTATGGGCCCTGCACTGGCTCAACCCGTCAACCAAGCTGCTAATTCTCAAAACCCTCAAGCGCCTCAAGCCTCAGGAGTGAAAGGTGTACTTGAAGGTGGCAAAGAAACTGATGATCCAACCCGCCAGCGTACTCCACAAAATGTGGCGAGCGCATCTGAGCCTGTAACTGCGTCACAGCTAGAAGGCTTAATCAGTGAAAAGATTAAAGCCATTATAACTGCTGAACAGGCAGAGAAGTTGGTAGGAAAGGGTCGCCCGTACCCAGCAGAGTACGATCAGGTGCCATATCCAAAGGGATATTCTATGCCAAAATTCAATATTTTTGATGGCAACAAAAATCCCAGACAGCACCTCGCGCAATTCAAAGCAACTTGTGGGAACACAGGAGGCAATGACGCTCTGCTATTCAGGCAATTTGTGAGCAGCTTGAGTGGAACTGCTTTCGAATAGTATGCCGAGCTACCAAATGATTATCTGAAGACCTTCGCAGAACTAGAGGCATTGTTCGTGAAAAGATTTGCCAGTGCAACAGAGAAGACTACCATTGCTGATCTCGCCCTCGACAAAAGGAGAAAGGATGAATCAGTAACGAGATACATAACACGCTGGCGCAATCTCAGCATGAAGTGCGAGCAGCAGCTGGAAGAAGAGCATGCAGTTCAACTACTGATGGGAAACATTGACGACAAAATGCAACCCTTCTTATGCATGGCTTCAATCACTACCTTCCAGAATCTGTTGGACAGGGTGGCAAAATTTGAGAAGTTAAACTTATCAAAGTCTGAAAGCTTCCCTGATAAATCCAAAAAAGCTAAAGCTCCTGATGCTAGGAGAAATGATGTTTACTCCGCATTTCCTCCCAGACCTGATAAAGGTAAACGGGTAGTGTATAATGTGGATAAAGGAAAGCAGCCAATGCAATACGAAGAAAAGCCAAAGCAGTCTTACAATTCAAATTCTCAGCCAAAACTGGTACTTGGAGGAAACGACAAACCTCGAGCCTTTCCTGGTGGAGGAGAGCGCCAGAGGCAACCCACGGGAACTGGTGATAGGACGTTTCCTTCTCTGAAGGAGAAAATGAATAAAGAATATTCATTTAAAAGGGAGAGTGTCGCTAAACTATTTCGACAAGCACTCAAGAACGGTCTAGAATTGCCAGAATGCAAAAGACCTGAAGAGTCCAAGCATAGTGGCGACCCAAACTACTGCCCATATCATCGGGTAGTTAGCCATCCAATTGAAGATTGTTATATCTTCAAAGATTGGTTGGAAAAGATGTACAAGAGGGGAGAATTAACACTATCAGATAACGTGTTAGTTCGTCCTAAAAAGGAATCCACCGGGTAGTCACGTCCTCTTCCGTACTCCCGCTTAAAGAAAAAATAAAAAAATCTATCCAAGAGGAACAATGGGAGACTGTGATCTCCAAGAAGACATCAAAAATGCTGAAACAGTTAGGAGTTCCTGGTGTCAAGTGAAAGTCCCCTACTGAGCCAGTACTGAATTTAAAATGGTTGCCTATGTCACAAGCATCCACTTCTAAACAGCAACCTGGCCAAGCTAGCTCATCCAAATCTGATAAAGCAATGCCAAAGTCTTCTAGGAAGAAAGCCAAGTTGAAGAAGCCTGTGGTAAAGAAGACTGCAACTCAAAAGGCTATTGATAGCTTGGGTGAATATTACCAGACTGTCAGGAAGCCTATCAAGCTCGGTGATTTTATGAAAGAGCTTAAAATAGATGAAAAGGAGGAAGAAGCTGATGATGAATCTCTTCCTACGGAGATATGTCGAGTCATCTCAACGACTTTAAAAATATCAGAAAGGGAGAAATACGCTAAAGAAGCGGCCCCTGAATTTTGTCTGATGGTGTCATCAATGGAATTCAGTTCAGAAGATCTATGTTTTCCAGATGATGAAGATTCAGACCCAAGTATAGAATCGCAAATGAAGCAGATGAAATTGGGAGACGATTCTGAGTCCACCGGCGAATCTCCAGACGCGACAATGGTTGATTCTGAAGAAAATGCTTCATCAAATAAGTCTGAATCAGATGAGGTGGTCCAAGTACAATTGAGAAGTGGCAAGATACTGCCGCCTCCACCAAAGAAAGGGATCCCTAATAAAGATAAGGGAAAAGAGATAATTATCAATGAAGATATTATCCCCGAAGATCCCAAGAAAAATAATACTTTATCCAAGGGGATAGATTACAATATCTTATCCCACTTGAGAAAGATCCCAGCGCTACTCAGTATATATGATGCCTTACTAATGTCTAAAGACCTTCGGGAGACTTTGATCCAAGCTCTCAAGGACCCTGAAAGATATGAGGCGTATTTTGCTGAACGTAACTTGACTAAGGTTTTGCAAGCTCGAAATGAGCCCCTCATCACCTTTGCTAAGGATGATATGATGCTTGGAACGGCAGATCACAACCGCCCTCTGTATGTTACGGCAGAGAGTGATGGTATGATGATCAGTCGGATTTTGATTGATCCCGGATCTTCCGTAAATCTTATGAGCCTTAAGGCACTGAGATCCCTCTGCCTTGATGTGGAACATCTTGGGCAAGACAAGTTGATGGTGCATGGTTTTAATGAGAAAGGGCAGAAAACCCTTGGATCATTTATGCTCCCTCTTGTATTTGGGGAACTCCATACAGAAGCCAAATTCCATGTAATTGATGCGGACACTTCGTTCAAGGCGTTATTGGGTCGCCCCTGGCTACATGAATATGGTGTTGTCCCTTCAACATTACACCAGTGCATGAAGTATCTCAGAGAAGGAGAAGAATTCAGAATTTCTGGTGATATTCAACCCTTTGCAGTACATGAAGTAACAGTTTATGAAGATGCTAAGTACTTCATGCCAAAAAAGCAAAAGTCGTCAAGTTCTCTTGAGGCTAGAGCATCAAATTCTAAGGCTGCAAAGAAACCCAAGCAAGAAGGTGATAAGAAGCGTGTAGGAAGAAAGAAGGCAGCGCCGGCTCTTCCCAAATCACCAACTCTTCCTAAAGAAAAGAAGCATGTACCTCATCTTGGGAGCGACACGGATGAAGATGACGTTACTCCTACCAAATCTCGAAAAATATGCCAGTCCACGGATGAATGGAGTAGGCAGGTTGAATTTTCAAATGATGATTATGATTACGACTCAATCTACATGAACTCAGTGCAGAGTGTGTTCTCTAGAAGAATAGACAGTCTGTTAATTTCAGACAGCGTACTCGTAGTCACACGTGTTCCCTTGCAACATTTCAAGGAAATCATTTCGCGCGAGGTTCATAAAATTGAAGAACTCTCCACTCTTTATCTGCCTCCCCGTAAAAATGGGACTGTGCCAAAGAATGTACTATATTCCACGGGAATATGCGAAGAAGAGAATCATGATTGGGATTGCATGCTCCTCGACTCCGAGGAATTATTTCCTACGAGGCTACCCAAATTCAATACCAAAAATATTCAAAGAATGCTACGAAAGCAAATCAATATTCCTACTACCAAACGACAGCTCCGTACAAGCTTGGGCCTCTGGTATGGGAGAAGTCCGCGTCCATTACGACGAAAGGATATAGATGCATATAAAGGCATCGGGTTCATCAAACGAAAATTCCTCCAGAAAGAGACTTGTCAAGCAATCACATGCGGAGAAATCAAATCTGATGATGATTATGATGAAATATGCGAAGCTGATGATTATGATGATCAACCCGTAGAAGATGAGCCTGCACCAGAAGAACTGGAAGATGGTGGACAAGCTGCTACGATGGACGAGCTCAAAGAAGTCAACTTGGGAACTGAGGAAGATCCTCGCCCAACCTTCATTAGCTCTCTTCTACCAGAAGATCAAATAGAAGAAATAAAAGAGCTCCTATGTGAATTCAGGGACTGTTTTGCTTGGACATATGCTGAGATGCCTGGCTTATCTCCTGATGTGGCAGTTCACAAATTGGCCATCAAGCCTGATGCAGCACCCATCAAGCAAGCTCCAAGGAGAATGAGATTGGAGATTGAAGAACAGGTGATTGCAGAAACAAAGAAGCTCATAGAAGCAGGCTTCATTCGAGAAGAAAAATATGCCGACTGGATTGCCAATATCGTCCCCGTAAAGAAGAAGAATGGCCAGATTCGTATCTGCATCGACTTCAGGGACCTCAATAAGGCATGCCCGAAAGATGACTTTCCGCTCCCAGTATCAGAGCTTCTAGTTGACAATACATCCAATTACGATATGTTCTCATTTATGGACGGATCGTCGGGCTACAATCAAATTAAAATGGCGCATGAAGATGAAAGACATACATCATTCAGAACGCCTATAGGCATATTCTGCTACACAGTCATGCCCTTCGGCCTGAAGAACGCTGGTGCCACCTACCAGCGGGCGATGACTCGTATATTTGATGATTTGATTCATCAGAAGGTCGAATGCTATGTAGATGATTTGGTCATTAAAAGCATAGGCCGAAAAGACCACCTTCATGACTTGAGGATCGTGTTCGAAAGAATCAGAAAATATGATCTGAAGATGAACCCTCTCAAATGTGCATTTGGGGTATCCTCAGGGAAATTCCTAGGGTACGTTGTTCGACATCGAGGCATCGAAGTCGACCCCAACAAGATCAAGGCGATCGTGGAGATGCCACCTCCAAAGAACCTTCGGCAACTCCGCTCCTTACAAGGACAACTGGCTTTCATTCGGAGATTTATATCAAATCTATCGGGTAGGTGCCAGCCATTTTCAAAGCTAATGAAGAAAGATGTCCGTTTCAAATGGGACGCAGAGTGCCAAGAAGCATTTGACAGCATCAAAAGATATCTGTTGAATCCTCCTATTCTCGTGGTGCCAATCCCGGGGAAGCCTCTTATATTGTATACGGCAGCACTAGAAGAGTCCCTCGGAGCATTATTAGCCCAGCATAATGAAGAAGGCAAGGAGAATGCACTCTACTACATCAGTCGGAGATTGATAGGAGCAGAAATCCGCTATTCTTCAATCGAGAAGCATTGCTTGGCCCTGATCTTCGCAGTTCAGAAGCTCCGCCATTATATGTTGTCTCACAAAATCACCTTGATATCAAAGATCGATCCGTTGAAGTTCTTGATGACAAGACCAGCGTTGACAGGTCGTTTGGCAAGGTGGGCAGTGATACTCCTGCAGTTTGATATCACATACGTCCCTCAAAAGGCAGTGAAAGGGCAGGTATTAGCAGACTTTCTTGCAGCACATCCTATCCCTGCAGATTCTCCGCTCAACGACGATCTACCTGACGAGCAGATCATGAACGTTGAAGAAGAGGAGATACTACGAGTATGGGAAATGTATTTTGATGGAGCATCGTCAATAAAGTGTGCTCGGCCTCCAAATCTCGAAAAGGCTCAAGCCGGAATTGGAATCATTTTCGTAGCACCCGAGGGAGGCATAATGAGATTTTCATTCAGTTTGACTGAACCTCGGACCAATAATGAGGCTGAATATGAAGCCCTAATAGCAGGATTGGAGATTGCAATCGATGTCCGAATTCAAAATCTCCAAATCTTCGGTGATTCTCAACTTGTTGTAAATCAAGTGTTGGGAGTTTATAAAATCACCAAGTTTGAGTTGGCCTGTTATCATCGGCGAGTTCTTGAGCTTATGAAACAAATTCCAGTTGTCAAACTAACTCAAGTTCCCCGAGGTCAAAATGCCAAAGCTGATTCTCTTGCCAAATTGGCTAAAGAAATGACGAATATGGACGACGAATGGCCTATAATAATTATGGTGCACAATCGACGGATCCTAGAGCCAGCATTACTACAATTCCCGCAGGAAGAGGGAATACCAAGTTCAAGCCAGCAGGATGCAACTCCGGTTAATCCTCAACCTCCCCAACCAGTTGATCTCGAAGATCAACTTGAAGAACATCAAGTTCCTAAGAAAAGACGAAAGGCCAGTCAAGCTTCAGAATCATGGTGGCATTGTCTAGATGTCGAGGAAGAAGATGACTGGAGACTGCCTTTTATTGATTATTTTAAAGAAAGTAAATTGCCAACAGACAAATCACTAGCTACTCAAATCAAGAAGAGAGCGCTACGATATGCATTTGTCAACAACACATTGTATCGGCGTGCTTTCGATCAAATGTGGCTAAGATGCTTAGGAACTCGAGAAGCTGATAAGGTGGTAGCAGAAGTTCATGAAGGACTCTGTGGAGCACACCAATCAGGTCCCAAGATGGCAATCAAAATTAAAAGAATGGGCTACTATTGGCCGACCACGGTCAAATATTGTATCAATCATGCTAAGAGGTGTCATGAGTGCCAGATTCACGGTGATGTTATACATCAACCGCCAAATCCACTGCATCCAACAATAGCATCCTGGCCATTTGAATGTTGGGGTACTGATATTATCGGGCCGATAGATCCGCCCTCATCAGCGGGACACCGCTTCATCTTGGCAGCAACCGACTACTTCTCAAAGTGGGCAGAAGCAGTCCCATTTAAAGAAGTTACGTCCGAGCATGTGATCAACTTCTTCACCCATAATGTCGTCTACAGATTCGGTGTGCCACGCCGCATAATCTCAGACAACGAAACTACCTTCAAAAGTATAAAAATCTATAAGTTCGTTGATCGGCACAAAATCGATTGGCGGTATTCCTCTATATATTATCCAAGAGCAAATGGCTTGGCTGAAGCCTTCAACAAAACGTTGGTGAAATTGCTAAAAAAGATTCTCTCCAAGAACAAAAGAGAGTGGCATACGAAGATGGTAGAAGCGCTGTGGGCGTATCGTACAACTTACAAAACGCCAACCAAAACCACTCCTTACTCTCTAGTATTTGGAGTTGAGGCCGTACTGCCACTAGAAGTTGAACTTCCATCTCTTCGAGTTGCTGTCCATAATGAGCTGACTCAAGAACAAAATGCTCGTCTAAGAATGGAGGAGCTCGATGCACTCGATGAAATCAGGTTACAAGCTCAGCAGAACCTGGAAATCTACCGGGCAAGAATGACAAAGTCTTTTGATCGAATGGTGCGTCCCCGATCATTTCAAGAAGGGGAATTGGTCCTGGTGCAGAGAAGGCCAATAATCCCGCATAGAAAAATCGGTGGCAAATTCGTATCCAACTGGGAAGGACCTTTCGTCATCGAGAAAGTATTTCAAGGAGGAGCTTATCAACTCATCGATCTGAATGGTCAAAGGCCCATGCCGCCGATCAATGGCAGATACCTGAAGAAATACTATGCATAAAATTGCCCCATAAAATGCTATGTCTTGTGTATTATGCTTTCATGTCTGTTTATTAGCATATACATTTCACATTTTGAAATTCTGCTCTATCATGAGAATACATTTCAAAATTTTCCTAGTAGACTAGGGGCATTTTAAATATTTATTCGGGTCGACATCGCGCTGCATGCCGAGATCCTCGAATAAATATTTAAAATTTTAAGATTTCAATTCTATCATGCCCTAAAATGTCCCTGTGAGATAGAGGGCATTTTAAATATTTATTCGGGTCGACATCGCGCTGCATGCCGAGATCCCCGAATAAATATTTAAAATTATCAATCCAAATGCTATTTTGTGCCAAAGAATACAAATATTTCTTTTTCAAAGTCTATGCAGGTGACTTCTCAAAAGATTGAGACACCTTCTCCAACAAACCAAGACTCAAAAGTCAAGGAAGAGACTTTTGTGGCTACACACTCCTATAAAATTGAGCCGGAAAAGCTTGAAGTCTTTCAACAGCCTGAAGCTTAAGGTTCGAATGGGTGTAAAAGGTCGGATCCAACACGCCCAAATATGGCCGGATCGCTGACAGCTCCGCCTACTCAACAAGCCACAAGAAAGGCCGTAGTAGCGGAACCCTCACTTCATCAACCCGTCAGTAGGGACTGAAGAAAGAACGAAGGCCAATTTGACTTGACCAGTTCAAGTGATCGTAGTATACAAAATTCTCCAAAATGACTGGAGAATCAAAGTTCTAAGAGAAGATGAGTCTCGAGCAACTACTGAATGTTCGTAGGCTCCAAAATCTAAAACCGCGAAGGATGACTCCAAATCTGTCAACTTCAGCAAAATCAGCATTGGGAAGCGCAATTCCCGTAGCTCAAGTCTGAAGCCTGAATGGGTGTAAGAGGTCGGATCCAACAAGCCCAAATATGGCCGGATCGCTGGCAGCTCCAGCTACTCAACAAGTCATAAGAAAGGCCGCAGTAGAGGAACCCCCATCTCAGCAACCAGAGGACGAAGAGCTGTCAAATCCTAGCTCTCCCGATCTGATAAACTCAAGTGATTCAGATTAAAGTCTTCTCAAGTGGTTAAGGATTAAGATACTACCTACGTTCGGTACTATCAACTGAATCTAAAACCTGCAAATCCTTCAACAAATCCATCAAGCACAAAGCAAGGATCGAAGGAATTTTCTTCAACAAGTCCACCAAAGCACAAAGCAAAGGACCGAAGAAAATTATCCAAAGGTTCATGAAAAGCCTTAGGCAGAACTAATTGGATTTCGTCATCAACAAGTCCGTTACGCACAAAGCTCTGGACCGATGACTTCTCGCCACCGACCTGGTACAAACCTAAGGGTTTAGGTCACCGGCATCTACCCCTTCATCAAGTCCGCAGCACAAAAGCACAGGACAGAAGGATCAAAATCTCAGGGCTCTAGCTAAAGTTGCAGAGAGTTCTCTGAATGACATCTACAAATGTCCCTAAAGACTGGGGGCATTTTAAATATTTATTTGGGTCGACATCGCACTGCATGCCGAGATCCCCAAATAAATATTTAAAATTTTATCAAGATACAACCAGATGATAGAAGAATCTTGAATATATGCTATCCACCACCGTTAATCTAAAAAAGATGAGATATCAGTCATCTGTGGATACATCTAAAAGATCTATGGAGAAAGGAAGACTAGTGTGACATCCAAACAAGTTTTGGAGATCCACTATAAGAAAATCTTAGTGTGACATCCAAATAAATTTTTGGAGATCCACTAAATGAAAAAAAAAAACACTAGTGTGACATCCAAGAAGAATTCTTGGAGATCCACTAAATGAAAATTTTAGTGTGACATCTAGAACAAGATATCTAGAGATCCACATGGTCAATCAGCATGCAACAAACGTGGCCCGCTCCAGACGCCTACCACATTTGTTGGGGGGCATTTGTTAACCCGCCGTATAAAACAAAAGAGAGAAAACAAAAAAAATTTAAAATCAACGTACCTGCCATCCCACGCAGTCGCACGTCGTCGCCGCATTTCGCACGTCGACGTCCCCTCACTCAGTTCGCACGACCCTGTGTCGTTAAAATGAAAAAGAAAAAGAGGCAGAAGCTTTCTCACTCCCGCTCTCACTCTCTCCCCCTCTCCGACTCCTCAGTGGCTGTTCGACGAAGCTCCTGCGACGACTTTCCCTTGCAGTCGGATCGGAGTTACGACATTCCGATCGGAAGCAGGCACGGGAGCGCACTCGCTGTGGAGTAACTTTCTCCGTTTTGCGCTCTCCCACGGCTCCTTCGTCGCTGTTCGAATTTGCCTCCTCGGACGACCTCCCCTTCCGTTGGATCGGAAGTTAAGACATTTTGATCGGAAGCAACAATCGGGAGCTCGCTACTGTGAAGATAACTTTCTACCTCCCGCCGCTTCTTCGGCTCTTACCTGGCTGTTGGACTTCGCTACCTTCTACGACTTCCCTTCCTCTAAGATCGGAAGTTACTACATTTTGATCGGAAGCAAGCAGAGGAGCTCGCCGACAGTGAAGGTAACTTTCTACCCTTCGCGTGCTTCTTCGGTCAGTCCTGGCCGAACCCGAGAGGAAGAAAAGGGGGGTTTATTTTATAATTACATTAATTAATTACAATTAATTAAATTTATTATTTTTTTAAATTAATTATAATATGATTAATTATTATTAATTAATTTTAATTAATTACAAGTTATTAAATTTTAATTAAAATTAATTAGTTATAATTAATTATAACTAATAATTTTAATTAAATTTATTAAACTTTAATTAATTAGTTTAATTAATTTTAATTAATTAAGGTAATTAATTAAAAATAATTTTATTAATTAATTTATAATTAATTAATATTAATTATAATTAATTCAAAAAAAAAGAGAAGAAATATGCTTGCCCCTCTTGCCTCGATTTTCTCGCCCTTCACCGCCGGTCTGCCGGGTCCTCCAAGGTATAAATTCTAACTTAAATCCTGTCCTCGACGTTTGTAGCGGACCGGGGAACCACCTATACGCGCTCTTGTAGCACGGTAGGAGGGAGCCCGGTGCGACGCATACGACGAGGTGGGAGAGCCCTATACACGCTCTTGTAGCGTGGTGGGGAGTCACTGCTGTTCTGGTACGTCACTGCTGTTCTGTTATACGGGTACTGCTGAAGGCCCCATACACGCTCTTGTAGCGTGGTGGGATGAAAATTTGTACGGCCGCGGTGTCTACGGACACCTACCATACACGCTCTAGTAGCGTGGTGGGAAGGCCCAGCTCCCCAATTTTCCCCCAAATGGGGGATATGCCGGGGTGCTGCCGAAATTTTCACTGAAATGTACGAAGACTTGAACAATAAGAAGACCTTCTTGGGCAACAATATAGAGACTTGTACTCGAACAGAAATGCACAGAACTCGAACTAAAAGTGCAGAGGACTTGTATTGGAATAGAAATGCATAGAGCTTGAACTAAAATGAGCAGAGGACCTGTACGATGAACAGTGGACTTGTGGACTAAAACTCTAAGTGATTTCTAAAGATCAAACCCAAATGGAATGAAATCAAATTGGAATCAAAACTCAATCAAAAGAACTCAAATCAAATTTGACTGCAAGGAATAAATCTATTCGGACTCAAGCCAAAACAAATGTGCAAGGGTTTGTGCCAGAGAACTGCAAATCCAAACATTACTTGGGCATCAGGACTTGAGTCAGACCTGAACAATGAATGACCCGTCGCATTCAGTACGGTCCTCTACAAATGGCCACAAATCACCTGAGATTGGTGAAAGGTGGTTTCAATGCAAAAGCAAGGGTTTTCCTACGAATACTCCTACGAGCTCGTAGTGGCTACAACCGGTGTCCTTCCTACATATACTGTTGGAATCTCCTACGATAATTTCCTACAACGCCTGTTGATTGAGGTGGCGATACGGAAGACCAAATGACGGAGAATCTGCCTCCTCTACAAACAAATGCAACCCAACAACAAACACCTGAGATTGGCGACAGGTGGGCATGATGTAGGCAATAATGGGTCTCCTACGAACATTCCTAGGAGCTCGTAGCAAACACAACGGATCCTTACAAACAAATACGAATCGCTTGTGGATAACAACAGTGGGTATATCGTAAGCACAACGAACCACTGTGGGCACAAGTATTGATATCACCTACGACATTGGCGGTCAAGATCTTCAAGCATGCCGGGTACAAATGCAGCCCGATGTACGAAAAAGGACACCCCCTGGCAGAAGAAAGGAAATGTTTGAACAAATTAGAACCAAACTTCCTGGTGTTCCCAAGCCTCTTCTTAGTCCTATATTTAAGAAGAAAATTGTTCTGGTGTCTACAAACACCGAAAATAACGAGTCCGCAACACCAAAGATCCTAAAAGGAGTTCTTTCCAAATCAGCAATCATTGACTCCAAAATTCAGAAAGATCCTTCCCCCGGTGAATGAGAAAGGGGGAGTCAATATCAGAATCCAACGCCACCGGATCTGCAACACTGATACAAGCAGACAGAAGGCGTCTACAACATTCATTTTAGACCTTCAATGCCTAAAATCAAGAAAATTCATGAACAAAGGCATGAAGCTTATAGATCCCGATCCTTCTATACAGATCAATAGAAGTCGACAGGGTTCGAACCTTTAAATAAATACACGGTTGTAGCGACCGGTGTATTTGTTTAAATACATTCTTTTTAGGCCTTCAAGGTCTAAAATCAAGAAGATTCATAAACAAAGGCACAAAGCCTACGAGAAACCCGATCCCCTATCGATAAGTTGATAAGGGTCGACAAGGTTTAATCAACAAATGGAAATGACCCCAAACACCCCGATGATGGCCGTGTTGATTGTCTATCTCAACCGGAGGGGTCCATTCAAATTCCACAAATATCTCAAATTCCATTCAAATGTCTACCAGAATCCAAACTCTACAAGCCCCAAATCCAAAAAATATTTAAAAATGAAATATATCCATCAATGCTTAAAGCAAAATCCATCCACCCTCCGCAACAGTCTGCCGGGGTGGAACAAATTCAAATAAACTCTAGCTCACAAAGAGCGAAATGCCTAGTCAAAAATATCACTAGGATCCATTCTCAAACAGTCTCCTGCCAGTAAGGACGTGGTACGCGTCCTCTAACCGGCGGTTTGCCGCCAAATGGCACCGCAGGATAAACGGTTACGACCCGGGGTCCTCTGAACTGAGTGGTTTTGCCGCCAAATGGCACCACGATATACCGGTTATGGCCAGAGCCAATACGCTCCTTATTGGCATCAAATCCTTGAGATATGAATCAATAGGATATGATTGATAGGGCACAAAGCCCTCTGTTAGCTAAGGTGGATTCAAATTTGTCCCCTTAAACAAACATTCAACCCCGGTCTACAAGGTCCCCTTGGACGAAGCAACCCATGGCTGCCGACAAGGATCCTTCTGTCAGGTTGGGTCGACTACCTCCTCTGACTAAGTAGACCAGGGACCACGATGGCCCGGGACGACGGAACCATGGGATCTTGATCGGGTCCATCATCCATTCCCCCACCATCCGCTTTAAGTGCTAGATGGTGCAATTTCTATTTTAAATATCAAACCTTTCAAATTTCCAAACTTTCAACTCAAATCCCAAATCCAAATCCAGTTCTCCAAATTCCAAACCTATAGCTGCTACTATATGCCAGATAACACGTATTTCTATACGTATCTGATCGATGACTAGCCTTAATCGAAAGTTCTCTCTCGTAATCGGGAGGGGTAATTAACTATAGGGGCTTGCGCCTATAGGAAACCAGAACTCAGATCATAAAGTCCTCGCAAAATGAGGGCGAAATCTCTGGGTAGTGTCTTATCTACAAACCCATCTGCCTTCCAAAATTTACCTCGGAACTTAGTTCGTTAAAACTCCCTCGCCGAAGAAAGAAAAGCGCGGCGGGGAGGCCGGGGCCGAATTTTCGGAGCCCACAAATGCTTACTTCCTTAATAAGGAAGATGGGATTTTATGCAGTTGAGTACTATTATCTAATTTCCATTATAGAACTTACATAAATCAATATTCTACAAACAAAAAATTAAGAATCAACAACATGATTATATGTTAATAGTCAAATAAGAATAGTAGGATGATAGAAGCATGGTGATGGTGGTGGTAATTGTTTATGGTGATTGTCGACGATGACCGTCGAAATTGCTATAAAGTTCTTTAGCTCTCCTAGCTCTTGAACCTTCCCTTAATGTAAAGAATTATACCCTATTTATGTATTATTTAAGACGGGCATTTTGGTAAATTTACAAAATTAAAAGCCTTCCCATGTACGTTCCACATTAATTCTTTGATCATAGATCATTTATCAAATCTTTAATTTCCTTAATGATATTAGGCTCGAATAATCTTGGGCTCATTAGATTCATCCTATCAAGCCGCTTGATTTGACTACAAGCACACAATATATAGAGATTATTTAGTTCCTCAATTAATATTTAGAAGTCTTCAAATATGTTTCACGTTCTTGATTGAAGTTCACTTAGAGTCAGATTAGATCATTTGTGGTGTCGTTGGGTTCAACTCGTCAAGACTTTCAATTCGACTATAAATTTGATGAAAACAACGTTCTTTTGATCCTAGAGTTAATTTTAGATGTTTTCAATTTAAAGACAAGATTCATGCTGTTCCTAAATTTCAGATTTCAAAGCCTATATTGTTTGAAAATATATTTTAAATCTTTGTAAAATGTTACAACAACATTAAATCTTTATTTCACTACATGGGGTCGGGTACATGAATTATTTTTTCTCTATTGTGTCATGTTAAGAGTCAATTTCTCATTTAAATTTAATAAAGAAAGGTCATTTATAATATTTTTTAGCTAAATCATTTTAGGTCTACCTCTAACTTTTTTAACTTAGGCAAAATCTAATATATCTACTCTCCTAATCAGGTTCTAGGAAGGCCATTGTTTTGTGTCAAAACCATCTAAGACAACTTTTTCTAATCTTACATATCATTAGAGCTACTCCAACTTTCATATATATATACTCGTTTCACATTATGTCTCTAAGAGTGAAGCCACTCATCTACCTAAGCATCCTCAACTTTGAAACACTTAATTTATTCTTCTCTTTTAATGGCCAACATGTTGTGCCATAAAACATTATGGTCTCACCACCATCTTATAGAAATTTCCCTTAAGTATGATGGGTAATTTTTATCACATAGTAGGCTTGATGCATTCCTCCACTTAAACTAGTCAACTTGAGTTATACTAATAATATCCCCATTTATTTAAAATGCGTACTCCTACAAATTACTTGAATCTCCCCAAGCCACAACCCACCCCCTAGATCTATTATAAGTTTATAACTAAAATTACACTAAATGCATTCAGTTTTGGATCTAATCAAACAAAAACCTTTAGAATATAAGGTTGCCCTTTATAATTTAAGTATTCCTTCAACTCTCTCTCTAGTTTTATCAACAAAATGAATATCATTAGTAAAAAGCATATATCAGGATACATCCTCTTGTAAATGTCTAGTAAGAGCATCCATGACTAAAGCAAAAAGATATGGGCTTAAAGTAATCCAATAGCAATAGAAAAATACTTGGTCAAACCACTCTATATTTGAACACAAGTAACAAGTCCTTTATGTAATCTAGTTGCAATAAGACAATAATTGGTCAAACCATTCTGTGTTTGAGCACAAGTAATAGCTCCTGCATACGGGTCCTTGATGTAATCCAACAACAATAGGAAAATACTTGGTCAAACCATTTTCTGTTTGAACACAAGTAATAGCTCCTGTGTAATGACTTAAATATAAGTATTTTTAACTCATTTCTTTTTTAAAACTCTCAAGAGCACTTCTCTTAGAATTTTATCATATGCTTTCTCTAAATCAATAAATATCATATGTAGATTCTCTTTATTCTCTCTACACTACTCCGTCAAGCCTCTCAATAAATGTATAGCTTCCATAGTAGACCTATCTGACATGAATCTAAATTGAATTTGAGAAACATTAGTATCAAGTCTAAAATTTTTAGAAAATAAAATTATAGTTTCAGAAATATTACGAGGCACAATTACTCCCTAAACGTCAATGTTGATCTCTCTCTGGGGTCATAAATCACATAAATTTTTCTTAATTATAATTTCAACTTGATTCGAGTGAAAATTATACTTAGAATTCTCAAAGTTACTCAGAGTTTCATTGTAGAGACTTTGTTGGGCTCCAAAAAGTACTAAAATTGGGTACATAACATCAAAAAATGATTTGAATAATCATAAAGATGATGAAAATATGTCTATTTGTGACCAAAAATGGGTTTTAATTGGGCCTAGCCAAGTTCGGCCAACATGGCAGCGGCACTAGTGAATTTCTTGCACCATTTAACTTGGATGCATTATTTTTTAGGCTCTCAGGCGCCTCTAATCTGACGCGTCATGCCAAAAAAAAAAAAAAAAACCTATTAGTGTTTTTTTGTTTGTTTTAAATAGTTGTTCTTTATTTTTTTTTTTATTTTCATATTTTTAAAGATTTATTTTATTCTTGTTTAAATTTTATGACATTTTTTTATTTAATTTCTACTCTCTCTCTCTCTCTCTGTATAAATACCTTTTGATAAGGGAAAAACTTTTGCTCCTCTCTCTCTCTCTCTCTCTTCAATCTTCTCTCTTAAGAGAGTTTTTTCACTATCTTATATATGCAATGCATAATTTTCCTTCGTAGCCTTTAGTAAAATGCTCTCTTAGATACGCGGTGCATATCTATCTTTTAAGCTCTAGTTCTTATTTTTTAAAAGTAATGATTTGTTCTTCAAAATTATGGACAAGATTTAGTTCTCTCAATTTCTTGTTTATAGATTTCGATTTTATCTCCTTTAAAAAGCTCATCATTATCTTCTGAGTATGCTCCCTTTCGCATGTCCAGTAAAATACAATCTTTGATAAACATTGCATACCCTCTCTCAAGCTCCAGTGTTGTCTTTGTCATGAGTATGGAACCTCATATTATTGATATGGTTTGTCAGTGGTTGAGGGAAAGTAGTGTAAGGAATAGTGGTGTTAATCATAAAAGAAAGGGGATGGGTGGTGAGTGATGGGGGGTTAAGGGATTTGAATGGAAGGAATATTGTTTAGGTGGTATTTAAGGATTGGCGTGATGGTAGGTAGGGGGGGAAAGGGTTAAAGTAAGAATAGGTGGGGGATTTGGGGGAGGGTGGGGTGGGGTAGTATATTAAAGTGAAAGTGAGTGGAGGGGATTAAATTTAATTTTTGGGGGGTATTGGGGGGAGGGGAGGTGGAATTGTTGGTATAAGAATTGGGTGTGTTTTGGGGGGTGGGTTTTGAAGGGGTGTTTTTGGTTGGGGATGGTAGTTTGTTGGATTGTGTGCAAGGGTGTTTATTTGTGGTTATATATGGTGTTGATGTAGAAGGTGAGAGTGTTTGTATGAGAGAGGGTGTGAGGGGATTTGGTTGTGTGTGTTGTTTTTAGGTGGTTTTTTGGATTGAAGTATTTGGTTGTTGTGTGGGGGGGGTTTTTTTGTGTTGATGTTGGTTTTGGTGTTGTTTGGTTCCTTCAAAAATATTTATAAATAAGAACAATTTTGTACAAACAAGTTAAGGATAATATTCAATTTTTTTATAATTAATAATAAGAATAATATATAATAGTTACCACATGATATTATATATAGTAAATATCGTAAAAACAAATATTCATCTTTATAAACTTGACATTAAAGTTGTTGTAGAAAAAATTAACTTAACTTTTTTTATTATTAAAAATAGTTTTTCTTGTCAATTTTTAAAAAAAAAAATAAAATAAAATAAATCATTAGTCAAATGAACTTCTAATTATTGGTGGAAGCAAAGTTAACCCAAATAGATAAAAAAAAAATAAGAGTAACTAAAAACAACTATATTAAATCCCTCAGGAAAGAAAAGTATAACTTTGATTCTTATTTATATGCTACAACAGCAACATCATCATCATCAAGTCTTTATCGTACTATGTGAGGTCGCTACATGAAAAAAAAAAATTTCACCTGTGTGACCCGTTAAGAGTTAAATTTTCATTTAAATCTAATAAAGAATGGTCTTGTCTAATATTTTCTAATCCAGTTTTTATAGGTTTACCTCTATCTTCCTTAACATAAGTCAAATATAATACATCTACTTTCTTAGTCGGGACATCGGAAGGCTGACATTTTATGTGAACATCTAAGACATCTCTCTCTAATAATATATCTTTAAACATCCTCATCTCTGCAACACTTAACATAATATTATACTTCTCTTTTAATTACCAACATTTTGCACCATAAAGCATTGCAAGTCTAGGGGTGTAACCGAGTCAAGCCAGCTCAAGAGTTGGCTCAAGTTCGACTTGGTAATAGGCTCGACCAGACGAGCTTATTTAGCTCGTGAGTCGAGCTCGACTGTTTATTGAGCTTGAACTGCACATTGCTTGACTTGTGAGTTCGTCGAGTAGCTCGTGGATGAAATCGCTAGCAAGAAAATATAATCACATGGGAAAATGAAATGGCCAATGTGAAAATGAAAATCATGCGGATGCTGGCGACGCGACAACCTAGTACGAAGATGGATGCAAGCTGGCACGAGTCGTCACGACACGGAGAAGCTAGCTTGGCGACGATGCAACGGAAGCTAGCATCGCTGGTTGAAACAGAGAAGCTGGCGATGACGTTGAGAAGCCAGCCTGGCGACGCGAGAAGATAGCGATGACGGATGGGCGCTAGCAATGCGGGAACCTGGCGACGACGTTAGCATTGGCGACGGACATTGCGACGAGGGAAGGACTTAGCTTGAATTGTCGTTCAAGCTCAAGCAGCTCGACGAGCTTTTTTTTCCTCCATTGAGTCAAGCTCGATCTCGGTATTTGACAGCCGAGCTCAGCTCGAACACCCCCTGAGTCGAGCTCGACTGACTCATTTACAGCCCTATGCAGGTCTAACCACCATTATCATTTTTTTATGAGAAATAATTTGAATATTTACATCTTCATAAGAAAATTAAATTTTATAAATATAACTTTAATAAAAATATGCAAAAAAAAACAAAGAAACCTAAATAAATTGAAAATTCTATAAAACCGAAAAAAAAAAAAGCTAAGAATGATTCCCCCTAACTACTGGCTGCTTGTTCCCTGTTAGATTTTTGTAATTTTATATATTTTTCTTTCATTTAAATTAATATTAATATTACTTAAAAAAATAAAAAATAATAATTAAAAAAAAAAAGACCGGCTAACACGTAGTACTTAGTGAAAGCAAATATACAAGTTGCTCTCCATAGACATAAAGCATTTTAGGTTGCTGACCAAATTATATCATAAAGAAGAGTAAAAAGAGAATAATACCATAAAAATATTATACCTCCAATATCATACTCAACAATCATTAATGAAAAGGCTTTCTATCTATTATGGATTCAAATATTGGCGAGGCTTAAAACTTAGCAAAAAAATTCAACAATAACAAAACGAGAGTAAAACTTGTGAGCTCATTCATCTTAATGATAGCGTCTCACTCATAAAAACACACAATCAAACAATATGATTCTCAAACATAGCAAAGAAATTAATTTTTTTTAATCCTCTAATGTTTAGAAACTAATTTTATTATATAAATCAAATAAGAATTATCCTTGACAAAAGGATATACATAAGTAGGTACAATGATATAGTCATGGCGCACGGAGTGACGCGGCACACACACACGACGCTATTTGCTTGGCGCAACTAGGGGTGCAAACGAGTCGAGTCGAGCTTGAGTCAGGGAATGTTCGAGCCAAGCTTGACTGCCAAAAATCAAGCTCAAGTCGAGCTCGAGCTCAACCCGCCAAGGGAAAATGAGCTCGTCGAGCCGTAGTTCAAGCCTGTTAACGAGCCCCGCGTCTGCAGCAGCCTCGTGCATCGCGTTAGCACGTTCTGCATCATCAGCGCCGCCTGTGTCGTCCACCTGCATCTGCGTCGTCCGTTTTGTTCGTGGTAGGATGCATTGTCTAAGTTGTCCGAATCTTCCCGCAAACAAGACATCCGGGGGCTTCACCGTGACAAATCTCTGCCCCGCCTTCCCAAAAAAGACAAAGTAGCCGATTCCACCAGCAAAATGAGCCCTTGATATACAATACTGCAAAGATAATTTGAATTTCTTAATCTCTATTTAATTAATCTAACACAATAAGTTTTCAATATATATTTGAGAGGTTTCCCTAATATATGGGAACATGTAGAGATGAGTTCGAGTGTTAGTTTTGTGCTGGTTAATTTTGCTTTATTCGCCCATGAACTTTACTTGAACATCAATATTTCTGCTTCTGTCTAATTGTCCTCTATTTTATATTTGTATCAGCAGAAGATTTGATCTGCTTGTATTTGGAAGAATATGACTAATTGTATCATTTATGAATGTGTACACAAGTTTTCTCCTTCCAATCATTTATCCCACCATGAAGATACTCTAGCAATTTCGCAACCCATCGATCCATATCCGATCTATTGATAATTTGGCGACCTATTAGCTCACATCTGACCAACCGGACTTGACAACACACAAGACTCGTCAGCACTCACAATACACAACATGTCATCCCCCGATCTATCAGACTCATCCAACTCAATGGTCAATCCTCTAACCCGTTAGTTTATTCATGGGCCCATCGGCTTCATCTGTATGGCTACAAGATGTGATCGTCCTTTCTAGGAAAAATTATTACGTGCGGGTTCAGATTTGTCCGGAGACCAATAAAAATGCATCATGTCCCTCCAAAAAATTTACGGCGCTTGGTACTCAGTATCGCTCGATACTCGAGCGCGAAAGCGGACGGTTCTCCTGTTCAGTGTCCGCACAAATAATCTCCCCCTTTCTAAGGCACCTTGATGGATAGGAGGACCAAATCAGCCCTTTTCAACACTTTACATGGTGTTTTAGCCATCAGCTCCAGCTACAACCACGTCCTCTTACGTCGGCCTCAATCCACTCCTCCATGCTCCATTTACCAGCCAAACCCCAATACTAACTTGGATCTTCAAGCTTTTTTTCTTTTTGTTGATAAACAAATCTTCAAGGTTGAGAAAATAGAACTGGGCATAGAACTGAAATAAGGGAGGTTCAAGGTTTAATAGTTAGACATGATTGAAATGGATGCAGGGGCAGAATCAGCTTCAATTTTGAGGAGGACAAATACAGCATAAAAATAATTAAATATTAAAAACATAATATTATATTTCTATATATTACGAAAAGTTTTTTTTAAAAAAATAAGTAAGAAAAATTTAAAAAACGTATAATTATACTGTCATAAAAATCATGAAAGAGAATTTTAGAACTAAATGTGAAGAAATATATAGATATTTTAGGACAAGTTAGGACAAAAGAGTTTATTAGGGGGGGCAAAAATAATTTTTTAGGAGGGACAAAATAATTTTTTTATTCTCCTATAATTTTTTTTTTACTCTCCTCTAAAACAATTTTTTTTTAGGGGGGCAATTGCCCCCCCTAAGAACCTTGTGATTCCGCCACTGAATGGATGATATAATTAATATTAAAATTATTTAGATAAAATCAAAATTAAAAAATAATGATAAAATAATGTAAATTTTTTATGATAAAATAAATTGAATTCATACATAAATAATATCTTATGTACAGTTAAATTTAAAAACCTACAATCCACCACATTTAACATAATTTTAGTACACATATAAACTTATAAATTTAATATAAATTAATATTAATATTATACGTTTAGATATAATTTATACCTATAGCATATATACTAAATTCACACTATAAATTTGTATATATAAATTATTCATGTTAGATCATTTATCATTAATAAATAGAAAAAAATTATTTTTTTCAGTGTATAAATAAATACAACAACAACAAGTCTTTATCTCACTACGTGGGGTTGGGTTAGGGGTGTAAACGAGTCGAGTCGAGTCGAGTTTTAGCCTTATCAAGCCTGACTCGTTTGATGCTTAATGAGCTCGAGCTCGAGCTCGAGCTCGAATTCGAGCTCGATTAATGGGCTCGAGATCGACTCGTTTAAAAAATATCAAGCTCGAGCTCGACTCGAAAGCTCGAGCTCGACTCGAAAGCTCGAGCTCGTTTTAAAAGCTTGAGCTCGAGATCGAGCTCGTTTAGAAAGCTCGAACTCAACTTTTAAATCTTTTAATTGGCATGAGTCTTTAATTTTAAGCCAAATTTTTTTTTTTTTTTTTGAATTCTTTCTCTTCTAACAGTTAATTAAAATTTGTTCTCAACAATAAAAAAATAACTTAAATAATCATAAAACGTTTGGAACTTCAACTATTAATTTCTTTAAAAAAAAATATAAGTTGTAGAAGAATCAATATATTATGAGCAATCATGTTTCTTTAAAAAAAATTATTTAAAAATTTGATCAATATAAACTTATCAACTGAAATTTTTATATGGTTAAGTACTATAAAAACTTGAAAAAATAGTAATAGAACTTTCAATAATATAAAAATTTGACTAAATTGCATTTCATATCATCATTACCAAAAAAACGAACTGGAATCATACAACTCATTAAAAAGTTTTATAATGGCAAGAGTGTAAAGCCATTGTTGAAGCCATTCATGGGATTTCTCAATCTGCTAACTGCACATTAACTTCCTTTTTGATTCTCAACCTGGACAACAACCTATATATTTCTTACAAAAAAAGACTGAATAGAAGATAAAACTATATATTTCTTATGTCTGATATGTGGATATTCCATATTCTTCAAATTCTTCCATCTCTACGTTACCAATTAATATGATAAAAACCTGTAAATTAAGATAAAAGCAAAATAATAATTATTTCAGAAATGATAAATGGATTAAAGGTTCCAATTTCAACTTCTTACAGCACGTAGAAGAGTCCTTCTATCCATTTCATAAGCATTCTTAATTGCCTGTAAGAAAAATCAAGATTAATCAAGTCTCCAAGGGGGTATAAACAACCAAATTAATTTCAAGTCTCTAACTGCGGTTTAAAAAACCAAGATTAATCAAGTCTCTAACTGCACTGCTTTGATTCTTATTTTTGACATAATTCTGGGTTGTCAATAAACAACCAAATCAAGAAAGCTTTTCGTATGCAGTTTGGCGTGTTGCATCTCAGAAAGCTTTCAGAATTCAATGGTTAATTGTTGTTTTGTAGAAAGCTTTTCATTTTGTCGGGTTGGCAGATACTTCTTCAAGAAAGTCAATAAACAACCAAATCAATGCAATCCTTATTATTGTTATTGCATCTCAGCCATCTCTTCTACACTATACATTCAAAAATAAGAATCAAAGCAGTGAAACAGCTTCAATACAGGAAAAAAATTGTTTGTATTGGTATAGTGTATAAGGTAATGGAACACGGTTTACAAAGTTGAATACATTTCTGACCTCAAATATTTTCATGTAATTGGGAGGATAATCTCCACCTCTTCATCTTCTTCTTCCTCCTACAATAGCAAAGATAATTTAATTTTCATATATAAGTTATTTGGGATACCAAACAAATGTGTTCTAACTCGTGGATAAGAATTATTACCTTAACCCTTCCCTTCAAGCCATAGTGGCAACGAAACCCAGTTGGAGCCACAAAGGAGAGCTTTGACAGTGTCAACACCTAATTTTGATCGATATGTGTCAACTACTCTTTCTCCCGCACTGAAAGTGGACTCTGAAGCAACTGTACTAACAGGGATGGATAAAATATCCACTGCCATTCTTGAAAGTATGCGATATTTTGCTTGATTGTTTTTCCACCATGCTATCACATCAAATTTCTGCCCTTCACTACAAAGTTCTAAGCCATCTTCCAAGTAGTTGTCTAAATCTGATTTTTATTGGCCTGGTGCTTGTTTTGGATGAGACAAATGAGGTGAAATCATGCCAGCCACTATATTTTTTTGAATTAAATTGATTGTCTACACTTTGCAATGAACCGGTTGCGCTCCTTGAACTCCCTCCTGCAATACCACCTTCACCATCCAATTCAGTTTCAGAACTTCTAACATATTCCTCATACATTTCATAGAGAAGACATTTAACATGCTGCACATTCCTCATGCTTTCATCTCCATGATATATCTTAGGGTAGGCAAACTCGATTACAACAAACTTCATTCTTGGATCCATCACTGCACCAAAAGCCATGAGAAGATTACATTCTCCCCAATATTTATCAAATTTAGCTTTCATCTTCTTAGTCATCTCCACAATGAAATTATCAGTAGAAATTGCCCCCTCATCCAACACCTTCTTAATAGTACAAATTTGTGAAAGAAATAAATTTGCTGTAGGGTAATCTGTTCCAGAAATAATATCAGTTGCTTCGTTGAAGAATCCAAAAAACATCACAAACCTTTTCAATTTTATCCCACTCCTCCTCTGTTGGACATGCAACATATGCCACTTCTCTTTCGTTATATGAAAAAAATGCTTCTCTTAACCTTAAAGCCACTGTCAACATTGAGTAAGTTGAGTTCCAACGAGTTGGGCAATCCATTACTAGCTTTCTAGTAGGTAACTGTAATTGTTGGACAACCTCAGAAAATCTAACTAACCTTGCTTCAGATGCATTAACAAAGCTCACAGTGTCTCTAATTTTATCAATAATGTACTCCACACTTTTTACGCCATCCTTAACCATAAGGTTTAGTATGTGAGCACAACAACGGACATAAAACAATCTTCCTCCAAAGAATAGTTTTTTTCTTCACTCTAAAACTATCTTTTAAAAGCTTCATTGCCCTATCATTATTTGATGCATTATCAACTGAGATTTAAAAAAACTTTATCCTCAACACCCCATTCACAAAGTGCCTTGTAGAATGTATCAACAATTTCGGTAGCCGTATGTGGTGGTGGCAAATGCAAAAAACTCAATACTCTTTTCTGTAACTTCCACTGCGAATCAATATAATGAGCTGTGACTGCCATATATGAAATTCTCTGGTTTTTTGACTTCCATAAATCTGTGGTAAAACTTATTTTGTTGATGGCCCTTTAAAGCATTCTTCAATTTTTTTTTCTCCCTTTCATACACTTGTATGACATCATTGCGTGCTGTTGCCCGTGAGTATTTCAGAAAAAAAGGAGACATAGACTTCAAAATTAAGTTGAATCCAAATTCTTCAACAATAGAAAATGGCTTCTCATTAATTAGAATGTAATGTGCTATCATCTCCCTAACTTTTTGATGATCATATTTAAATGTTGTCAACATTCCACCATCTTGAGTGCTCTGAGAGAATGAGTTTTCTATATCTGATGGTTGGAAGTGTAAGATTTTTTGCTTTTTGATGGCACGAATCCTAGCAGCACATCGATCCAAATGTCTTTTAAATTGTGTTGTTGCACCAGTAACTCCAATAAGTAGTTGTTTTTTACAATGTACACATTCTCCCTTTTTTTGCCCAGTAGGAAGACTAACTTCTTTGAACTCATCCCAAACTTTAGATCTTTTTTTTCTTTTATTTCTTCCTATAACATCTTCAACTTCTTCAATATCATCAACTTGATTTTCATTAGTCCACTTTTCAACCTCTTCATCAATCTCATTATCATCATTATGTGTATTATTCTCATTCATAGGTTGACTACCAATATAAGAGTGTAGATGGTCATCCTGTCTTTCAATCTCAATATTTGCAGGCTCAATATTATCCCCTTCCATACTAACTGGTGTTGACATTCTAAAAAATTGATAACAACATGAGAATTGAAAATATATACATCCAATTGAGAGAATCAAAAGAGCAATATACACCCACATTTAAGTTAACTCAAACATTGACTTAACAATAATTTCCTATAAGGAATATAAACACATATAAACATTAAAAAAAAAAAATTTGAAACTAGGGAGCATGCAAGTTTTGCAGCATGACAAGTTAACTCAAACATCCTATAAGAAATTTTTTGGTTAAGTGTTATTCTGTAGCTATAAATGTTCTGCAGCCAAGAAGATAATGTTAACTATTTAGTTTACATGGAAACTAGGGAGCATACAAGTTTTGCTACATGTTATCTTCATAAAAATCATTTAAGCAAAAATGTATTCTACATAAAATCCATAAAAATTATTTTAGAAAAATCAAACAGCCACCACGGTACATAAGAAATCTATTTAAAAAAAAAATTCAAAAAACCCTCACTTTTCTGCTAGAGGATAACAAGGGATCTGTTTATTTTTTTTAAATTTCAGCTAAGTTTTTTTATCATAATATCTAAACAAAAATCATCCAAAGAAAAAGAAAATTGCGTGAAACCCCTGTGAAATCCTCTCAGTGAAACATAAGAAATCTATTCCAATTTTGTGAAACGTAAGAAATCTAAGGAGTCGGCTTTGTCTCGCCTCACTGTGAAGCAACCGAAGGGAAGAAGGCTTTGTCTCGCCTCACTGTGAAGCAACCGAAGGGAAGAAATTACCTGGATTTTTTGCAGTCGCGTGAGAGACAGTGAGACGGCCCAGATTTACAGACTCAGCACTCGGTCGGCACCTGTTCTTGCGCGACTATGTCTCGGGTCTGATGAGAGGACGACGGAGAGAGGGTCTTGTGCGACTTTGCCTCGGGTCGGATGAGAGGACGACGGAGCACCGGCAGACTTGGCACTCGGCAGCTGCTCGGTCGATCGAGGGAGAAGAGAGACGAGAGGCTGAACGATGCGTGTAGTTACTTAGGGCATGAGGAGGCGAAATGAATTGATGTGCGGCGGGCAGCGAGCTAGGGTTTTTTTTATCCTATAAAGTATAAACTATAATATATAATACGATTTTTAATATTCTAAAAAATTATAATATTATAAATATAATATAAATCGAGTAGCTTGATAAGTTTTCGAGTCGAGTCGGGCTGAGCTCGAACTCGAGCTCGTTTATCATTCGAGCTCGATTATAGGCTCGAGCTCGAGCTCGAAGCTCGATAAGCTCGGCTCGCGAGCTCGTTAACGAGTCGAGTTCAAGCCAGCTCACGAGCCAGCTTGACTCGGTTACACCCCTAGGTTGGGTACATGAATCTTTTTTTCTCTATTATGTCCTATTAACAGTGAAATTCTCATTTAGATCTAATAAAGAAAATGTCACTTATAATATTTTCTATCCAAATCTTTTTAGGTCTACCTCTACCTTTCTTAACATAGTCCAAATCTATTACATCTACTCTCTTAACCGGGTTATCGGAAGGCTATCGTTTTATGTGACCAAACCTTATAAGGAGACTTTCTCTAATTGTTTTATAGAATTGTAAATGGTAGTGAAAGTTCCTAAAGATACGCCCCTAGTATATACAGAGCAAAAGTTTTGTGATAACTAATAAAAGAAGAAAGGTGCTGTCACGACCCGACCCGATCCGGGACGGATCCCGCTCGCACCGGGTCGCGACACGGAACAAACAGACTGACCAGGATCTGGTTGTGGAATTTGGTTCGGAACTGAATCTTCCAAATAATTTACTCAAACAGACACACAGACACAGAGCTACTATGAATCATCAAACACAGCGGAACAAAACATCTATCTTTTTTTTTCTTTTCTTTTCCTCAAAACAATCATCTACAAATACAGTACATGACTTTTAACCAGAAAGAAAGACAGAACAGAAAAGCCATGACTGTACAAAAATCAAAAGTACAAAACAATACCTATACTGATCAGACTCTAAACTCTATTCCTGGACTTCCTTCCCTTTCCCAGAACCTGAAAACCACCAGAAAATGAGAGTGAGCTCAACAGCTCAGCAAAGCAACAAACCTCCAATCAAAATTCTCAGAATCCAAAATCAAATACATCAGACCAAAATCCAATCAGAAATCGGAACAGAATCGTATCTCAAATCAGAACAGAATCAAATCAGAACTTATACGGACATATATCAAACCAGAATCAGAGTCGTACAGATCAGATCACCTCAGAATACAAATCAGAACAGAATAAATCAACAGAGTCAGAATCGTAAAGAAATCAGAAATTCAGATCGTATCGGAACAGAACTGAACGGAACAGATATACTGAAATAAAACAGATATAAAAAAAAATAGAACAGATCAGACATATCACATCGACAGAATCAGAAATCAGAATTGCAGATCATATCGCATCAGAATCATAATTGCTTACAGAACAGATACGAAAATTAGAATCATATCAGAAATCAGATATCAGATATTTAATTAATAGCTAAACTAAACTAAACAGAATCACTACGGATTCTGACCCTTATGTCTCCCTTGTGCTCACGACATCAGAAATTCGCTGAATAATTAATAGCTAAGCTAAATGTGCTCACGACACCAGAATAATAGAATTCATCGGATCCAGAATATAACAGATATTTCTCCAACATGAGCACATCTAAGTTTTTCCCAGACACTAACTGAATCTCATAGGATCCAGGCCCCTTATAGCTCCCTTTTTTATAGCATATACAGATAGCATATTATTTCAGAAGAAATCCGGACAAATCAGAAATCAGACAAAAATCGGGCAGCACACAACGGTAGTATACGGAATTTACACAAATTTTCCTGAAAATCACAAAATACCAAATTTGCACAGAATACAGATAATAACATTTCATAACATTTATTCTACTGCATAGAAAAAATTTTTGACTACACAGAAAAATCCAGTCGAAATAAAACCCAGTCGAATCAAAAATACCTGGACAAAAATCTTTAGAAAATAACCAAAATGTGCACACTCGGCACGTCAACAATATACAGAAAGTTACACGGTAAAAACTGAACCAATCAAAAGATACGGACGAAAATCGCTAACGGAAACAAAATCCGGACAGAAAATACCGCCAAACACGATGGTTCTGAAAATTGAGAAAGGCGGAATGTGCCTTACCTTGCGTACAACAATATTCTGAACAGTCTCTTCGGACGAAAACGGCTCCGCGTCGTCCGAAAATCAACTTTTCCAAAAATGCCCTCGACCTTCTCTCTCCTCAAAATCATATATTTTTTTTTTTTTTATTTTCTCTCTCTTCAAAACGACTGATTTCTTCTTTATAATACTCAGATCGGCCTGGCCGATCGCCAGATCGTCCCAAGACGATCAGACCAAATTGGATCGTCCTGGACGATTCCAGAACTTGTTTTAGGCCGATATTTTGAACAGTGCCAATCGGCCTGGCCGAAGCCTCGATCGGCCTGGACGATGCATACAGAAAATCACTTGGAGCAAATCTGGGCAAATTCTGGAACAAATTCTTAACTGATCGTCCCAGGACGATCCCAGATCGTCCTGGATGATCCTGGAGCAGATCTTGATATTACAATCTCCCCAACTTCAGAAAAATGTCGTCCTCAACATTGTCCAATCCAAACTCAGTCAAAACAAGTACGGGTACGACTGTCTCATGCCAGACTCCTTCTCCCAAGTCGCTTCCCATGCAGTCCGGTGCTTCCACTGGACTTTAACCATCGGAATCTGTTTATTTCTTAACTTTCGGACGTCGTACGCCAAAATCAACTCTGGCTCTTCCTTGTACGCTAGATTCTCCTGAATCTCAATCTCATCAGCTGATAGCTTCTTACCAGAGTCTGATACCCACTTCCTCAAAGTGGATACGTGAAAACACATTATGCACATCGGGCATCGAATCAGAAAGCAACAGTCGGTAAGCAGATTTTCCAATCCTTTCCAAAATTTCAAAAGGTCCAACATACCTCGGACTTAGCTTGCTCACCTGACCAAATCTGCTCACACCTTTCATCGGGCTAACTTTGACATACACAAAGTCACCAACTTGAAATTCAACAAACCTGTGCTTCTGATTGTAATACTTCTGTTGACGGTCCTGAGCCGCTTTCAATCTTTCCTTAATCAAACTGATTTTCTGAGCAGTTTCATCAGTAAAAGTGGCACCCAAAGCCTGTCTATCTATAATCTCCGTCAGAGTCAAAGGAGTACGGCACTTCCTACCATACAAAGCCTCGTACGGTGCCATACCGATACTAGACTGAAAACTGTTATTATAAGCAAACTCAATCAGTGGGATATGATCCTCCCAGCTTCCGCCAAAGTCCAGAACACAAAGTCTCAACAGGTCTTTCAGTACCTGAATGGTCCTCTCAGACTGTCCATCGGTCTGAGGATGAAAGGCTGTACTGAAATGCAGTTTCGTACCCAAGCCTTGCTGAATGCCTTTCCAAAGTCTGGAAGTAAATCGTCCATCTCGATCAGAAACTATCACTCGAGGCACACCGTGCAATCTGACTATCTCCTTCACATATATCTGTGCCAAACGATCCACCGGATCGGTCTGCCTGATCGGAAGAAAATGGGTGGACTTCGTCAATCGATCTACAAACCACCCAAATGGCGTCGTGCCCTTGTCTAGATCGAGGAAAACCCATCGCAAAGTCCATCGTTACCTCCTCCCACTTCCACTCAGGGATAGGCAACGACTACAACAGTCCACCTGGTCGCTGATGCTCTGCCTTCACCAACTGACAGGCTTCGCATCTTGACACAAACTCTGCACACATCATTCTTCATTCCAGGCCACCAGAACAAAAGCTTCATATCAGCGTACATCTTACCACTGCCTGGATGAACAGTGTAGCCGGAATGGTGAGATTCGTATAGAATCTCCTGCCTCAAATCTCCAGACACAGGTACCCACAACCTGTTCTTGCAGAAAATAGCACCAGAATCAGAAATTCGAAGTTCAGGTGTCTTACCGGATCCAATCTGAGCAATCAACTTTGAATAGTCAGAATCTGACTTCTGGGCTTCTTGAATCCTTGTCTCCAAAGAAGACTGAATACTCATCTGAGCCAAATCCAAATCACTGGAGGAAATCACCTCCAACTGCAATCGTTCCATTTATCGAATCAAAAAGTCATCACAAGTAAGCTGCAAACCTGATAATCCAGAAGACTTTCTGCTCAGAGCATCCGCTACCACATTCGCCTTACCAGGCTGATACTGAATAGTCAAATCATAGTCCTTGATCAACTCGAGCCATCTTCTCTGTCTCAAATTTAGATCTTTCTGGGTGAAAATGTACTTCAGGCTCTTATGATCAGTGAAAATCTCACATCTGACACCATACAGATAATAACGCCAAATCTTCAAAGCAAATACCACTGCAGCTACTTCCAAATCATGCGTCGGGTAATTCTTCTCATGTGGTTTCAACTGTCTCGAAGCATAAGAAATTACCTGACCATGCTGCATCAGGACACATCCCAGTCCTTTCAGTGAAGCATCACTGAACACCTGAAATCCTTTCGTACCTGACGGAAGTGCTAACACTGGAGCTGAAGTCAGACAATCCTTCAATCTCTGAAAACTAGCTTCACACTCCGGTGTCCAAATAAAAGGTACTGACTTCTGCGTCAGTCTCGTCAGAGGAGTCGAAATCTGTGAGAATACTTTCACAAATTTCCTATAATACCCGGCCATGCCCAAGAAACTACGTACCTCAAATACCGTAGTCGGCCTTGGCCAATCAGCAACTGCCTGAATCTTCTGGGGATCAACAGAAATACCTTCTCCGCTCACCACATGCCCCAGAAATGAAATACTCTTCAGCCAGAATTCACACTTGAAGAACTTGGCATACAGCTGATGCCGCCTCAAAGTCTCCAATACAATCCTCAAATGTCTGGCATGGTCATCTTCAGAAGTAGAATATACCAGAATATCGTCGATGAAGACGATCACAAACTGATCCAAATACTCCCTGAATACTTGGTTCATCAGATCCATGAAAATCGTGGGCGCATTGGTTACCCCAAAAGGCATAACCAAGAACTTGTAGTGCCCGTACTGAGTACTGAAAGCTGTCTTCGCCACATCAGCTTCCTTCACCTTCACCTGATAGTATCCGGATCTCAAATCAATCTTCGAAAACACAGAAGATCCGGAAAGCTGATCAAACAAGTCATCAATCCGAGGCAAAGAATACTTGTTCTTGATCGTGACTTTGTTCAAATCTCTGTAATCAACACACATACGGAGTGTACCATCCTTCTTCTTCACAAACAAAACAGGTGCTCCCCAGGGAGAAACACTAGGACGGACAAAACCTCTCTATCAACCAACTCCTGAAGTTGAACTTTCAGCTCAGAAAGTTCTTTCGGTGCCATCCTGTACGGAGCTTTTGATATAGGAGCGGTACTCGGAAAAACATTGATAGAGAACTCCACATCTCTATCCGGAGGTAAACCAACCAACTCCTCAGGAAAAACGTCAGCAAACTCCCGTACCACAGGGATCTCAGAAACAGAACCAACCTCCAGGTTCAGATCCCGCACCGAAGCCAAAAATACTGGGCATCCCTTCTTCCACATCCTGCTAACTTCCAAAACAGAAATCAGACTGGAGAGAATAACTCGTATGCCCTGAAATACAAATCTCTCTCCAGCCATAAGCAAGCTCACTTGCTTCTTCAGACAGTCTATCTGGGCCTCATACTGACTCAGCCAATCCATGCCCAGAATCACATCATACGATGAAATCGGCAACAAAATCAGACTCGATTTCCACTTCTTGCCAGCGATGTCAATCTCACACACAAACAAAATTTCTGAGCAATCAAATGACTCCCAACCAGTAAAATCACAGACAAAGAAACCGATAAAACCATCGAATCCGAATGTAAAGTCTCAAAACATCACTCGAACAGAAAAGAATGACTCGCTCCAGAGTCAAACAAAACACAACAGGGCTGATCAGAAATGTAAACTGTACCTGTCACAACATCCGGAGCATCACGAGCCTGCTGCTGACTCAGGCTGTAAACTCGTGGCTGAACTGGAGCAGGAGCTGAAGCAACAGAACTACTCTGCTCCCTCTGAACACAGTAGGTGGTCTCCGTGGTACAAAACTAGAACTACCACCTCTACCAGAAAATCCCTCAGGACGAGGAGGAACAGTCCTCGGTCTTCCTGCTGCTGAACCGGCAGGTCTAACAGAACCCTCTGATCGGAACTCAGAATGCCGATCAAATCCCATCTGTGGACACTCAACAATCCGATGTCCTGGCTGACCATATCGGAAGCACAAACCAGCCATCCTGTAGCACTGGCCAAAATGTCGCCATCCACAACTCTGGCACACAGGTGCCATACTGACAGAACCAGAACTCGTCGTACTGGTAGCAGTACCAGATGACCCTCCGCTCCTCCTGGAGTCAATCGATCCAGAACCAGCTACAAATCTCCTCTTTCCAGAGGAACCACTGCTAGAAGTCTCACTTCCAAATCTCTTCCTACTCGCAGTCCACCGCTGCTGAGTAGCTGTCATGTCATTCTCAATCAAACGAGCTCGCTCCACAAGCTCAGAAAAATCAGTGATCCGGATTTTTTTTATCAGGGGCTGTCTCAGAGTGTCTCGTAGTCCCCTCAGAAATCTGTAGCACCTCTCAGCAGAAGTGCTAACCAGCTGCGGAGCGTACCTGGCTAAGGCAGTAAACTCAGCCTCGTACTGCATCACCGTCTTGCTCCCCTGAACAAGCCTCAGAAAACTCTCCTGCATCTGCTGTCGTGCAGAAGGGGGAACAAACCAATCTCGGAATACCTCAGTGAACTCTTCCCAGGTAATCAAAGAGTTCAATCTGCCCTAAAATCTGGCTGCCTGCTGGCCTTCCCACCAGTGCTCAGCCTCATCATCCAACAGAAAAACAGCAAAAGGAACCTTTCTGTCTGACAGACACTGCATTCCGTCAAAAGTCTTTTTCAATCTCTTCATCCACTCCTCGACTGCTTTGGGCTCAACAACTCCCTCAAATCTCGGAGGTTTCAACCTCAAAAATAACTGCAAATGTCTATCAATGTCATCAGATCTGACAGTAGAAGCTCTGCTCTGAGTCTCGCTCATCATCTGAGCAACAAGCGTAGCAAACTGAGACAGTGTATCTGTACCGGCCACTGGGGCTGTACTCCCCACTGGTGCTGCCTGACTGGCACTCTGCCCGTCTGTCATGTCTGGGTCAGGCTGATCCATACAGAAAATCCAGAAAAATCCGGAAAACTATCACAAAAACAACACAATAAAAAGCCGAACAAACCAAAACTACCCCCAGACAGACTCACTGATCACTTCCTATAGCTCTGTTTTACACAATCCCAAATTCCAAAACCAATGCTCTGATACCACTAAAGTTTGTCACGACCCGACCCGATCCGGGACGGATCCCGCTCGCACCGGGTCGCGACACGGAACGAACAGACTGACCAGGATCTGGTTGTGGAATTTGGTTCGGAACTGAATCTTCCAAATAATTTACTCAAACAGACACACAGACACAGAGCTACTATGAATCATCAAACACAGCGGAACAAAACATCTATCTTTTTTTTTTCTTTTCTTTTCCTCAAAATAATCATCTACAAATACAGTACATGGCTTTTAACCAGAAAAAAAGACAGAACAGAAAAGCCATGACTGTACAAAAATCAAAAGTACAAAATAATACCTATACTGATTAGACTCTGAACTCTATTCCTGGACATCCTTCCCTTTCCCAGAACCTGAAAACCACCAGAAAACGAGAGTGAGCTCAACAGCTCAGCAAAGCAACAAACCTCCAATCAAAATTCTCAGAATCCAAAACCAAATACATCAGACCAAAATCCAATCAGAAATCGGAACAGAATCGTATCTCAAATCAGAACAGAATCAAATCAGAACTTATACGGACATATATCAAACCAGAATCATAGTCGTACAGATCAGATCACCTCAGAATACAAATCAGAACAGAATAAATCAACAGAGTCAGAATCGTACAGAAATCAGAAATTCAGATCGTATCGGAACAGAACTGAATGGAACAGATATCAAAAACAGATCAGATCAGACAGATCACATCAACAGAATCAGAAATCGGAATTGCAGATCATATCACATCAGAATCATAGTTGCTTACAGAACAGATACGAAAATCAGAATCATATCAGAAATCAGATATCAGATATTTAATTAATAGCTAAACTAAACTAAATAGAATCACTACGGATTCTGACCCTTATGTCTCCCTTGTGCTCACGGTACCAGAAATTTGCTGAATAATTAATAGCTAAGCTAAATGTGCTCACGGCACCAGAATAATAGAATTCATCGGATCCGGAATATAATAGATATTTCTCCAACTTGAGCTCATCTAAGTTTTCCCCAGACACTAACTGAATCTCATAGGATCCAGGCCCCTTATAGCTCCCTTTTTATAGCATATACAGATAGCATATTAATTCAGAAGAAATCCGGACAAATCAGAAATCAGACAAAAATCGGGCAGCACAACGGCAGTATACGGAATTTACACAAATTTTCCTGAAAATCACAAAATACCAAATTTGCACAGAATACAGATAATAACATTTCAGAACATTTATTCTACTGCACAGAAAATTTTCGACTACACAGAAAAATCCAGTCGAAATAAAACCCAGTCGAATAAAAAATACCTGGACAAAAATCTTCAGAAAATAACCAAAATGTGCACACTCGGCACGTCAACAATATACAGAAAGTTACACGGTAAAAACTGAACCAATCAAAAGATACGGACGAAAATCGCTAACGGAAACAAAATCCGGATAGAAAATACCGCCAAACACGACGATTCTGAAAATTGAGAAAGGCGGAATGTGCCTTACCTTGCGTACAGCAATATTCTGAACAGTCTCTCTTCGGACGAAAACGGCTCCGCATCGTCCGAAAAAATCAACTTTTCCAAAAATGCCCTCGACCTTCTCTCTCCTCAAAATCAGATATTTTATTTTTTTTTTTTTTTTTCTCTCTCTTCAAAACGACTGATTTCTGCTTTATAATACTCAGATCGGCCCGGCCGATCGCCAGATCGTCCCAGGACGATCAGACCAAATTGGATCGTCCTGGACGGTTCCCAGAACTTGTTTCAGGCCGATATTTTGAACAGTGGCAATCGGCCTGTTTGAAGCCTCGATCGGCCTGGACGATGCATACAGAAAATCACCTGGAGCAAATCTGGGCAAATTCTGGAACAGATTCTTAACTGATCGTCCCAGGACGATCCCAGATCGTCCTAGACGATCCTGGAGCAGATTTTGATATTACAGGTGTGAGGTGTAGGAATTGAACAACGATTTAGAAAGTCATGTATTAATACAAATTTTAATTAAAGAGTAAGTGTTATCATTGTCGACATGTACACTGATTTTGAACAACGTTTTAGAAAGTCATTAAAGTAGGTGATTTTATATTATGTATATCAACAATCAAGTATTCACATATGAATGACTACACATATATTCGAGGAATTGGAATTTAACAAAAGATATGATATGATTATTTAAATATTTTTCTAGTTGCTAATATTTTTAAAAGTATTATTCTTTGTATATTGAATACACAATCTCTTTATGCAAACAATATAACACCTATATTGTGATGAAATTATAAAACCATACAATACAAGTATTAGAATCATCTCTCTCAAAATTTCTATCAATATATGATGAATTTTTTTATAAAGCTATGCAAATTTTGTAATTCTTAATAAGTATATCTATATTTATCAATGTCACAAAAAAAAAATCATTTTCTTTGAAATCTAAAAATAAGTCGGCAAATGATACGTATTTAGAAAATTCATTTAATTAACACAAATCTTAAGATAATATTTGAATTAAATGTTGGTCCAGTACCCAAACTTTGATTTCAGCAAATTTATAGTTGAATTGAACATCCCAATGAGAAAAACCTATTGAAAACATAAGTGCTTTGATTTGATTCCACATGATTTCAAATTCATTACTCTTTTAGGACATTAATTGATAGACAAACAGTCTCCAAATCTTTAATACTTATATTCAAATTGAGTAACACGAAGATTTGAATATAACGAGCCTAAGATCATTTGATTTTGACATTATTAACGCGCTCTAATTCTGGATAAACAATCTAGGGGATTAATATGAATTGTTCCAAGAAGTTGTTTGGATTCAAGCAAAATTTGCCAAAATAATTATCTTAAAAATATGGTCTTATTTTTATATGTGTGTGGGGGGGGGGGGGGGGGGTGGGTGGGTTAGAAGCTAAGATAGATGAATAACTTCATTGCATTTTCCAGCGAATATCATAAAAAAAAAAAAAAAAAAATCATAGCAATCATTGTCATCATCGCCTAACTTTCTTCCAACCCATTAGTATTGTTTTATGAACACCCAGCTTTTGTAATTTCTGTAGTGTAATTATATAATTATGTCTTCTTTAATTGTGGATAATGGTAGATTCTTCTATCTACAATTATATAGTGGGTCATTAAAATCTCAAATAATCATTCCAACAATATATAAGATGATACTTACTAGAATATGTAAAAATCATGTTTTTGAAAAACTAAATTATAATTTCAATTAAAAAGATCTCAAAAACTACTAAAGTGAAAAAGTCCTACTCAATTTGGTTGAAAATTAACAACTATTACATTGAAATCTTATTTTTGAATAGCTAAAATAATTTCTATAGAACTCATCACCATTATAGTTGTAGTCAGAGTCTAATTAGTAATGTAAGTGAATATAAAATTACCATTTAGCAATATAATTTTCCTACCATATACTAACTTTTTTATAAATTATTCAAGCTTGAAATATAGATGAACATGAGGATCTTCAAATTTTTTCATATCTCACCCTCCATTTAAAAATTGAGTAACAAATCCTGAAAAATAATTATTACACTTACATGCAAAATACTGATAGCTAATCACTCTTAGTTTCCAAAAGAAAAAGAAAGAAATCTTTTTAAAATCTCTCTATTATTAATATTGTACTATAGTAGCCAACTAATTTCCTCCATTGGGCTGAAAATTTTATGGTGCTACAAGCATTATATTGAAACAATGAACATGTAATGCTTGTAACATCATTTTGTAGTGAACAATTAACTATAAATTCAATTAAGACTACAAAAGATCCCACAGAGCCATCTCGAGCAATAACATAACATATCACAGTGCTAAGGTTGCACAAGTTAGCAAGCACGGACGGCCTCATTATAGAAGTTAGCCATCTAAGGATATGAAAGACAATGATATAGTAAACAAGATTTAATGAGAAATATGTCTAAATAACATAACAAAAAAAAATAATATTTTGCATTTAAAAGACAAACCATATATGTTATTGTATTGAAAGATTATAGCAAAATATTTAGCACATATCATCTTTTTTGCAACATCTAATCCTCTCAATTTACCATGATACACTATTCCAAAGGTTCCATAACTCAGTTCTCACAACTGCTCAAGGTCCCAATTCTTCATTATCTACAAAAATGAGAAATAATCTTCTTCAAAACAAAATTATTATATTTAAACTAAAGTAACAAACCAAATAAGAAAGTATTGATGCTCAATCTGAATATGCCTGAAACTAGATGTTAATACTAGAAACTTATTACTCCTACAAAGAGATATACAAACCTTGTATATGTATAAAATGCTCAAAACATGAATCATTGTTTGAGAGACCAAGAACATTTCAAGGATTCTGATTTTTTAAGATTCAGTTTGAATCAAATATCTCGAGAAATTTTTCTCTGCATAATTGATAATTTTTCTACAAATAACACACATGATGAGGCCTCAAAAGATTTATTAAAACTCCATAAGATGTCAAAGTACATGAATTATACATAGTAACTAAGAATTACATTTTATGAGGTTTTGTGAAATTAATGTTTTCCATTATTTTAGCATGAGAATTAAATTTTTGCCATCATTTAAGCATGTGAATAAATGAAAGTTATATAAGAGCATTGAGGAAGAGTACTAATCATATTAACTAGTTAAATAAGGTTCATGAGTAATAATAAAAAAAAAAGAGGGTTTAATGTAATGAATATAACGAGGCTCTTTGTAAGTTGGTGAAACATAAGGCACAACATATGGCAGATTCACTATTTGAGGGGCGCATTTATTCCTTCATTTATAGTTAAATGAGCTAAAAAACTCTTTTGCTCCGACACTGAAGTATTGGCATTTCGTAAAAAATTCTATTAATAATTAATTAAAAGAATAAAAAACAATAGTAGAAGGACAAAATGACATGAGACATACCATTCCCATCGCCTCTGTCATCTACGTGTAGCATAAAGGTGGTGCCTTCTATATTATCTTCCTCGTATGTATGTTTTGCATGTGTTAGCCTTAGTTGCTCAATTGACTTTCTCAATGTAACTCATCTTATTGTCAATGTACGTAGCACCGTTGAACTCAGCCAAAGAGTTTTCTTTATTGAACAAGGGGGGATGAAGACTCGAAGCCTTGTATATCCGCATCTAGAGGCCTCTAAGAGGAAGTCATATTCATTCAATATATTGTCCAAATCTTCAGCAGTTGAGAGGGAGATGAGGCTATCAGGTTTTGATAAGTAAGCCTGTACCAGTTGACAACAGATCCGCCATAGATAACTTCTATATTGTAATAAAACTATTATTTTTTAGAAAATTATTTGTATTTATTTTATAAGAGATTTTGAGAAGGAAAAAAAACCAAATGTTGTGTTTACGCAAAATAATCAAGACACTTTGTAATAAATTAATATAAAAAATATTACCATTCTAATGAGTTGCTTAATTTACTTCTATATTTTGGTAAGTAAATAAGCCCTGGAACTTATAAAGATATACATTAAAAAATTAAGGAAATAGAAAATTATGTCAAGTAAAGAATGAGTAACATTTTGAATAAAGGATTAAGTGAAGTCTTACTGAAAATTATGTGCCTATAAAAAAATAACAAATGATTTTTTTATTTGATTAAAGATGCACCCATTCAAATTGATATTGATCCTGAAATCAGTTTGTGTCAGGGCTTCTCCATTCCTAAGTTTAAAATTTTCATCTCTAAATTTTATGCTAGCTTTTATATTATTCACTAGTGGAAGTATGTGCGGCACAAAAATAGCTACTCATTTTATATTGATGACTCTGAAAATGCAATGCAACATTTTTTTTTTTTGGTGACTATACGGCTTTGGCAATAGGATAAAATTTATATTGGATAAGTTTTTTGGTACTTTCTAAATCTAGATTTTTGTTCTTATGGTTCAATTTCTTCTTTTCTGGCCTTTTTCATGATAACTCAGGCCTTTAATATATGGAGTTGTATTTTTTGTTTTATAAATTTGTAATTATTCTTTATAATAAATGAATAGGCTTAATTTATCTTCAATTTATCAAATAATAATAATAATAATAATAATAATAATAATAATAAATCCAATTTATTTATTTTATTTTTCTAAAATTATAATTATAATGTAATTTACTTATTGAAAAATAAATTATATTTATAATAATTTAATATCATAAAATTTTTTAAATTAAATGCAAAATATATTTTTATATATGAGCAATTTTAATTTCAATAATAGTTAAATTATTAAGTGAATTTAGAAATAAAAAAAAACTCATAGAATCTAATATCAATTATATTTGAAGAGAAACTTGATGAATAAATTTGGAAATAAGAAAATAAAAGCAAATAAAAAAGCTAAATATAGCTTCAATGTCTGATAAAAAATATTATATATCAATCTAATAACTTCATAATGAAATTATTCATCTATATTTTATAAATATATATATTTATTATTATTAAAATTAGATTTTTTTTTTCATATATTATCTAATTTAATCTTTTTGTCATATTACTTGATAATTTTTATATGATAGTATTTATTTATTTAAAAAGATATATTATTTTCATAATTTTATTTGAAAGGCATTTACACTGTTACAAAGTTCACAAAACCAAATTCTCACAATTCCTCAAGGTCTAAATTTTTTAGTATTAAGAAAAAAGATAAATAATCTTTGAATCTAAATAATTATATTTAAACTAAAGTAACAAAACAAATAAAAACACATTGACGTTCAATATAAATATATTGAATATGCCTAATATTATATGTAGTACCAAAATTTAGTGTATTAGAAACTAGTTGAATGCTCAGAAAGACCAAAAAATAAAATAAATGAAACAAAGGGAATGATAACACCAATGTGAAACTCGACTTGTCCAAATAGATCATAATCACATCATAAAATATATTTGAGAAAAGAGTGAAGACACAAACCTCAAGGTGGTTGAAGCACCGACTCAACTAGTTCAATAAGATTTTGAAAATCCTCATTTGCTTCATTAGTGCTTGAGTCTTAATAATCAAATATAAGAAAATTGTATAAGTATATTTTTATTTAAAATCATGATAATAAAAATTAGATATTGATACTTGAAACTTATTACTTCTATACATAAAAATATACAAACCTTGTGTAAGTCTAAAATGTCCAAAATACGAAGTATTACTTGAGGTACCAGGAATATTCCAAGGATCTTGATTTATTAAGATTGAGTTTGAATCGGAAATCTCGAGTAATTTTTCTCTACGCAATTGATAATTTTGCTGCGAAGAACACACATGATGAGGCTTCAGATGATTTACTAAAACTCCATAAGATGTCTAAGTACATGAATAATACATACTAAATAAGAATTGCATTTTATTAGACTTTGTGAAATTAAACTTTTTTCCATTATTTAATCTTGCAAAAGAATTAGTGTTTTTCCATTATATTAGCATGTGAAAAAATAGAAATAATTATGTAAGATAGTTGAGGAAGAGTAATCATATTTACCGGTTGATATTCAAAGCTCATAGAAAAAGAAGAGGGCGTAATGTAATGAACATGATGAGGTTCGTAGTTAGTTTAAGAAATATAAGGCATATCATATGTCGAATTGACTATTTGAGGATCCACATTGTTTTCTTCATTAATATCTGAATGAGTAGCCGGCACTGAAGCGTTGTTATTTCCTAAAAGAAGATTTCAAAGACGAATTAAAAAAAGCCAAAGCAGCCAAAGAAGCATAAAATGATAGGAGTCATACCTTTTCCATATGTTTTTGCATGCATTAGCCTTAGTTACTCCATTGACTTCCTCATCGCTTTCATTAGAAGCCACATCATTAAACTCAGCCAAAGAATTCTCCCTGTCGGGAGGGGGGGAAGAGGAAGACTTCAAGCCAGTAGATAAGATGGAGACCATAGTGTAATTTAAGTATTGAAAATAATTATATATATAATTTATTTATTATAATATAAATTTTGAAATTAAATATACATTATATTTTATATGAACAATTTTAATTTTAATTTTAATAATAGTTAAATTATTAAGTGATTTTAGAAATAAAAAACTCATATAATCTAATATCTATTATATTTGAAGAGAAATTTGATTATGAAATTTATAGCTAATAAAAAGGCAAAATATAGCTTCAATGTCTGATAAATTATTATATATCAATCTAATAACTTGATAATGAAATTATTCATCTATATATTATAAATATATTTTTCAATATTAAAATTAGAATTTTTTTCATATATTATCTAATTTAATCTTTTATATATGATAGTATTTATTTACCAAAAAGATATATTATTATCATAATTTTATTTGAAAGTCGGGCACTGTTACAAAGTTCACAAAACCAAATTCTCACAATTCCTCCGGGTCTAAAATTTTTAGTATTAAAAAAAAAAAAAAGATAAATAATCTTTGAATCTAAATAATTATATTTTTAACTAAAAATAAAAAAACACATTGACGTTCAATCTAAATATGCTGAATATGTCTAATATTATATGTAATACCAAAAATCAAAAGATTAAAAGATAAAATAAATGTGAAACTCCACTTGTCCAAATAGATCATAATCACATCATAAAATATATTTGACTAGATTCATTTGAGAAAAAGAGTGAAGAAACAAACCTCAAGGCGGTTGAAGCACCGACTCAACTAGTTCAATAAGATTTTGAAAATCTTCATCTGCTTCATTAGTGCTTGAGTCTTAAATAATCAAATATAAAAAAAATTGTATCAATATATTTTTATTTAAAATCATGATAATAAAAATTAGATATTGATACTTGAAACTTATTACTTCTATACATAAATATACAAACCTTGTGTAAGTCTAAAATGTCCAAAATACGAAGCATTATTTGAGGGACCCGGAATATTCCAAGGATCTTGATTTATTAAATCAGATATCTCGAGTAATCTTTCTTGATGAAATTGATGATTTTGCTGCAAAGAACACATAAGATGAGGCTTCAGATGATTTACTAAAGCTCCATAAAATGTCTAAGTATGAAAAATACATACTAAATAAGAATTACATTTTATTAGGCTTTGTGAAATTTAACTTTTTTCCATTATTTAATCTTGCAAAAGAATTAGAGTTTTACCATTATTTTAGCATGTGAATAAACAAAAGTAATTATGTAAGATTGTTTAGGAAGGGTAATCATATTTACCGGTTGAGGTTCAGGGCTCATAGAAAAAGGAAAGGGCATACTGTAATGAACATGATGAGATTCATTGTAAGTTGGAGAAATATAAGGCATATCATATGGTGAATTGCCTATTTGATGGTCCACATTTTTTTCTTCATTAATGTCTGAATGAGTAGCCAGCCTTGAAGTGTTGTTATTTCCTAAAAAATATTTCAAAGAGGGATTAAAAAAAGTCAAAGCAACAATAGAAGAAGAAAATAATATAGTCATACCTTTTCGGTCAGCTGTAGTTGCTCCATTGATTTCCTCAACCCTGTCATTGAATGTCACATCATTGAACACAGCCAAAGAGTTCTCCTTATCGGACGGGGGAAAGAGGAAGACTTCAAGCCTGGCGTATGGACCTTCGGGAGCCTCTATGAGGCAGTCATATTCGTCCAACATATTTTCAAAATCTTCAGTAGATAAGACGGAGACGAGGGTGCCTAGATTTTGATCAGAAAGTTTGTACCGGATGACAGCAGGTTCGCCATAAATATCTTTCATCTTGTTATACAACTCTTGGAGCGTGGTATCTCGGCGAAAGTCTGTTATATACGTTCGTCCACCCAGGTAGTGTAGAGCACCGTCTCTAAGAAGTGGCATTAACTTGCCACCGAACCTACAACGAATTCTCACCAGCTCGCCGGATGATCGGTGTTTAGTCTTGGGTGGAATAATGGTGACAGAGGGTTTTTGGTTAGTGATCAAGGGACGGACAGCCATTGGAAAGAAAGGATATTTGGATGTGGGAGAATTGAGATAAATGCTAGAAGGACTAAATGGAGAGGCGGGTAATTTGACTGGAGCCTGATTCAGGTATTTCCGAGAGGAGGGTAACTTGAGTGGAGTCTCCTGCAGATATTTCTCACAAGAATGCAGCAGCCGGACCATTGTGACGGTGCAAGCAGAAGCGGCGGCGATGAACATTTTGGGAAGTGAAAAGAGGCGAAGGTAGGTTTTCGGTGGGAGTGGAGATCGGAGAGAATACTCGATTGCAGATGAAATTGATAAAATAAGTGAAGAAGATGAAGCTCAATGCTGTAGATGAAGATGCTCGATTACGGATCGGAGAAGGTAGCGCACGGGAAATTGGAGGACTCAGGTGATTGCAGTTGAAGATGTTAATTTCAATTTTCGAACTCATTTCCTCTTTACATGTATAGGTGAAGATGAAGCCCCGATGCGAAAGTGGCGCGCGAAATAGGTGAAGTAGAGGACGCTCAATCGACGGCGAAGCGGAGCTACCTCGCACGAAATAGGCGGATTGATTACAGGGGAAGGAAACAACTTTCAATTTTGAACTCGTTTCCGGCTGCTTTACACGTATAGATTTCTCCTGACTCCTCGTTTTTTTTTGGCGTGGATCTCAATTTGAATCCTTCTAAATTGCTGTATTTTAACCATTTGAATCCAAGCCTACTGCTTCTCAGCGGCGTCATCATCGGAAGCTTTGAACAGATTGACGAAAAACTACAACAGATTTTATTGACGAAAATAAAAATACATTTAAGGGATTTTTAAATCCATCAAAATATTGAGTAGAAAGTAAATGGCTGCTAATATTTCATCGTTTAAAGCCGAAATTAAAATTATCTTTTGTCAAACTTACTTACTAAATGATTTAATTCAGCCATAATATATCTATAATCAGAAAAATTAATTGCTTAGGTGAGAACTGCTAAATGAGTTAATTCTGGCATAATATATCTATAATCAAAATATCACAGCCATTTTGTAGCATCATTCATTCGATATCAAATACGAGTTCGCTCAAATTAGTATATTCTTGTTTTTTTTTTTTTGTGGGGAGAATATTTAGACCAATTAAGTAAAACTCATACACACATCAAAAATATGCAGATCATGATCATTCATAACCCACTAGTAATGGTTAATAGCTAAAGCTCTCAACCAACAGACCAAATTGAGTTGCATCTAAGTTAGTAATTCTAACAAACCCATTTGAGCTAAACCATAATTATTCATAGCTCACTAGTAATGGATAAGAGAAATTCCCTAGTTTTTCTTTATTTATGTTTAACAATTTATCATCATAATTTTGTGTTTAATGCTTACGTTATTTCTCAAAGGATCTTAATCAAGGTAAACAACAAGAAATATTTTTGTTTATTTTTTACAAGCATTAAAGCGACTGTCGCATCTATTTAAAGGCTCATATGATTAAACTTAAGCTTATGAATTTCTTAGTTAAAATAACTTTCTAAGAAGCAATTACGAGATTTGATCCATATATTAAAAAAAACTTTGTTATACTTGACATGCAAGGTAGTGAGCAAAGAATGTGCGTCAGCTAGCTTATTATTCTTTAGACTTATGTTGTGACAACAAGCCCAATGATACAATTTTTTTATCCACCGACACTACTTAGATTTCATTTGGGACGGCTTTTTTATTGTTTCTTAAGTCGGGGCCTAATAAGACTCTCGATTAAGGACTATACATTATTCTCTCATATGGGTTTGACACATAGAGAGGAGTAATCTAGGAACTTCCAATTCAAAGGGAAGGAAAGGCTCATTTTGGTTTGGTCAACATGCACGACTCATATCATTATCCGAAAGGACTAAGATAGGGAAAGAAATTGGAGGAAAGACAATAATGTATTCTGAGAATACAAGAGAGAAAGATGGAGGTGGCGTCATCCATGTGACGTAGATAGGTGAAATTTCTAGCCTTTGAAGGATATATAAATTACCCGCCAATGAGGCATACTATGAGACACTGATTGTAGTAGCTTTGAATTCTAAATCTATAGTGGTTTTAGTGTTCTACACATAATAATAACACACATATCCTAGTTAATGCATTCTGGACTTTTATCCTGCATGAAAAAGAAATCCAGCTAACCACCTAGTCATCTAAAATCAATAATGTCTGTTCTTTATGAAAGATGGGTAGGTGGCTGAGTCTTTGGAAATTAACTCTAACATTTAGAGAGGTCCCTAAGTGGCTTTATACTTATGAATGATATTATGCTTGTAAGATAAATGTAATTAAATTTTGATTTTAGTTAGTTTCTAATACAATGCGTACTAGTCAAAACTTTCTAAATAAAAAAATGCATAAAATTTTAAAAAGGCTTATAAAATAATTTTTTAGAAGATTAGACTTCTCAAGGTTCAACACATAATCCTCTGTAAATTGTCTTCCTTCAGTCTTCTTCTAATTCTTCCTCAATAGGGTACCTAAATGAAAAGAAATTCTCTGTAAATAGACTTTTTTTTTCTCTTTGGATCCCAGATATTTTATCAAGATGTCTCATTTTTATACTCTCACAACTCTTTACTTCAAATACATTACATCAATATTACAAAAAGAAATCTAGACTCTCTTATAGGGTTATCCAAAATAGTTAAAATAAAATATTTCAAGCAGTTATATATGAAAATGAAAGTACTGATGCCAGCCACACTTGACCATGCTCTTATTTATTTAGAGGCTAAGTGGTTGAAAGCACATGTAGCAGTTATATATGATTTATTTATTTTTTTAGTCCCCTTTTTAGCACTATATGAACATGATCACCTATATAGAAAATATTATTAATATCAAAATCGTTTCTAACTTATGAGTAATCTATCGTCATCACATCACAGAGATAATGTAATAACAAAAATCATCATCATAACAATTATCTCAGAAATTAGAATAACAAGCACACGTGCCTCATGCAAATTGTCACATTACAGAAATAGAAGAAAATACCGGTCTAACCTAAAGCTAGAAGTAATTTCCTAACAAATAATTCTATGTATGCGTAGCAAGTTATGTGGCCTCAAATATGACCTATGTTAGTTAATTAGTTTAAGTTATTTGCGACTTGATTTATTGGAGGTCAAAGGAGAATTTTTAATTAAAGTTTAAATATTAGTATTTTAAGGTCAATTGTAATTAATTAGTTGGTTGATCAGAATATTTAGGATAGTATTCTCTGAAATTTAAGTTGAATTAACAAATTTTGGAAAACCCAGCATATCTACTAGTTTAGAGGGGGTCCAAAGTTGACTTTTAGAAGCAAGATAAGTTCTAGAGTTCTAGTATTTTTATTAAATATTAGATCTTTTTGAGAGTAATTAGACTATAAGTTTGCTAGATTTAATTTTTTCTACGCAAAGTTACGATTATTAGAAGTTCAGGCCTAGTTATTTAAATACGATTGACCGAGGAGTTGATTTTTTTATTTATGTTAATTTCTAGAATGTTCATATTTTTAATAAATACTAGATTTTAATTGGAGCTGAATGCCTTTTAATTTATGTAATTTGAATTTTTCTGGAATTATTTATGATTTTTCAAATTTTGAGTATTTAATGAAGTATTATAATTGCTTAATCAAGGGTATTTTAGGGATTTTCATTCAAATGAAGTCCAAACCTCTTGGGATTACCTCCAAAAGTAAGGAATGACTCAAGAAAGTGTTTCCAAGTATTTGGGAGATTTTTAGGATTTTTAATAATTTTTAATTAATTAATTTAATTTAAGGATGAGTTTTTAATCAAAATTAAATTAGTGTTCAAATTAAGGTCCAATTAAAGGGATTTTAATTTTCTTGGATTAAGGATTAAATTTTGAAGAGTTTGATATATTATTTATATTTTTTTAATTTAATTTAAATTTATTATAATTGTTTGAAGTTTTTGGGGTTTAATTAAAGGGCTAGATTATGGTTAATTTATTAATTGACTTAAATGATCCTAAAAGTTTCTAAATAATTCTTAACGGACTGAAATATTACTAAGTTTAAATGGTTTAAGTTTAATATCATTTGGAGGTGTATCATAATCCCTAAAAATTTCTCTAAGTTATCTATACGGGTCATTAATTATTATTCTTAAAGTGCCACTATTGTGAGATCTCGTTCCTTTACTATTCCTCTCTGAATTGGATTTTCCTCCCAGGATCGGCCGGGACGATGTTGAGATCGGCCAGGCCGATCAGTGCATTGAAAACGGCTGATTTCTGGAATGATTTCTGGAGTGATTTCTGGACTGGATCGTCCACGACGATTTTGGATCGTCCTGGGACGATCAGATACGACAAGAATCCCGAGAGCATCGTCCTGAGAAATCGTCCAGGGCCGATTGGTTTTTGTTCTGATCGGCCAGAACGATGTGGCGATCGGCCGGGCCGATCAGACTAAGGTTATAAGGAAATCAGCTCGATTCGAGGAGAGAGAAAAAATTATTTTTATATAAAAATCAGATATTTTGAAGAGAGAGAGAAAGAGAAAGAAAAGTAAAGGAAATCTTGGGTTTCGGAGGCCGCGGAGCGCTTTTCGTCTGACGCGCTGCTGTTGGAGAAAGTGTAGATCTCATGGTAAGGACTCCGAATCCTATTTCTGTTTTCAGAGATATTGAGTTTTGACCGAGTTGTGCACTGTTTTGTGTTTTCGTAGTCGAACTTTTGACCCGGTTTTGTATTGACACAACTTTCACCGCACAACTTTTAGAATGTTATAGATATGAATATTGTACACGATTTGAGTATATTCTGCGATGATTTTACCGGTCGGAATTGATTCTACGTGATTTTAATTGAATATAAAAAAATATCAGGATGTTTCTTGATGTGGATTCTGTAGAATAATAGTTTTATATTGTTGTTGTGCACGTTCTGTGGTAATTTGGTAAATTTCTGTTTTGGGTGATTTTTGTGTAAAATCCGTACACTGCCGTTATGCCGCTGGATTTTCGTATGATTTCCAATTGTTCTGAAATTGATGAATTGTATAGATATGCATATGAATGTTGATATGATTGCTCTGTATTGTTCTTATATTGACTATTGAATTGATTATTGATTCTGAAAGACAAGTGGAAACCTGGTTGAACGTTGGTTATAAAAACCAACGTATGGATATCTACAACAGCAATATGGATTTCTACAACAGCACTATTGATAATAGCCAGTGTTAACCTGGTTGAACTATGGATATCTACAACAGCACTATGGATTTCTACAACAGCACTATTGATCATAGCTAGTGTTTGTGCTTGTCCAGTAAGACCATTGTATGGAATTGTATGTATATGATATTGCATCATATGGATTTCCTAATATGCATTGATTTATTGATATTGATGGATTTATTGAATTGATTTATTATTGAACGGATTTATTGATTTTATTGATTGATCATTGATCATTGATACTATTGATTTTGCATTGTATTGACTTGCTACAATTGATTTATCGTATTGCTTTTCCGATTGATATTATCGACTTGATTGATTCATAGATACCGGCACCGATATTGATATGGATTCTGCGTATTGATTCATAGATATTGACACTGATATTGATATAGATTGTACCGATTAATAGATACCGACATCGACATTGATATGGATATGATATTGACATATGGATATTATTGATACGACAGATCCTGACATGATATTGATACATTGATTCGTCGTACCGATTATCGATTGATTGATTGAATGGGATTGTTGCCGTATGGATTTAATTTATCGTAGAATAGATTTCTTTATGGAGCTGATTGTATTGATTTCTATTGACCTGATGATTTCATTGTATTGATTTGATTTCAATTGATCTTTCGCCGTATTAATTTGATCGTTTATTGGGATTTTGAGCCGATTGATACTATTGACTGTAAGAATTGATTGATACGATTTCACTGTTGTAGCATCATTCGTGGTCGTCAATGGATGGTTCTTTTTATGGATATGGATACATACACTGCCGTATTGATAAGAAGTAAGTGAGATTGAACGATAGATTGATTCGCAAGTATATGTTCCGATACGATTCCACTCTATTGATTTGACTTATGTGATACGATAAGTAAGACGACTAGACGATTGTATTGATGTAATTGATATTATTATCAATTGCTATGACAGAGATTGTAGAGATTGGATTGACGCATTGATTTTTGAGCTTTATGGATTTCCTACTGGTTATTGATTTTATTGATTTCTGTTTCGTATTGATTTCCGTATTGCATTGACTCATTGATCATGTACGACTGATTAATTTGACTTGATTTGATTAACCTGCATATTGTTTTCAGTGTCGTGCTTTGATTTCAGTTATAGGCTTTGGTGACCTGCTGGGCTATTTAAGCTCATTATATATGGTTAATATTTCAGGTGCAGAGCCTCCTGCGTGAAGCTTCTTTGGTTGCTAGCGTAGTCTTGTTTTGTTGCCTATGGCAGGCCTTTGTTTTGTAGCCGTTGGGCTGTTGTACATATTCTTTTGGACGATCTTTTGACTGTGTATATGTGGAAATGTGAATTATAATAGATGTTGTATCTCTTTTCTGTATTTCGTTTCTGTAATACAATTATCTCTGGATGACCGTATTGATTTGAACGAGAAGAAAGATGAAAAGAATGATAGAAAAAAAAATATGGAAAAAAAAAGAAAACGATAGATGAATCCTTTCACTATTGATATATGGGGCATCACAACTATGTTGAATGAATATGTTCGAATCAAGTGTCATAACTAACCCTTGGGTAACATTGGAAAATGCAACACACAATCTATATCCTTAGAATTAAGAGAGCTTAGGCTAAGTGCTCATACATCCTAAACATGTAAAGATTAAATGATAATTAGTAGGACTAATGATATGATTAGTGAATAATTGGAGTTCAATTATTCACTAACCCTTCCCCATAAGCTCTTTTCATATACTTAAGCGATGTTTGAAATTTAAAAACAAATCTTTTAATATTTTAATATTTAAATACACATAACTTTTAAAAAAAAAAAAATAATATATATATATATATATATATATATATATATATATATATATATATATATAGTTTTATATAAAGTTTTAAAATTTAAGTAATAAAAATAATTTAGAATATGTTTTAGTGATCTTTTGACAACTTAAAAATAATTCAAAATAAATTTTTAATTTTGAAAATATTTAGCATTATATATCAACTGAATATTAAAGTAGTTAAATAATGAATAATAATTAAGGTAAATTAATTTTAAATTAAAATAATTTTATTTTCTAAAACTTTAAGGCATTATATTAATTTTTTTTATTTAATTTTAATTTGTTATGAATTTTTAATGTATAAGGTAATTAAAAGTTTTTAAAATAATTATTAAATTAAGTTAAATTAATTATTAAAAATGTTTTTAAAAATTTTAATTATTTAAAATAATTTTTACTTAAAATTTTTAGAATTATTTGAATTTAATTTAATTAAATATTAATTAATGATTTAAATATATAATTAATTAAAAGTAATTTAAAATATAAGGTATATCTTAAATTAATTAAAATTTTAAATTAATAAGTTTTAAAATATTCATTTAATTATTTAAAAATTTTTAATATTAAACGTTTTATTTAAAAAAATATTTAAATGAAATATTTAATTAATTATTAATTAAATATTTAATTATAAAGGTTCTTAAAATAATTGAATATATATAATATATTTTAAAGTTAATTTTATTTTTAAATTAAAGGTTTTAAAAATTCTAAAATTTTTGATATATTATATGTATTTTTTTGGATTTAAAATAATTATAAATAATTATTTAAGGAAATCTTATTTAAAAAAGGATTTAAATTAAATTTAAAACTAATTTAAAGAAAATGGCAGGAGGATGCGTGGTAGAGCGGGATTGGCCAACCCATATCGTGGCCAATCATTACTAGGCGGCTCAATGATTGCGGGATAATAAAACCACGGACACGATTTCATTAACCACGTGTGCGGCGTATCCACGTCATCTGTTCTCCCATTGAAATGAAGCAATGGCTTAGATCAAGTCTAACAGAACAACTGCTCGCGAGATGAAATTCGTGGTCGAACAAATGCGCAAAATGGACATATCCAGACTATTCATTGTGCGATCAACGGTCCAGATCTTACGCAATGTTAAGGCTGCGTAAACTGGACCCTTATATAAGAAAATGGCTCATTCTCTCGATCGACTTGATCAAATCAAACGAAACTGTAAACATATAATCTATACATGAAGAGCATTCATGGGAGACCAATATCGCGCTCGAAAACACACTTTATAAAAAGTTATTTAACTCTAAGTGTTTTAGACTAGGGTTTGAGATTATACATAATCCAAACATTGAATTCAAGAGATCTTGGGCTTGTTAAAATTGTAGACTGTCCAATGGAAGTGGTCTAGATTAGGGATTGAGTAAAGGAGGATTTGAAATTGATTAAAATCTAAATAAGGGTGATCTGAGCTATTTTGGGCAACCTAGGTTGGATTGGTCAATCAGGTTGACCCAAAAACTAGGTTTGGGCTAAAAAAACTTGGTCTGACCCACTGTGTCACGACCCAACCCGATCGGGACGGATCCCGCTCGCATCGGGTCGCGACGGAGCCAACAAATCTAGGATCTGGCTTTGGAATTTGCTTCAGAACTTTCTTCCAAATATAACGCAGACTGAAAAATACAGAGCTACTATAAACATCCAAATACACAGTGCAGTTCATCTATCTTTTCTTTCACCAAAATAATCATATACAGATACAGTGCATGACTTAAACAAACAGAAAGAACAGAACAGAACAGATAAGCCATGACTGTACAAAAATCAAAAGTACAAAATACCTAATCACAAATCAGACTCATAACGCCTAGTCTACGAATTCATTCCCTTTCCTAGAACCTGAAAACCACGTAGAAAAATAAGGATGAGCTAACAGCTCAGCAAGACATCAATCACCAATCAAAATCGTCAGAAACGCGCATCAGAAATAGCCGTACGAAAATCATAGAACAGATGCTTATTCAATCATAAATCCACAATTAATACAGAAAACTGAAGTCATGTCAAATCTGAGTTCAGAATAGATATCATAAAGCTTTCAAGTCACAGAGCAGACAAAATCGTACGGAATAACCAGAATCGTACATATATCGGATGATTCATAAAACAGATCAGATAAGTCACATAACAGATCTCAGATATCAAACATCATATTCCAGATAACATATTACATATCAGATTTCAGATTCCCAGACCCCTTACAGAATCCCGACGGATTCTAGCCCCTTATGTCTCTATTTCCTGACACTTACAGAATCTCAACGGATTCTGGCCCCTTATAGCCCCCTTCCCTGACACTTACAGAATCTCGACAGATTCTGACCCCTTATAACTCCCTTTTGATAGCACACAAACACTTTAATTCATTCAAGGAATTAATTCAGACAATTCAGAATTCGTACGAAATTTCAGCGGCATAACGGCAGTATACAGAATTTACACAAAACTCACAGATTCAGAAATTTACCAAATTACCACAAAACATTCGCAATAATATTGTAAGATTTTCATTGTACTGATAAAATATTTTTCAACATCCTGATAATTTGCAGTTCGCTTAAAACACCGCAGAATCCAAAATATACGGTAAAAATCTTCCAGAAAATACTCAAAACGTGCATAATTAACATCTCAAAGATATACCAAAAGTTACGCGGTAAAACCTTTTTCAAAAGAAAATAATATCCAAAATTTGCTAACGGAAACAAAAATTCAAACAGAAAACTCGTCAAAATCCTCGTTTCTGAAAATTGAGAAAGGCGGAATGTGCCTTACCTCGAGTCGGTCAACTTCTTTAACTACAGCAACGGACGAAAACGGACCGGAGTCGCCCAAAAATCATTTTTCCTTCTTTTTCCTTCGATTTTCTCTCTCCTAGGCTTTTCTCTCTCTTCAAAATATCTCATTTTATATATATCCAGATGGATCGTCCCGGACGATCGAAACTTCATTCTAGGATGATTTGGCTCTGGACGAATTTCGTCCAGACGAATTTAATTAGCGTCCAGACGAACCATGCAACCACAAACGTTTTCCTGCACAACCTGTACCGATCGTCCCGGACGATCCAACTTCGTCCGGACAAACCTGGAACAAAAATAGTCTTTACACACTGAATCCAATGGAAGTGGTCTTAGGGTCTAACTTGGTCAATTTGTCTAAGTAAACCCCCCTTAAACCCTAGTTTTAGTAAAAAGCAATGTCCAAACACTTTTTTATTTAAAATTTATTATTACTGTATTAATTATTTTATCGCGCCATCCATAGAACTTTTAATATTATCGATGCAGAATTGAAAATGTGTGATACTACTAATTCATTTTATTATATGAATTTATTGTGCATGTGACATCTCAGATAGCTTATGTACATTGCTATAGAATTTTACTATAGGATATAGTTTGATTGTTTCTTTACTGATGCTTTAGTTTGACTATTCTTTATAAT